>VXBC01010271.1:779148-941093 GCA_013399945.1 Ploceus nigricollis | reverse complement strand
TTTGTTTTTGTTTTTTTTTTGTTTTTTTTTGTTTTTTAAATTCTAACGTATGCTATCAAATATAAACTGCTGAATTGGAACATAATGTTACCTCTAAAAGACTCTGGCTGTTGTTGTTGTTGTTTTTTAAATACCTGGCTCTTTCAGACAAAAGCCAAGTGACAAAGTATTTCAGTGTACACTGTGTATTGAAAAGAGCTGTGCCAAAGAGTAGTATGATTATGATTGCTATTGCTTTGGCCACACGGATATTTCTACCAAAGTGACATATAGATAATCTAGCAATGCTCACGAGCTCAATCAGCACTTCACTACCTCCTTCATGGCTAAACAGGCCACATCCCCTGATAATTGTGCGGTCTTAGTGTTTCTGTGTATTTGTCCAGTAAACAGAACCAGATTACCACTTTACATTTATATTGCTATTTATCAAGTGTTAAACTGAAGGAACCTGTGCATCTTTCTTCTGTATGAGCTTTTCAGGGGTGTGTGTGTTACACATTGAAGTACAGCACTGTCAATTTGTGCAGTGGAATTGTTGTCAGTTCAGATCATCTTTCCAAACAGTTCACTGTAGACTTAGTGGAACAAATGAGTGCATGCAGTCTGAAGGGATGGGAATTATGTATCATCAAAGCGATGAGTGAACTGCTGTGATGTTATTAGATTTTTTTAAAGGCATGAAGCAAAACTTTAGTTGTTGTATTGTATGTTATTGTAAGAGCTGAAAGAAACCTGGAAAAAATTCTATTTAATGCTATTAAAAATGACATTTAGGTGACAAGTGTCTAGAAAATCTTTTCTTTTACATTTCCCTTTACTCGGATCTAATTGCTTTCTCAAATATGCTTCCTTGTGTAGCTCTTGCCCTCTACTGGAATAAAGGAAACACAAGCCTGTGTGTCACCACAGCAGGATTTGAAAATGATGTGCTTAGTTTTGCTCTTCCTTAATGGGTGAAATAAGTTTCAGTTAAAGTTTGTGTTCATTTTGATCTAGAAAGCACAAAATATGCACAACTGCCATGTGCATGATTTCTCTCTGCTGGCTGGAGGTCAGCTGTTTGCTCTTTGGTACTACCTTAACAGCTGTGCCCTGTGTTAGAAAACTTTAGATCGTTCTGGTTCTGGTATATCTGTGAGATACTTGGAACAAGAAGTCCTGTATGAACACCCTTAGGTGATGATGGTCATTCCTGAGCTCTGTAGTTCACATTCATAGGAGCTTTTGAAACTGTGTGCTGGCTCCCTAACTAGCAGCATCTCCTCTCTGTTTTATTAGAACCGGAGGGAATCACTGTTCTGTGTGTGCCTGACAAGGTCTGCAAACCATGAAATGGGAGATGGGCACAGTGGCTGCTCCAAACTTTAGAAGATATTGATCCTTGTTTTTAATTAATTGCAAATAACAACTCAATTTTTTGACTAAAGAAATAATTGTGCTCCTGTCTGGTTTTGTTGTTATTACCTGTAATCCCCATCTCACCCCAAATCCTACAGTGATAGGGGCTTTAGCACTTGCAGTTCAGTCTTGCTTTGTCTGGAGAGAGAAGTCCAACAGAGAACTAAATGTATCATTCCTTGTTTTTTAACTTCTGTAGGGTGCCCATTTAAGACAAAACTATGGACATTGGTAATGTAGCCCATTTCTGGCAATGGCAATGGTGTTGGGGTGCCTCTGTAATGTTGCCACTGGAGCAACAATATGTCTTCAGCTTGTTACTGCAGTGGTTGTCATTGCTTCTGTCACAGTATTGCTGACAACTGGCTTTGCTGTTTAACCCTCAGCCTATTTTCAGCTCTAGCCAGCTCTGCTAGGTAGCTAACTCCCTTATTAGGAAATGTCTTCCTGTCCTACACCACTTCTCTTTCCTTGGTCCTTCTCTCATTCTGCCTCTCTCTTCCCCACCCCTGCCCCATTTTCACTTGTCCCTTTTGCTTGCTGGGCTTTGCAAAGATTCTTCCATAAATGAATGCAGAGTTAGATCCGTTCCTTACCAGAAAAATCTGCAGTCCCAGCTCTTCTTTTTGGTGTGTCAGGGGTTTGAACACTGTTGTTTTCATTTGCATCTGGTTTCTGAGGCAAACTTTTCATCTCCCTGTCTTAAATAAACTGTGTTCTCAAACATGGAAAATTTTAGCCTTAGCCCTCTCAGAAATTACTCTCTCAATTCCTTCTGTGGAGAAGGAGAGGGAGAAGAAATCAATAACTTTACTGGGAAGGAGGACAGGAAATCACTGTGTAAAATCTTGCAAAGTCCTATAAACCACTGAGTATTGCTAAGACAATTCTCTGGGTATCATCTGTGCTCCTTGGTAAAGAACAGACCACAGGAGAGGCCAGGTTACCCTTCAAGCAAATAATCCTGGAGATGTGAAGCAGATGAATTTCTCTCTCTTCCACCAGAATTAGAAATTTTCCAGTCAGTCAGAGAAGGGCAGGAACAGTAAATGGGCTGCATGGTAACAGTAGCAGGAACATGCAGCTAGTTAATTAATGTTAAGTAGCTCAAACATGCAGTCTAATATTAATATTACTAATATTAATTAATATTGTTAAGGTTGCATGGCCAAGCCTGTCTCAAGTATTTCCAGCATGAAGCATGGCCATGCAGCCTTAATCCATCTGTAAGCATGTATCCTTCACAATGTAATCCCTAATTGCACTTCTCATTTGTGGTTCCCCAGTATGGTATTGCATCAGCCTCTGCACAGCAGCTGTCCAACACAGGGATGAGGAAGGAGCACAGGAAAGGAGCGCTGCTACTGCAGGCAAAGTGTACAGAGAAAAGGGTGTGTTCTCAGCACTGCTTAATACCTTCAGCAATGACACAGATAGTGGGATTGAGTGCATCCTCAGCACACCTGCAGATGACACCAAGCTGAGTGGTGGAGTTGACACACCTGAGGGATGGGATGCCATCCAGAGGGACCTGGACAAACTCAAGAAATCAAGAAGTGGGACCACAGGAACCTCATGAGGTTCCACAAGGCCAAGTGCATGATGCTGAACCTGGGTCAGGGAAAGCCCTGGTATCAATACAAGCTGGGGGTTGAAAGGATGGAGAGCAGCCCTGCCAAGAGGACTTTGGTGGTACTGGTGGGAGAAAAGCTGGGCATGAGCTGGCAGTGTGCACTGACAACCCAGAAATCCAATTGTAACCTGGGCTGCACCTAAAGAAGCCAGCTGGTGGTCAGCAGGTCAAGGGAGGTGATTCTCTCCCTCTCCTTTGCCCTTGAGACTCCATCTGGAGTACTGCAACCAGCTGTGGGCTCTCCAGCGTAGGAAGGATGAGGACCTGTTTGAGTGAGTCTAGAGGAGGATTGGGAATGTGATCTGAAGGCTGGAACACCTCTCCTGCGAAGACAGGCTGGGAGGTTTGGGGCTGTTCAGCCTGGAGAAGTGAAGACTGCAGGGAGATCTTTCAGTAGCTAAAGGGAGCCTACAAAAATAGTGCCAAAATTTAGCAGGGTCTGTTGCACTAGAACAAGGGGTAAATGTTTTAAACTAAAAGGAACAAAGAGATAAAAGACCTTTAAGTNGCATGAGCTGGCAGTGTGCACTGACAACCCAGAAATCCAATTGTAACCTGGGCTGCACCTAAAGAAGCCAGCTGGTGGTCAGCAGGTCAAGGGAGGTGATTCTCTCCCTCTCCTTTGCCCTTGAGACTCCATCTGGAGTACTGCAACCAGCTGTGGGCTCTCCAGCGTAGGAAGGATGAGGACCTGTTTGAGTGAGTCTAGAGGAGGATTGGGAATGTGATCTGAAGGCTGGAACACCTCTCCTGTGAAGACAGGCTGGGAGGTTTGGGGCTGTTCAGCCTGGAGAAGTGAAGACTGCAGGGAGATCTTTCAGTAGCTAAAGGGAGCCTACAAAAATAGTGCCAAAATTTAGCAGGGTCTGTTGCACTAGAACAAGGGGTAAATGTTTTAAACTAAAAGGAACAAAGAGATAAAAGACCTTTAAGTGTGCCTTCCAACCCAAATAATTCTATGATTCCATGGTTTAAAAACTGTCCTTGGCAACACCATTCAACTACTGTTTCTGTGTTATACAAAGCCTTTCCTTTCAGTTATGCTTTATGAGAGGTGATTAATATCTTTGTGTGTTTTTCACCTATAAATTGACTCGCAGAAGCAGTGGCTATTATAGAGATGTAGCTGGAATCTACAGACAGATAAAGGGCAAGAAAATGAAAGAGTTGGCTTGCATCACATGGTGGACTCAACTATACATTTATGAGTTTTAGAGATGTTTGTCTAACTTTGTCTTAAAACTTGGGGTGACAAGTCCTCTGAGCAAGGAGCTTCAGGATGCTATTGCAGTGTTTATTAAAAAAAAATCCAAGTCTTTTATCTTGAATATTCATCTTGTAGTAATGGATAGGACAAGAAAACCAGGTTTAGGAGGACATTGAGATCATACTGTTGCAGGGGTTTTTGTGGGGTTTGGTTTATCTTTTAGTAGCAACATTTTACGTATTTGGAGACTTTTGGCTTCCCTCAGCCTTTTAAGGCTCTACGGTGCTTATCTCTAATCTGCTTCTTGTAGATGATGTGTTTTAGCTTTCTATTGTTTTCATTTCTCTCAACTACTTGTTAACTGAATTTTATTACTCTAGAAATGTCTTCCACCAAATGAAATATTCCTAATGAGGTCTTATCAATGGTAAGTGCAATAGAAAAATATCTTCACGTGTCTTGCAGGCTCTTTACAGTGATACAGGAAAGCAGCAATTTGCATTCATATCTCATCTTGAATTTTAATAAGAACCAAACAGCTGTTCCACTGGTGGTGTTTTCAGAAATGGGTGGAACAGTGTGACTGAAAACTTCCAAAATAATTCAGCTCGAGGGAAAAAAATGCTTCAAGCCAAGTAGCTGGATTCTGTTGATTGTAGGCAAAAGGAAGGCTCAGGTAATCTTGAAATAAGTTGACCTCTACTTTACCTGTAATAAATTTACCTGTAATAGGTGTCTCTGCAGACCTTCAGGCAGATTTTCCTTACCACCCCAGGGAAACCTTAAATATCGCTATTGAATGAGTGGTCAGAAAGTAAGTACAATGGAATGAACTTCGTCAACCAGTGACTTTAGTGGGAACAGATTTAGTATTCAAAGAAAAATAGTTTGTCTAGAGAATTATCATCCTCATGTCTTGCACTATAGGGTGTAGATGTGTTTTGGTTTTATTCTTTTGAGAATTACGATGTAAGCTGACTAAATCAAAGTTCTCCTCACAGTGGATTGAATGCTGATGAAGATATAATTTAGCATGTTAAAGCTGCTTGCAACATAGTGAAGTTATGATGTGTGCCTCTTTCATGTATAAGTAGTATTCTTTACTAGAAAATAAATCTTCAGTATTGGTTGGTTGGTATAAACACATCAAATATTATATCCATTATCTGCTTCCCATATTCTGAAAAGCATTTGACTCCTAGTCAACCCCTGGCTGAGAGGCTCAGTAATTCTAATGAATATTTGAAATAAAAAGCAATGACTACTGTCAGCTCTTTCCAACAGGTTTTTGGGTTTGTGTTGACAGGCTGTGCAGGGGGTGCACTGTGGTTCTTAGGCCCTCATCAAGAATTTGCAAGAATCCTTGTAATACTTTATTCTGTGGTTAAAACCTTTTGCTGTTTAATTCTTGGTGTCTGTTTCCAAGTGATTATTTACTCAAAGCTGGCATAAGAAATGGACTTATGTAAAATGTTATCCACAAATTCTGGTGTCCAATTTGTATTAAACTCCATCAAGTAAAACAGTGCATTATTTCAGGGTTCTGGATAGTTTGTTGTGGTGGTCAGGCACTGTCAAGCCTTGGCACTGTCAGACACATTAACGAGATTGCTCTAAGCTGCTAGAGAAACTGTTGCATTAATTGTCATCATCAATGTCAAGAGGAATAAGGTCTGAGCTTTGAAAATGGTGGCAAGGGAAAATGAAGGACATAGTCTTAAAGGTGTCTTACTGCTTCATTCAGAGCAGCAATTACTTTTCTCAGACCCAGATGTCAAGACAGACTGGATACAAATAATATAAAGATTAACATTTTCTCCAATAAATATGTTAGACTTCCCAGTGATGCTTCTGACATCCAGAAACATTAACATCATAGAAACAGATGCAATTCAAGTGGAATGCTGAGTTGATCTCGACATATGCAAACACTCCCAAATGCTTCTTTGGAGATCAGATCTGTGTCCACTTCTAGGGAATTTTGCAAATCTTGGGTAGAACACTTCTTACAGAATGTAGCCTGAGTCTTGCTAGGTAAATGGAATATTTTCCTTCTTCATTAAATTATCTGTTATCCACGTTTAGTTCCTTGATGTGACTGAGCTGAAGCCATTTATTGTGGTTCTAAGTAATCCTTTATTAACGAATTAAGACAGTGAACTTCTAAAATAGCTTCAGTATAATCCCAACAGAGAGGGAAGCCATGCTAAAACTCTTACTTTTGTAAGTGAATTTCTATCACCCATTATTCTTTTGTATTCTCTCACATCCTTGGAGCAATGGGAGTCCCTCATGTTTTAAGGGGACTGCAAGCACGCACTTTGTTGACAAAGGAGGATTTTGTTTTGTGACAGACATTGACATTTCTCTCTTACCTCTTCCTGGGAAATTGCTAACTCAGATCATACTCAGTTGCCTGCATGCCCTAGTCATGGCTCTGCCTGAAAACTCTTGAGGATAATAGCTTAGCTGTGGATACCCTTGCAGTATTCATGGTCCAATTGAGGAAATGCTGTAGTGAGGAGCAGAAACATCTCAACGGTGTCTGTATTGATTTGACAAAAGCATATAATGCTTTCACTTGATCTGCTTTCTGAGAGTTGGTGTGAACTAGATTGTTCTGATGTTCTTTTAGCCCATTCTATTATTAGTGATGGGAGAGATCCTGTGCAATAGAAAATTTTTCTTCAGTGGAGTTTAATCTTTCTTCTGTGGAACTCTTATGAAAGATGGAGTTGAGCAGGGTTGTAGATACATATCTACTCAACTTCTCATTTCAGTACTGTGGATATTGACTTTAGCATGTGATATAATGAGGGTAATTTCTTCAGCTTGAGCAAATTTATTCAAATCTGAGTTTTGTGAAATTAGTCAGCAGCAGATCT
The DNA here is from genome assembly GCA_013399945.1 of Ploceus nigricollis. NCBI lineage: Eukaryota > Metazoa > Chordata > Aves > Passeriformes > Ploceidae > Ploceus > Ploceus nigricollis. Next base: position 933,967 of record VXBC01010271.1, on the reverse strand, counting down.
ATAGAATTTCACTGCTTTATAAGATCATCTAAAGACTTTTACCTTGCAAAGAGGAGCTAAAGACAAGGACATATTTTGCCTTTTTCAAAGCCCTCTCTTTGTTGCAGTTACAGACTGAAAAGTACACTATTCTTGATATTTTTCTCTCTCTTAATTGATAATTAAATACCTTGGTGTTCCTGGAAAACAAGTGTTTCTTGAAAGATGTTTGAAAAATTTATTTTGCATGAAGGAGGAATACAATGCTCAGTACAGATAAGTGATTTAAGCCTTTGACTGTGTTCACTTTGCACAGGCTAGGCACAGCATGGAGATGCAAATTCTAGAATGCTCAAGTATTGGAAGATCTCTTCTAAGTCATCCTGCTTGTGGTGACAAACCACCTAAGTGACATGCAAGGACATCCTTAAGTCCTCCCTAACTGTATGCTGGATCAATGATTGTGAGGAATAAGCTTTGAGACATCTGGAGACACATCTTTCCTTGTAGTAGCATAGCTCTTGATGTGAAACATGCAGGTAACTTGGAGGTCAAGCAAGAAAAGGTGTTCAGAGGGATTCTGTTGCCACTTCTCACTTGTCTAAAAATCATATATTCAGCTTCTAACTGTGCATGTTATGTGCAGGATTGTGAAATTAAATAAGGCCTATTACCCCTTAAGAAAGAGAAATTAATTAATTTCATTAATAAAATGAAAGCGAGAACTAGAGGGAATTAACCAGGTTTTGGGAGGGAGTGGGAATTTTCTTTGATATTTCTAGATGACACAATGATGTGCTGCAGTCAGTATCCTTATGACTGAACTGAAATTAGCTGTTCCTGACAACATTTTAAACCAATGAATGTGCTCTATTAGCGTGATGCATACCTGCACTCTTAAGCATAATCTGCATTGCCTTGTGATGGCAGCTCTGTGGTGTCTGTGAATTGATTGGATAACTTGAGCCCAACTAAGGCTGCAGTGGCTCCTGTGTTACAAAAACCTCCTTAAAACCCAGACATCTCAAATCTAACACCCTGTGCTAAAGGACTGAACTGCCTGTAGAAAGAACTTTTGTTCTCTTCTACTCTCCTTTTGCCCTCTCCAACAGGAGCACCAATGGGCATGTGAGAAGCCCTGTGTGTGGGTGTTATGTAGTTATGTAGCTCAGACTCTAAACAGAGGAGTTGAGTCTCTGAAGCCATTAATCTTTCCCTAGAGCTAAATTCATGATATATTTTATGTTTTGGAAATCATAGTGTAAACTAACAGGCTCGAGCAAAGCTGAAGAGAAAAATATAAAAATAGAGAGGAGGCATTTGCAGGGCAAAGACTGAAAAACAGTCTAATCAGATTGAAGGAGACTTTGTATCCAGTGCTGCATATATTTAATAAGATATAGTTGTGTGCCTTGCTGTACTGGGACTTCATTGCACTGTGTGTGGGTTGCTATTGTATTTAAAAAAATAGGGGAGGCGTGAGGAAAGGCAACAAGGATCTAGTCTTTGAGAACGTGCCATAGAGGCCACCCCCCGGGAGGACACCAGACCGGCTCGGCTCTTTCTCAACTTTGTAGGTCAGCGCAGCTCTGTTGGAGTGGTGAAGAAAACCTCACAGATCCCTGTGCAGTGGTGCTCTCTGGTGCTGTAACAGCCCCTGCCTGCATGCTGACACTGGCCATGAGGACCTTTATTCAGATTAAGAGATTATTGAATGGTGTGCAGTTTAGCTCAGGTTCTTGCAAATGCAACAAATCTTGATGCTTCTTACCTCTGGACAAAGGAACTTATTATTATTATTGGTGGTGCTGTCTGAATTCAATTTCAAAGCTTAATGGGTTTTAGATGTATGTACCAACTGGATTTCAGACAAAAAAGCAAACATCAGAAGTTGAGAAGCTGTAATATATTAATGTATTAACGATGCACAGGGCAGTAACATGTTCTGCCAGGTGAGATCCTATAGCTTCATCATTACTATAACAGGACTATTTGTAAATTAAATTGCACTCTTGGTGAGAGACTACTTTTAGAGGTTTGTTTTTACTTTTTAACTCTTGGACCAACTTGAAATGTAAATGTAAAATATCAAGCATTTGGTATTCAGCTGATTGAGCTCTCTCAGCTCTAAAGTTTGCTCTCAGTAGTTAAGCAGCACCTCCAAAAGGGTGCCCTGTAACTGTGGCATCTCCCTTTTATCTTGTACTTGCTCAGGAGGTAAATGGAATAGGAGATGTTGTGCAAGATTTCTGGGCAGAGAAGAAACAGGACTCTAAGATGGCTAAGGTCATCTGTCACTGAGGCAGCCTGTTCAAACAAATGTAAATTAATGCTGAACTTATCCAAAATGGAATAGCTGATCGTATTTGAAAAAAATCAAAGTCTTTATGCTTTGTATCTGGTTGGCTCAAATTTTTTTGTTTAGGCTTTACTGGAGGACAGTCGTAGATCTGTGTACCTTTCAATGTATTTCAAAATGTTCCTGCAGAAAATTTCCCTGAAGAAGTATTTTTTTTACTGAAAAATTCTTCAGCCTGCTCTGTCGCTCAAACCTAGCAACCTCAGGGCCCTGTAAAATGGTCAATTTCTAAGATTGACAAAGTCTAAATATATAATTAGATAAGTGGTAGGGGCTAAAAGGAACCACAAAGGAAATAAATTAATCTGGTAGTTGTCTGTCACATCTTTGTCAGATAAACAAAACACTTCTATTTGAAATTTCATGTTGTTTTTACAAATTTCTACATTTGATGTCTGTGGGAGAGAAAATATAACAAAAGACTTGTGGGTTGAGACAAAGGCAGGGAGAGATCACTCAGCAGTTACCATCACTGGCAAAACTGACTCAGCTTGGGGAATTTAATTGAATTTATTACCAGTCAAATCAGAATAGGATAATGAGAAGCAAACCCAAATCTTAAACGTGCCTTTCCCCCACCCCTCCCTTCATCCCATTCTTAATCTTATTTCTGATTTGTCACCTTTGCCCTACCAGTGGCACAGGAGGATGGGGAATGGGGGCTGTGGTCAGTTCATCACACATTCTCTGCAACTCCTTACTCCTCAGGGGTCCCTCCCAAGGGATGCAGTTCTTCATTAACTGCTCCAGTGTAAGTCCTCCATGGGGTCACCAGTCCTGCAAGCAAACCTGCCCCATCATGGGCGCCTTTCCCCAGGGGTTCAGAGGTCCTGCCAGGAGCCTGTTCCAGCTCAGGCTCCCCACAGGCTCCTTTGGGCATCTACCAGCTTCAGTGTGGGGCTCCTCCATGGGCTGCAGGTAGATCTCTGCTCCCTTGGGGGCCTCCATGGGCTGCAGGGGCACAGCTGCTTCACCATGGTCTGCACCATGGGCTTCAAGGGAATCTCTGCTCCTTCCACCTTTTTCACGAACCTTGGTATCTGCAGGGCTGTTCATCTCACACATTCTCACTTCTCTCCTCTCTGGCTGCAATTTGGTTCTGCACAATAATATTCTTTCCCTTAAATATTTTTTCCCAGAGGTGCTACTGCTGTCACTGATGGGCTTGGCCCTGGAGAGAAGCAGGTCCCCCTTGGAGCCGGCTGGTGTTGGCTCTGTTTGACGTAGGGGAAGCTTCTGGAAGCTTCTGACAAAAGCCACCTCTGTAGTCCCCCTGCTTCCAAAACCTTGTCACGTAAGCCCAAATACAATGCCAAAGCTTTTGGGCCTGAACCAAACCCCAAACTCTTCAAAGCTTGCCTACAAGCAAAGCAGAGATGGAAATACTGAAGGAAAAGGCAGAACAAGCCCGAGTACCTCTGATTGAAGAGTCTAGGATGACAAACATTTTAGAGAAGTCTGTGCCTAGGTCAGGATGTCCCATCAGCCACACTCTCCTAGACTATTGTCTAGTTAGTACAGCTGAGTGAAGGCTGAAGGGCAGCACAGAGGATCAAGCTGAATTGCTCTTCTCATGCTGGGATGAACTGGCCTTACAGAGACCTGTGAATGGTAATACTGCCTAGAAGGCTGAAACTGCAACTATTTTGATTTGATGTAGCTGAGTGAAATAGATTGTGGAAGACATCTGCTTTGGAAATGTAGCTGGCACAATAAGTAACATTTACATGACTCTTCCAGGAAATACTGCTGTGACATTTACAGTTGTTTCTTGGTTTTTTTTAACCTGTATCCTGACTTAACCTTTTTTGAGACTGAGGTATCAGCTGCTTCAGAGAGATAGCTGATACTTGCCTTTCCTCCTCTGAGCAGTGGTTTTATTTTTATCATGAGTGCTACAGAAGACATATGGCATTTCACAGACACTTCCAGATAGTTACTCAAAGGGATTTATAATTTGATCCCTGATCCTACACTGAGTTTTTCAAGAACCATCCATTGAGTCTTGCAGAGGCATGGCAAAGAGAGTAAAGTGCCCTGAGGTTTTAGGGTTTAAGTATATGTAGTACAACATGGGAAAACAAGAATAAGAAATACATCCCACATCCCAGAGCAGATAAGAAAAACAGCAGTGTGTATGAAATGCTTATTCTTACCTTGGCAACTTTTTACTCCTTTGTTTAAACAGAACACATACATAACACAAATTAATTCATTTGTAGGTTAAAATCTAGAAAGAGTGGGATGAAGAGCCTTGTGAAGATGAATAGTAGAAAGCAGATTTCCAAGAATAAAATAGAGGAATGAGAATCCAAAATTTGGGGTTTGGGATTTTATCTATGTATCATGAACAATAGAAATTCACATAAATTTTAGTGTTGCTTTTTCACATTATTTTGGCAGTGATCTTGACATTTTAATTGAGTCATGGACGTGAATAATAATCTTGTATGTTTTTTGGTTTTGTCTCTTTTTTTAAATTTAATAGAAACTATTTGACATAACAGCTGACAATATGGCACCCTGAAGAAAAAAATGCAGGCTACAAATAAGAACCCTAAATTAAATGTAGTGATCATTTTAGGGAGTCTTTCTCATGATTTTTTGCCATGTGACTTGCAACATTGGGAAATTATTTAAGGAAGGAATTGCTTCGTGTTGTAGTTGCAATGTCCTACTCCAGTAAAGGACCTTGAGATGAAATTAACCTAACAATAATAAATATGTACAAGGAAAAGATCATTGTAAAGGAAGAAACCCGTTGAAAAATATATTAATGGACGTGGATATAATAATGTGCCAAGTGTGCGTCCAGAAAAGACAGTTACCTGCAGAATGCTGTTCCCTGCTTTCTTATCATCTTTGGAATTATTGTTTTATTCCTCCCTTCACAACTTGTGGTCAGCTCTTTTCCTAGCTGCTCCGTTCTGTGTTTGCTAGAGTGCATGTCCTTACCTGTCAGTGACTTGTCAAAACAAAACTATCCTCCATGAGGTTCTGGTGTCATTGCCATTGAGAAAAACCTTCAGCACAAGAGAAGAGCCCATCAACCTCAGTGCACATTTCCAAGACTTATAGGTATAAACAGCCATCTGACATCCTTAAGATTTCTTAGACCTGTATAGCCTTTTCATCTTCTCTGGTTTCATGTTTCCCATTAATATCAGCTACTTTGTGCTGCTGCTAGACTATGTGTGACCTTCCTATGCTACCTTGATCTACTCTGAAATTCTCTTTTGCAGAAATTTTCTTTCTGCAAAAGGCTGATATTCAAATCACCACCAAGTGACAATGATGACAACTCGGTGTCATCGTAATAGCAAAGTAAACCCTTCCATACGTCTTTGTATGCTTGATATGGGCATGACCAGGATACACACTCAGCTATTGCTCTTAATGTGGTAAAGGCATGTTAAAATGGAGAACAGAATCCTTTTTGTGATAGTAGTTTTGTTTTCATGTTTGGAATTGCACAGCACGTTGGCTTAACTCTCACCAATCTTTCTTCCCTTCTGTCCATTTACACAAACCTACTCCTGGCACATAATTTTGTGGGGATTTTAACAACTTCAGGATTTTCTCTCCTTTCCCCCATCACCCTTTCCCCTTCCTTCCCACATCTTTCCTTTCGTTATTTTAGTAAATGAAAGTATTGTGTGGAGATACATTATGTTGTCAGATAACATTTAGTTATCCTCCTTTGTCAGTGAAGAACCAGAGATGATGGATGAGCACAGACTGTGTTAGGATGGAATCATACCAAGGGAACATATGCTTATATTTCTAAAACTTGTAGTTAGAGGTTTGAGGTTTAGTAGCCCTTCTATCATGTGGTGCATCTGAATCTTTGAGGGAATTAGGGGAAAGATATATAAGAAGAGTCCTTTATTTGTAAGCTTTAAACTTAATCCATGTCGGCAGAGCAGAAAACCTGCTGGTTTTAGGGCTTGTACAGGAAAAAGATCACACCCTGTCTTGGTCTTTCTGGACAGAAATTGCTGGGATTAGATTTGTCATGAGTGACATCCCTGACCTCTTTTAAAAGTTGGACTAAATGTCAATGGACATGTGAAATGAATGGTAAGCTTTTTATCTTTGTGTCTGTTTCTATTACAAGTTGCCTGTATACTTTGCAAGTGTACCACAAATAACTGTTATATTTCTTTCCATGGATGAGTAAAAGAAGGCAGATCCTAGAACTGCCTACCCAGGTCTTTGGCCAGCATTAATTTGGGAGGAATGATCAGAAAGAAGGGTGTTTTGTAAACATTTTAGTCTGTAATCTGATCCCTACTTATTCCAAGGTGCATCAGTCACAGGTGAGCAAATGCAGAGAAATGTTTTTTCAGTTATTCTGATTGTTAGATTGATTATCTCTCAACAGCTCCTGAGTTATGAGGGCAGTGGTTGCTGTGTTTGGAAAAAGCAGTGAGGGGAAGGCTGATGGCATATAAGTAATGAAGCAGCATTTGCAGAAAAAGCAGTGGCAAGTGGCCTCATGGATATCTTCCCTCCCTAAACATAAAAACAGACAGGATTGTTTGTGTTGTGATTAAAACTGGCTATTTCCCCTGTATCCTTTCCCTTCTCCTGCTTCTCCCTGCAGTTTCTTTGAAAAAATATTCCATTCATCACAGCTAGAAATTTCTGGAAATGTATCATATCTGATCAAACTTACCAAGAACATTTTCAAAACTTGGATGAATTGTAAAGGATGGTTTGAGAGAATTGACTAGAATAATTGCTTGAGTTTTGCATGCTCAATGTATATGATAATATGTGTTGACTGATTTAGAGAAGTTTCCCCCACCACCCACCACTTTTCCTTTCCTTTTTGAAGGTCTAGTATTGTCCACTTTAAAAATTCTCAATAAATGGCCTTGCAATGCCAAGAAAATTTTGCTCTCTGATCTGGTTGAAACTGGAAATCCTGCAAGAATGTGATATGTGACGTGGACTACCTAATGCTCTCATGGGATGTGATATTTTCAAGCTGCTTGTTCTGTGTGCAGCTAATCCATTTCCATTGGCATCATGGCTGCAGATTAAGCGGAGTCCATCTGCACACACATGTTACCTTTTATAAGGCAGAAATAGTCCTGTGGGACTGACAACTTTCTCTTTTGCTGCTCTGGCCCATATAACTCTGAGTCACAAACCCATGTGAATGAATGTTGCTCATTCGGAAGACTCAGCTTTTATGGAAGTTAATGGAAAGTATGTTTAAAAAACCCCTGCTTTTATTTCTTTTGTGGTGAAGCATCCTATATGATTAGCTTTCAACCTGTATTAGTCCAATAAAGGCAATTAGTTTTCCCCATGGCAGAAAGCCTGTTCTGTATTTGGCAACTGCCCTTGGAGCATATCCTTGGAGCAGATGGCTGCTTGCCTGCCAAATAAGATACAAATTAGATTTCCAGATGATTGAGTGACGGTGGCAGGAAAGCAGCCACTCTTCTTAACTCCTCCTCTCGTGCAAATCCGGTTAATCAGTGAGAACATAACCACTCTCTGCTGGGCATGCGTTGTGCAGGGAAAACCCCTCTGTGCAGGGACCCCACAGCGAGGAGGTGGGATTAGTTAATAGGAAATGCTTTGCTCTCTTAAATATTTATTTATAATGAATAACAAATCTGTCTTCTACACAAGTGCATTGCCAAGCCTTATTTAGTCCATAAAGAAGGCAATAAATTAGTATCAATAGTCCCCATATGTGTCTCCATCAAAGTCCTGCACTGTCTTGTAACTAGGCTGAGCTTCCATGCAGCAGGAGGATAACTGTGAAGCTGTATTGTGTAGCAGATCTAATTATGATCAGCTTTTAGGTTCAAACACCATCTCCCCATTAGCTGCGTCTGTGTATCTATCAAATGGGAGTGCACTCTGCTTAGCCCAGGAGGACAGGCAGCAGCCTAGTAACTTCTGTTTGTCTCACGTATTGTTTCTTTCTGTGTTTAAAGTAAGACACAATTTTATATCTGAACATGGTTGTTTCAATACAGTCAAAGGTAAGCAGGTGATTGCTGGCAGGTAGAGGTGACAGCTGGACAAAGCACTTTAGTTCTGTTCCAAAACCCTTGGAAACAACCACAGACTTACCAGGCATCTATGAAGTGAAGCCAAGTTATATTTGGAACCTCATGTTCTAGCTAGATAACTGGGAAAAAAAGAAGAGTGAAAACAAAATAGCTTTGGAAAAAGACTTGAGGGAATAAATAAAAATATTTTTCTCACAGTGGAAAAATAAATTCAGTAGGACCACTAGTATGCTTGGCTACAAAAATGCATTTCCAATAAAGTTAAAAGTTATCCTGGTACGATTGTGAAGGGAATCTGACTTAGCACAGAAGTCAGGGACCAGATCTGCAGCTGATGCAAGTACATGTGGTTGCTACTGAAGTCCAGGATGCTATACTTATCTGCAAAAATGTAAAGAGTTGGCTCGAGGACAGCTACAGTCTAGGGACAACTTCTGCTCTTCCATATTCCATTTGCTCTTCCATAAAATGCAGGTTTTTCTATATCTTTGTCTTCTCTTCCTTTCATATAAATAGTGTGGAGGGAAAGATTTGTAAACCTACAATAATTTGTCAAATTTTCAGTATTGTTTTCTCTGACACATAATTCTTTCTACTTGGTGTATCAATGATTACATAGATGTAAAACCAACTATATTAGTGTTTCTGTGAGGCACAAAGGAAAATATTTGTTGTAGCTGTATTTTCAGATTGTCAATTTTCTGCCCTTCATTAAAAATGCATTGCCTTCTGCAGCTGTCCTTCAACCTAAAGAGACTTAGTTAAAGAAATACATAGAGAAGAAGAAATATAGAGAGGATGAAGACAGAGTCGGCACAAGGTTATTCAGTAGGGTCAGCAGCACTCAGGTTTGCCATCCCAAGGGTAGCTGGAGAGTGGGGTGCTGAGGCTGGCTGGAGGAGAGGCAAGGAGGACTCAGAAGTGCTCAAGGTGGATGCAGGGTCAGGGAAGGACAGCTGGAAGACCACCGGAGTTTTTCTCAGGAGACAGAGTTATGGCATTACAGCATGTAGGAATTAGCAAAGACCATGGCAGAGGGGTTGGAATGAGATGATCATTAAGGTTCTTCCAAGCCCAACTGTTCAATTATTTTATTGGTAAGTCAAAATTTTAATAGTAGCTAGTATGGAATTTGATGAGGAGGAGCGAGCAGGAAGGTCTGTGAGGTTTGCAGTGTGGGGGTTCTCCTTTTCTCCACACTTTTTGCTTCCCTGCAAAGAGGGATTGTATGATGAAGTTCCAAAGAGGGTCTTGGAGAATCAACCAGGTTTTCTTCTCCTGCTGGTGCTCAGGATGGGGCTTCAAATGGGGCAGCAACAGTCCCTACCACTGCTGTGGGGCTGCCTTAAATATCCCTCAGAAAAGCAGAGCTGTGTCAGCAAGAGACCTGTTGTGATAGTCACAGAATAATCCCACAGTGTCAAGGCAGGGTGACTTGCCACCCCAGGCCACATCATATTTTCTGAGTATAGGTTCTCTGGAGGAAACTTCAAAGTTTGCCTGTGCTCTGAAAAGAAGCTAGAAGGGCTTTAAAGTTTCCATGTCTCTTATTCCTCAAAAAATGTGCTCAGTTTAGAAGTAAAAGGTGATTCATTGTCCTGCTGTTTCTTTGAATGTTCAAGCTGAACATTTTCTCTGGCTTCCACCTGTTACAAAGGCATACTGCCCTAGATTTAGGCCCTCTAAAAGTATGTGTACATTGGTTGAACAGTTATGAGGTTTTCTTCTAGTTTCATCTAATTTTTGTTTATGTTAAAAGCTCAAAGTAGACAAAGTTGTTACAGTTCAGATGCATTTAGCTAGCTGAGTGAAATCCACAGGTTGTCCAGTGTTAATTTTCAATAGTTCTTCTGTGGAAAATATATATTTTCATATATCTCTGTGCACTAGAGATTTAGAAGAAACTTAAAAACTCTGATCCTCTGAAAAGATGCTTTTATTTGCTAGTAAAAGCAACAGCAGTGGTACACCAGTGTCACTCCATTGCCTGAAAGCAAACAGCCATATTGATTTAAGGTGAAAAAGAACTCACTTTAATTTACCTCCCTTAGCTGTATTGGTTTTGAATTGGTATCACAATAGAAGCCAGTGGTAGCCTTAAATGAATAAGCCTAAAAATCACTAAAATCAGTGCACTAAAATCAATAAGCCTAATAGTCACTAGACAAAGAAAATTCATCTAAAAGCTAAGCCTGTGTCCTCAGAGAATCATGCTCAGCTTGGAAATATTAGTGGATAGTTCTCCTATTTTGCAAGGTTGGTAAGAGGTTATTTGGTTTTGGTTTTAATTAGTTGTTGGAAAAACTATTTAAATAAACTACATAAACAGTAGAAGACGCATCTGTTGTAGTGCATTTTCTGTGGCACAGGTAGTACTTGAATTAAATCTTCTGGAATTTTTATTTTTACCTTGCTATAGCATCTCTAGCATCTAAGGCCTGAAATAGGAAATGCCCTGGCATATGCATCAGTATGTGCATTTCTTTGCACAGCCAATAAAATCTGTCTTGAGAGCAGCATACAGGCAATATGTAGACAAGAAAATGAAGTTTTTCAGCAGAGCTATTTTTCAGAAATCCTATGGAACCTTTAATCTCCCATGAACTTTATTTATTTATTCATTCTGTCGTTTCATTTTAACTTTCCCTTTTGAGGCAAGAATCTTATACATAGAAATGACACACTAGGAAATCCTGACATGGACCACCAGGGTGGTGCTATGTACAAAACTATAGGAATATTCAGAGATGGTGGATGCTCTGTAGTAGGACAGACCCTGGCTGCCCCCTCTGTAGATGAGTCTATCACATAAAACAACTGAGAGGTGGATGGCAAATGTTTTTTAAAATAATTTTTTCTTTCTCTTTGTTATGAGTCAAGTAAGTATGATTTACTAAATGGTTCTAGGAAATACTGTGCCTCCTTGAGACTAAGAACCTGATTACAGTTGGACAAGATGCTGGACTTTATCCACAACTGTTTGTGCTCATAAATCAGAGCTTCACTGTACACGTAACCCTTCAATTATCTTCTCTCCAACTGCAGATTTTTCATGTCAGTGCTGAGCTTTCCTTCCAGGCTCCCTCCCTCCTCTCTGCCCCATTTATTAACCCTTATTAGAATGAATCTGCCCTAGTGGGCCTCTTCTGTATTTGTACTTCAAGCAGGCTCAGATCTATTTTAATTGCTCTCCTTTTGGTTATTATTGCTTCTGCCTTCAGACTATTTTATCTTCTTTCCCCACTTTGAAAGCATTTGAAAGAGGTTTTGCAATTTTGTAACATCAGATAGAATTCTGCTGATCAACTAATATGATTTCTAATATAATTTAAGCTCCTCAGTAAATTGCAGTTTCTCTCTTCAGTTATCAAGGAAAGCAAGAAAACTTCAAATTTTGTATTACAGCAAAATTGCCCAACAGTTCACAGTATCCATCACTTCTACCTATTTACAAAAGTTAGGCCTCTGTCATTTTGATAGCTAACAATAAGAAAGGACAGACAGTAAGCACATCTCAGTAGAAGTTTATCATCAAAGTTAAAGTCTAAATGATATAGAAATATTTTTCATATGTTTTCAGAGCCACTGTATTCCTAAAAACCCCTAAACTAACAAATAAGCAAAAACCAAACACACACACTCTTACCTTCCTTGTCTCCTTCCACTGTGAAAATTTTTGCCATTGAATCAAAATCTGAAAACGGTTTTAGAAAAGGTGGATGTTTGGTGTTTTGGTCCAATTTCAGTTAACATTGAATCCAATGAGACTGGATAGACAACTGGAGAGGATTGCAGACTGACAAAATATGGAGTAGGTGCCATAAATAGTCTTAACTGTTCTGCTGCCTATCTTATGTGGTGTGAATTGTATATAAGTATTCCATTATAAACACTTTGGCAGAGTTAATCATGTAATCAGAATGATGTCTAAGCTATGATGTTACTTGTTGCATTTTTTTTGTTAAGAAGAGAGAAACTATGATTTGTTGTAAGTAGATTGTGGTTAAAATGGGTAAATATTTGCAGGGATGGCCCTTACGTGATTCATGGGGAAAATGCTGATGACATTTTCAGTTTTTTGCAGAACCGGAACTTACACAACTGTAATAATAAATGTGCTATAAATTATTTTCTTCAGAGCTTTGTGTTTGCTTGATGACTCTGATCTGTGACCTACTATTAGGATTTCTTAAAGGAGCCTAAATTAAAAATACCAGTTCAAGGAAAGAAAGAAAACTTATAGCCTGTTGAGCTAGGCATTTTATTGCTGTATACATAATGTGTTGTAATTAAAAAGAAAATAGAGGATTTGGGAAAAGTAGAGCAAGATTTATGCTTATGTTTCTACTGCTTTCATTGCTAATTGTCAACCAGTGGGACACTGTAGCTGGTAGCAGTATAAACCTATTCTTAATAATGAGGGATGGACAATCTTATTTTTATTATTACTATTTTTACATTTACTATTTACTATTTTTATACTTTTGTGATCTTTCTTCAGTGTTTGGTGTTGCTGTTTGTCAGCTATAGGGTACCATGCTAGGTGAACCAAAAGCTTGAATCATGTACAAAAATGGCAGCTAATCAATAAATGTTTTTCCTTGAACAGTACTGGTCCCTGCTTCATATTGCTTTCTATACAAGAACATCCATTTTATGCTCTTTGAAGCTTCTAAATAGAGAAGGGACTTCATCTTGTTCTCAATTGTTTACTTTTTTAAAAAGTATTTTTCTTTAATTCAGCTGTAAGTTTCTGGTTAAATGTTTCTCCTAAATGGTACTGATACAAGGTCTATTTCCAGTTTGCACAGCTTTTCACTGTGATTAATAATTTTAACTCTGTTTCTAGCATGATATAGATAGTAGAAGCTAGCAGCTTCTCCAGTGGCACTATTCCTATCCTGTTTAAGGACAAGCCTTTTTTTCTGGGTTATACCATTTTAGATTTTATTATTGAAGTATTTGTGCTGTTCCTTTATTTCTTCAAAATACTTTTTGTAGTCTTGATCACTCCCGTTCTAATGCAGTTGCCTGTAGCTAGTTGTCTTAAAAAGTAACTTTCTTCACCAAGAAATGCAAAGTTTCTACAGATTTGTTGCTCTTTCTTTGATTATTGAATACTTCATTTGTTTACAAACACAGTATATCCAGAGAGTTAACAGCTGACCACAGTTTGCAAAAGGAAGAGGAGTGACTTTGGCTTTGCCCATATAAGTTGCAAGATTTGGATGTCAGCAAATGTCACAGTGAATGGTATTTTCTCTGGCATTTATTTATTTGGAACTTTTTCTATATTTTTATATTTCTTTACTCTTTTTTTTTTTTTTTTTTGTGAATAACTTCCATTGTTGTTGTTGTTTCATTTTTGTTTTGTGGGGTTCCTTCACACCAAAAAAATTGAATTTTTCCTTCAGTTCCTCTACCACAGAAAATCATGCAGTTCCTATTGAAACACTTCTGGAAGTCAGTATAATCCCAGTGGCATTCAGAACGACTGATGTGTGCTAAATGGGATTGCAAAGAGAGCCACTCTTCATAAAACCCTACATGCCAAAATCCATTTAATGCTTCCTTTTAAGAGCCTCAGCTGAGAACACGCAGAGTTTTGTTAAGCTTGACAAAGTAACATCTCGCTCCCCAAGCAAATGCAACTAAGGTGGATGGGTTCTAACAACATTGTAGGGAAGAGAATTTTGGTATGCTTAACAGTTGCAAGTTTAAATTCTTGTTTTCTTCAGAGTATGCAGAAACCTACACTCTGGTCTGCTGCCTGCAGGTTTGATGTGTTACTGTGTCATACTTTTTGATCTCTACTTGGAAATTAAGTTATACACTTAAAAAGGACCATGTTTGTGTATGTCATTCTCATCCAGTTGGCAGACAGGAGTTATGGTAGAAAATCACGAGGAACTGGATAGCAAGGCTCTATAAAACAACGGTATTCATTTGGAACAGCCTTTCCTGACTTTGTATCATTTCTACATGAAACCCCGGGCTGGAGGGATCCTAGTGACTAAAAATGGTGACTGAAGCAAGAAGGTAAGAGAACAGGTTATGAACCAATTGAAGCTGATAAAGAAATACAACATTAGGAAGTGTCTGTCTGACTCAACCCAAAGATGGAAGTCAGGAGATCTTGTCCAAATTATCATTAGACTGAGTTTCTGTACGTAATTTTGTATAAAGATCCTTTTTGTTAAGCTAACATCCAGAATGTAAGGATCCTTTTGATCATTGAATAAACTCTGTCTTTAAATGGAAGCTGAAGTTTTGCTCAGGTAATATTACAGGTTCCCACAGAAAGAGGTTTAAATATGGTGTATGTATCATCTTGCTGGCCAGATCTTCACCTTTGACAATATGTTAAGAATTGAGGCTGGGCTGTGTTGACAGGCAAGGGAGGCACAGAAGGTCTGACTGTGGCACACCTAGTGGGTGTGCTCGAGACAGACTGACTGGGTCCAAGGTGCAGTCAGACATGTAACATCATTCCTCTTTTATTCCCCTGCTATGGCAGAACATGGTTGCTGTAGTGCCGACGCTTCTCACGCTTTCACCCTCCTCCTTTCCCTCGTGTCACACTTACTCATTGGCCACAGTGTCTTGTCTGCTGTCATATTTTCATGGCATATTTGGCATTATTCCCCAGAACGTGTATCAGTCTCCTTATATTCCTTCTTTTCAGAGGGATCTTCTTCTTCCTTTTTTTTGGTGCATAATGAGCTTCATAACATTTATTTGGGGCAGGCCTCATCACAGATTTGTGCTATCACATCCATGAATGGTTAGAAATGTACAAGTTATGGGTTCCTGCTAGCATTCATAAGACTGTGTTTGTACTTTATTTTTGCTGGCTCCTGATCTACTGAAACTAATTTAGTAATTTTAATTATTTTATTAATTTGGAATTGTAGTATTAATCAAATGTTACCGTTGTCTCAACTGAACCTGTCTATTCTGCTGTGCTCCCCTATTGTGAACACTTGGATGCACAATGATATAACTTCTAACCAAAGAGCAAAATATTTTTGCTTCACGTTTCTTCTTTTCTTCTAAGTTTGCTCATTCAATATAGAAGTCTACTCTTGTATTACTCATGGAAAATTTTATTGTTACTGCACCATAGTCATGATCAAGCCTATGTTTTCTGTTGATTGAAACTTCAAACTTTTGAGGAAAGTATATCCCACTCCCATCTAAAACTGGAGGACAGCCAATATCACTGTACAAAGCAGCGTGATTCCTGGTAAGGCCAAGTGCTTTATACAGACCTCAGCAGGTTTCCCACCTCTGCAGAATGCACAGAGCATAAAGCATTTCCAGTGCTTCCTCTCTGGAAGCTTTTTTTGAATCATAATTTAGCACCATATATGAAAATTCATTTAATCAATAAATTAGATGCTGTTATATGATCCTGGGTATATTTAGAGCTCGGTTACAAGGCTCCCAAAGTAGTTTGAGTACTTTTGTCCCCTCATCCTATTCCTATTGTCACTAATATCTATAAATCTTAATTGAAATTACAGAGCTGAAGAACTGTGCTAGTCTGTACTCAGCTGGGATGAGAAGTCACTCTCTGGTCCTGGGCCAACAAAGTAATCAACGCTGTTTAACCACTTCTAATTGCACAGGATCAGTGCTTTAAAGTTTGAAATAAGATTGCCATGCTTCAAAGTTAAAGTTAAATACAAGTAAGGGGCTGTGGGAGTTTGAGAGAGAGTGATGCAGTGGAAAAGTCCACTGATCAGGACTATGATACTCCGTGTGTGTCTCTGAATACTAACCCAGTAACAGGCAAAGTGCTTTTTATTTAAATGCTTATTTCTTCTGACTACATAGTAATTAAGAACGTCTTTTCAGAGTTAACTCTTGGAAAAGGATACATCTAATATGAGGAGCTGTGTACTTATTACAGGTTCTACAAAGTTGATGTAGGTGCTAGGGAACTACGGAAAGTACTTGGTACCTAGTTAATCTGTAATCTTCTGGTGTAGAAATGATTCTATGTTTAATATCTTGCTGACAAGTTTGGGGGCTGAGGTATCATGGCCATGAATATTAAAATGTAGGATTAGGACTTTGTGCAGAAATTGTTCTGTTCCAACACAGAATGAAAAATATCTAACTGACCCCCACGGGAAATCTGACCTGTTCTCTAGATGTGATTTCAGCTGTGCCTTTGTAGCACTTTCTCTCATTGCCGTTACAGTGAGTATGTCTGTCTACAGGAGCAGTGTGGGATATGATCTTTCTAATCTGGCTCTGAAACTCTCCTCTAATTCTCCACTGCGTAACTCAGATGTCTTTGCATGTGTCTGTGTGTGTGCTGGGAAGAGGGGAAAGTCCTGTGAAGAATTATTCTGCCTTGATTTTTTGCTTTTATCCAAGATTTTGGGTCACAAATGTCTTTTGGTTCAACTCTCATCTGTCCCCTAGAGCTCAATTTAATTTTTACAGCAAATACCACCTCTGCTGTGCCTCCTTCTCTGAGGTGTTTGCAGCTGCTCCTATCTTTGTGAGTCTCAGTGAAATGTTTGTTTCTTGTGTTACTGCCCAGTTTGAACTCTTATTGGAGCACTCTGCGGGCTGTGCTGACAGAAGGTGCCCTCCTCCTGCCCCTGGCTTTGTCACGCACTGGGTCTATTTAATCTCCCCTGCTCTGATGTGGTCTGAGGGCTTTAGCAAGCTGTTGCCATCTTCCTGAGGGGACAGGACTCTAGGGACAAACATGCTAGACTGATGGCGAGAGAGAGAGAGAGAGGAGGCTTTTAAATACTGTGTGCTACCTGTCAAAGAAGAAAAACACCAAGAAGTTATAACAAGCAGGAAGAGTCTCCACAGACTTTACGGCAGAACTTCTGAGGGAGCTGTAAAGTGCTTTTTAGCTCTTTCGTGCATCGTAATTTAAAATGGTAACTGCTTGTGAAGATGAGCACTCTCTTTGCCTTCTGCTGACTTCTGCAGAAGGTGTGGGGAAAATGCACTTTTCAGGCTTTGCTGCAAGGAATTGGGGCACTTGGGTTTAATCAGCTAGGAGACTCTGCTTCAGAGGATAGCGCTCTTTATAAGCAAACATACAAAAAAAATCTCATTCACTCTTCCATGGAGTATCATACAATTTTGAAAGAGATTCCAGAATTTAAATGATGAGTCTCAAGATTCCTTGGCAAAGTCAATGCACCTAGGTTGTTCGGGTGGATGGTCCATAATTTCTGAGTAAAATATTGCACAGTGGTCCCCTGTGAAAGCCTCAGCATGGGCACAGAGAGGGGCCCAGTGAAAAGACAATGTCAGAGCAGAGGTTATCAGACCATAAGGAAAAGGGAAGGTGCATACAGTATCCAGTTGGTAAGACAGTGACCTTATTCCAGTCCTATTTAATCACAGAATATAACCACAAAGGTACAAGCAGTGATTATATCCTACAAAAAACACTTGTTTGAGAATTGTTGATGCATCTTTCTCAGATAAATGTTTTTTGGTTATTTGGGTTTGGGCTTTTTGTTGTCATTGTTGCTCGTTGTTTGTTTCCTTGAAAGTAAAACCTGTAGTATGCTTTTACTTAAAATTAGTTGTAATGACTAAATTTCAAGAGGGATTATTCTTTTAGGTATTAATTGCTTATAGGTCAAAGGAAAGATTTTTCTAATATATCTAACATATTTCTTATGTAGGAAACATTTTTCTTCTGTATCACTGTACACATCTGAGTATTAGACAGATGCAAGAAAAAGTACAGATAGATCATACAGATGAGGACAAATGAAGTGTTCTGCTTGTGCCATAGCATGTAGAGACAAGCTAAAAAGTGGAAGGGAATAATGACCAACCCAAATACTGATTTTTATTTTTTTCTAAAACTATTATGCCTGATTACTTTTACACATACTCATTTGGAATGATAGTCTTATAAGGCTATAGGATTAATTCTTCATTATTTCTTCTTACAGTACATGGGTAAATGCATTACTGGAAACTGTATGAAGAATGTAGGTTAAGAATGGTGGCAATATTCCTAAAATCATACATTATTTATTAAGTGCTGTTTCTTGAATTCTGATCTGGTGTCAGCCACAGGAGATGTATGGAAAAAGGACTTGACCAGTATAATCAGGC
Organism: Ploceus nigricollis; assembly: GCA_013399945.1. Taxonomy (NCBI): domain Eukaryota; kingdom Metazoa; phylum Chordata; class Aves; order Passeriformes; family Ploceidae; genus Ploceus; species Ploceus nigricollis. Next base: position 915,475 of record VXBC01010271.1, on the reverse strand, counting down.
AATTGACTCTGCACTTGTCCTAAATTCTTATTTGACTAAAAACATTTTTTTCTTGGAGACAGCGAAGCATTTCAGTTGGGTTCCTCCTCCAAGTTTATGCTCTTATGGATCCAGTTTCTCCTGTTCTGTAAGGTTTTTCTTGGGGGGAAGTTGAGTGGTTGTGCTTTGTTTCTGTGTTCAGGAATCTTACCTACTTGTTCGAAGTAGCCATTACCTTTCATGCTTGGTGTTTTCTGAAGACTTTCTGGTTTCATTTTATAACTTTTCCTCTGACTCTGCATTCTGATGCCTAAGAAAAAAATATAGTACTGCAACCACTCTGTGCCCTCTCTGTCCCTGTATCCAGGATCTTTTCCTTAGTTGCTCCTAAAATACACTCCATGCTTTATCTGGGGTTTGCATTTTACTTTTTATTGGTTAACTGATTTGCACACATCCAGACCTAGAATTTGCTGTGTTGTAGTTTTCCCTAATGCTGTGAGGAGGTGATCTTCCACTCACCAATCCTGCAACAGTGAGTACAGATATTATAAAAATGTTCAGATTATTCTGTTCAACTACAAGTACAATGGAGGATTTCTTTAAATGTAATCCCCTTTTCCCCACCCCTTGCTTATTTCTGTCATTCAGAAAGAACTCCAGAGTTCAGTTCCAGTTGGGAGCTTTGTAATAGTGCAAAAACATAATTCCTTATATTATCCAGGAACTTGTTCCTTTCAGTAGTAATATGAATGCAAAATTAGGGGTTTAATACAGAGGGTTATTATAACCATCCTAATAGTGTAAGATTGCTGTTATTGTAAACTCCTTTTCATTTTTCAGGCTTTTGGTCTCATTGCCTTGTTTACTATCACAGAAGTTTTCTCTTTTGATGTGACTTTACCTGCTTCCAAATAGAGCAAAACCAATGCTTTGTTTTGAACTCAGAGAATATTTTACACAGCAAACTCTTAAAATATGGTAATTTTGAATATGAAGTATGCTTAGAATTTCAATAGGGTTCAGTCTTTGTTAAATCAGTCCTAGGTGAAATCTAGTGTGATATATTCTTTCATGATTTTGCATCCTAAATTAAAGGTTACTTATGCTGAAATCTGAAACTTTATATCTTCTGTCAAATTTGACAGTAAATATATATAGATTTAGCTGGTAGTTTGGCAAATATTTGTACTGCTGGAACAAGAACTTTTGAGGGTGAAAGTGGCAGTAGAATTACCCAGATTCAATAAGATTAAGGAAGCTGGAAGAATTTTTTTACTCACTTCTTGTAAGTGATTTTGTAAAAAGAACATTTTCCTCTTCCACTGCTATCCTTGATAAATCTGTTGTAAAAGTTAAAACATTTATCAAAACTGCCAGAGATCCTATGACCCATAGAAGAAGGACTATCAGACCTTAATTGCAATAGCTGTGTAATTGCAGAACTTCCCTTCCCTTGTTCACCTACTCTCTGACCTTTATGTCAGCTTCTAATTTCCTTCTGTAATTGAGTCTTCTTTCTAGAGCAGGAGACTGTGGCAGCAAATGCATTTTAGTGCAGAGTAAGATCCAAACGGTGCTGTCAAATGCCTATCAAATTTACTTTAAAATCAAGTTTTTTGGGGAAAAAAACCAAAACAGGTAGTTTGAACAAGTCTCAGATGAAAAAGAAAATAGTTTACCTAAATCTTGTTGTGGGCATTATGTTTTCAATATATGAAGTAAGGAATTAAAATGCTACCTTCCAGCATGTGCAAAAGACAGCTGTTTGCTCCAACAATTGTTCATTTCAGCAACACATACTAATGGAAGTCCACCCTAAGTTTTCTTTGTATCAAGGGACAGCTAATCAATAGAGACAGGAAAGGAGAGGAATATACCCTGAAAAGTCTTAGTATTCTCATCCAAAGTGGAGTTTCTGTATCATGCACGTTTCTGTATCTTTTCTATGTCACAATACGCCTCAATTTTATTTCCTTGGAGAGACTTTCATTTCAGCACTGCCTGTCCCAGCTTTCCCTGTGTTTATTGACTGATACAGGAGTGATTTGTGAATTTCCTCATGAATGTCCTAATCTTACTGGTTAATCAACAACACCGGCAGTCGGTAACTGGAAACACACAAAAAAAGGTGGGATTAAGTTCCAGGCTGCTCCAGTAGAAAGTAATATTTTAATGAATCAAAGTATCTGCTAGTAAGATAATGTTGTTGTCATTTAGAACAATTGGATTCTGAGGAATTATGTACTTCTTTTACACAACTAGTGGCTACAAACTTAAAAGATAAAAACAGTTCATCTTGTCAAACTTAACAGATTTAACAGACCCATCTGCAGCTTTAGAGGACCCAGAAAGCAGTACAATAACATGAAAAGAATAGTTGTAATTTTTCATGTCCCCTTTATTCCTGGATTAGGGAAACAAACTGGAATACAGGATATTGGCTGTAGACATTGTACTGCCTTGAAGTCCATATTTTTTTCTGCTGGCTGTGTCTTTTTTTGCTTGTTATTAATATGTTTAGGACATTGGGGAGTAGAGGGCCAACCCCACACCTTTACCTGGGAGTTTGAATCAGAAAATTAATGTATCTATCTAACCTATTCAGAATTCAAGAAAAAAATAACTTCTGTTATTATGCATAGCTATCAGTAGGGACTGAGTAGTCTGCATAACTAAAATGAATAAAGCCAACCAAACTCAAATCTTATACTTAAAAGAACCTCCACCTTCCCACAGTGAAAAGTTTTCTAGAGATCAGTCCTCCCCAGCCAGAGAGAACCCATGGTGCTGTGAAGAGGAACAGCATAGAGAACGCATGTGTGTAGGGGAAAGCACAAGCCTGCAAATACTGTGTAGTGCTATGGCACCACTAAAAGCAGAACTTCATAATTTGCCTTAATTCTCTCTACTTTGTTGTCCCTTTAAAAATAATCTTACAACAACTGAAGGGTCAGCCCTTTGAAATGAGGAAAGAAGCAATTGTTTTTTAAAGTTTAGATATACATAACATACATACATAATTTATGACACACAAACTTCATATCTACATACATATAATTTCTAAAATTATACTAATTTGGTTCTCTCTAGGGACTGCCAGAACCAGCATGGGCATCTGCTAGCTGGTCTTCAGTATCTCTTGTGTCACATGCTATTTTAATCACATTTGGCCTCAATGGGGATANTTCATATCTACATACATATAATTTCTAAAATTATACTAATTTGGTTCCCTCTAGGGACTGCCAGAACAAGCATGGGCCTCTGCTATCTGGTCTTCAGTATCTTTTGTGTCACATGCTATTTTAACCACGTTTGGCCTCAATGGGGATCCATCTAGAGCATCCATCTAGAAAAGAGTCTCCTTACCTTATCCTGTTTGTCTTGATTTCCCTTCCTTTCACAGGATTATTCAAGATCTCAGTTCGTACCATCCTTTTTGAAATCAACAGTAGCTTAAAGAACAGCTGTCTTTGGAAATCAGGTGTCCAGCATCGATTTCATTCTCATCAACTAGATCAATTCAAGACACTCCTTGAACATTAAGATAAGCAAAAAGTACATATTTACAGAATTTTCTAAAACTTCCCAAGTCAGTGAACATTTCAAACTCTTCCATGACTGGCAAGATAGAGTCCCTGTCTCTGAGATGATATTTTTAGGAAAGACCATAGCCAAATAGGACTAAAAGAACAGAATTGCCATCCGCAGGACTTATCAATACATTAATATGCAAAATATAAACTGAACTGCTGAGCCAAATCTGTCATACATACACGTATGTATGAAACTGGCATGCATGATCTTCGCTTTCCTTGGATTAAAACATTCTAATACTCAAGAACCACCGAGCACTAATCAGACTGTAGCAAAAATTTGCTAGAAACCAACAACATCTAGCTTTTTGATTTTATTGAGAACAATCCAGAGATATCTTACAGTTATAGTGCTGAACGAAATGAAGCTCTTAATTCCTTGAAAAGGTCAAAAGGTTTCATCCATATTTTGCAGGGTTCCTGACTGGCTCCAGGAGAAGGAGGCTCACATCCTAAAAATTTCATTATAAGCATGTTCCCTTTTCATTTTTTCAGAAAGCATTGGATATGGAGAAGATAGGAGATATTCCAATATGGGAAACCTGGTACTTCAATTATACATTATGGATTTGCCCCCTGGTAGTAACTCAGAGCAAAATCTTTACAGGGCCAGTGGCTCTTTGAAATCATATAATTATTTTCATTCCACTTTCTTCTTGATACTCCTTATTGACTTCTCTCCCAGCTACAACTAAAACAGAATATTGAAGGTACTTCTGGAATTCTAAAGGAAAAGAAAAATGGCTGTTTCTTTTCAATGACAATGACAGAGCTTTTTATTCCTGTCTTTAAAGTTTCAGATTTGCCAGTTTATAATTCACGGTGATGAAAAGTGGCTCAGGCCAAGTGCCAGAACGATTCGAAGCAGTTGACATGCAAAGAGGTGCTCCCTCCTGTGTAAATATTTCACTCACAGGAAATAACTGCAGGTTTGTATAGAAGCAGTAACTAGATTAACTTTGGTGGCTCAAGAGCTCAAAACCCAGTTATCCCAGCCTTGTGCTGTGCTGCACATCAGCAAGTTCTCAAACAAATATCTTGGAAAAAGCAAGTATACTGTTTTGCAAAGATGAGTGGGTTTAGTAACTACAGTATAACCAGAATAATACTTTGCATTATTTAGATTGACGTGGAGACCTACTCATCATGTTTCCTAAGTGCTGGTGTTTGTGTACATCTACGCAGGGCACACATAAATAGCATAGTTCCAAGAGAAATGGATAAGATCAAGTTTTTGTACCTACAGTGTCTGTAAATCAGTGACAGAAAACCAGGAGAGGAAAAAAAAGCTTAGATGAGAAAAATAGATAAAGTAGGAAGAATTAACAGAAATTTAAATAGTAAATGTATTCTAAAAGTGGTAAAAAAGCATCAGGAAACACCAAAGGCCACTTCAGTGAGTTGTAAATGTGCATTCACATGTAAAGTTGTGAGTCAAGTAAGGTACAGCTGAAAGAACAGACTTGGTAAAAGCTCAGGTGGAAGCGGAAAGGGAGAAGTAATACATAACTAACACAGAAATAGGATGCATATTTTGTCTGATATAATAATGCCTCTTTGGACTGAGTGAAAGGTAGGAATGGTAATTAGACATGGCTTGAGACATGCTGGGTAAGCTGAGCAATGGGAAGTAGCAGAAGAGATTAGTTTCTCCAGGGAAAACACAATGTGCACTGGTCTGGCTAGACAGCCCTGTTTCTGCATCTCCTCTGTTTATAGTGCAGCTGCTCCCAGCTGTCAAAGAAAACTCTGTATGATAATCTCTAGGCATATCACTATTATTACTTTGCACATATTGAGGAAAGTACAAACTGACAGCCTACTCCCTGCCTAAGCAGACAAAAGATTTAATATTCAGCCTAAAAGATGTTTTTGCTACTGCAGCTAATGTCCAGCCCAGAATTAGTATGTTGATAAAGACTTCAAATGACATTTTCTCTGAATATAAAGAAAGTACTTGTCCCATCATATTATCGGAAGATAAGCAGTGATCCAAGAGAGGCAATAATGTTTACCTTTTTTGTAGTTATATCATGTAGCTTAAAATATAGGCTAAACTTTGAATTTATTCCTCTTGTATGAAATAAAAATCACTGATGTCTGAGGATGGAAAGCATATTGATAAGATACCCATAGAAACTACAGTGTTTTTAACTGTAGCATTGTATGCTACCATTTCATACTGTAGCTAAAAAGGTTAAGAAAAAAAAGACAAAGATGCAAAGATGCTAATTTCAGAGTGATGTGAGGGGTTTGTTTTGTTTTGNTTTTTAAGCTGAATGTTGAATTCCCTCAGTCAGAGATCATTTGTAAGGATTGTTTTTTCCTTAAATCACCAATATAATTGGCAGGGACTGACTATAATGATGGCAAGTTGTGCTCATTGAATTCCCGTTCAACACAATCCAGAGAGCCCCTGCAGGGAACACAAACACACTGGGTAGATAAAACAGCCAAAGAGGTCCTCAGCCAAGGGAGAACAGGTAGAGAACTTCCATTTCCATAACTAAAATTTCTTTTCTTCTACTGACTGCTCAGGTTCAGCAGATTTCCTTAAACCCTCAACTTTTTGTTCTTCTCTTCATTATTTCCTCAAGAACTTTTAAGTAGAACTCCCTTGGGATTATAATGCCTGAACCCTTTTTAAAGTAAGAGCTTTTGTTTAAATAAACTTTCCCCTTTTCATTAAAAACCACTTTGCTCTTGTAAATTAAAACTAACCTTTGGAATATAATAGTGATTATAACCTGATCTTCTGCTCTGCACACTGAACTGGGGCACTTGATCTAGTTCAGAGTGCTATGAAGAATGTTATCCTTTAACTACAGTTTAAACATGATCATAAGTATTTTTGAAATTAGATGAACTAAACAGGCTTATTTGCAAGCACAACTTACTAAACATTTTGAAGTCATTTGCATGAAATATCTGAGATATCATGCTCCAAAGAACTGGAATTAAATGTGAAACTGGTTGTAAAATCAGTGAAATGGCCCTGAAGGAAAATATATTCTCTTAATAAATGTTTTTGCCATAAAAATACATTTGTTTCCTATGTCAAGAGATTAACTGTTTTCTAGCTAATATTGTTTCCATGCAAAACCAAATTGCATAATTCTTGTGAAATGAGAATACTTTTAGTCAGGAAAAAAATTATGTCATATATAGCCAAATTTATTACCCATTTATACTAGACTGTCCTCTTTCTAAATACGAAAACAAAATGTAACTCATACTTTAATACAAAACCTTGCTCCTGTCTTTCATTAAGACACATATCCCAAGTCTTAGAATGATGGAGAAGGGGAAAAAAAGCCAAAAATGCAGCAGAAATATTTATGACTAAGCCCTTACTTATACTGAACTAAATAACTGTACGACCTTTTATATTTTAGATGTATGTTCAGACTCACCCTGCATATAATCAGGCTCATCTCACCCCTGGGCTGAGCTCTAGGGATTTTAAGCAGCAGAATAAAAACACTGAAAGTGGAAGCTTGCTTTTGTACACTTAACAGTTTTGGAGCACAGAGAAAGACACTTGTTTAAGGGGTAAGGCTGGGACAGCAGGGTATTTCTTAGTAGACAGCATCTAAATATCATGGATCATCTGCTGGCAGTGTTAAGTCCAGTCAATGCAGCTGGTGCCAATTTACCTAAGTCAAGGATGCTGCCTACAGTCCTGTATTCCTCTCTCCCACCTGCCCTTCCCAAGGGTCTGAAGCAACTGATGGCTTTGGTGCAGGTGCAGAACAGGGAGGTGCAGGTCCTGGATCCCACTGAAGAACTGAACATCCTTGAGCAAAAGGCCTTGGGAGGTCTCCAAAATAGTCTCACTGTGCTTGTGCCTCTAATTAAATGCAAATTAGAAAACAAAGCATGGACATAGGGTTAGAAGGCAAAAGGAAAAGCTGCTTAAGGTGAGGTGGCTATTTTTAACTCTGCTAAAAACTTAAGCAAGAGTTAAAAGTTAAAAAACCCACCAAACCAAAATTTCTACCTCCCAAACAAACAAAACCTAAATGCCAGCTTAAACCCCACCGAACAAGCAAAAAGAAAAGAAACAAACCACCCAGCAAAAACCCCACAACCCAAAACACAACACAAACCCCTTAACATGCAACGAAATGCAAAACATGCAAAAAACCCAGCCAAACCACTGAAAACAACCAGAGACTAAATGAACATAATGCCAAATCCCCCACCTTATTACTCATCTGCCACCCAGTGACTGTGCTACTCTGTTGTAAGAGTGGGTGCTAAATCCTGCTGTAATGAAGTCAAACCTGCTGCTGTTCTCACATTTACAATAGAGGCCAAATGCTACACAGGTACCAGAACAGATCTGTAGCTGTAAAAATTACTAAAGAGTAGGTTGCCAAATTGACTTACTCTACAGCAACCTAAGGCAGAGTCAAGTAACTTCCCCCTGCTACCTTCCCCTAAGTTTTTAGTGTTGAGACATACACCTCAAAATTGGTGTATGGTTTAAGAATCATGATTTCTGAATGATAGGAATTGATCCTGTTGCTACACCTGTTACCCTGTGGTTGGAGCAAGCATCTTACTACAATTCTTCTAGCAATTTAAAACATCTCTCATGGCTAATACCATGTGATCTATTTAAAATGTCTCCATAGTAATTTGCCATTCAAAATGCTCTCTACCTCCTATTTTTTAGTAGCTGCATTTTCAAAGATAGCTTTGTGCGACTAAATAATTAATCGTTTTTTAGTATAAGATAGCCCTTTTAAGAATACAGATGCAGGGGAAGTGGTGGTGTACTTTACACCCTAAAAATGTGTTTGCAAGACATTCATATTCTTCACTGGGACTTACCTGAAAATGTAAATAGAGACCCATTTATCACACTCTCAAATTCTACATGTTTCTTTAAATGCTGATTTTTATTGCAAAGGCTTTAATTCCCCAAATGGAAGCACTAAGCACCAGCCCATTTTGTTTCTGGCAAAACTGGAGGAAAGCTTATTTCAAATTTCTAATTAAAATTCTTTCTTGCTGTGTAAGGAGCCCTGATGGGATTCCTCAGGGTAGTTGGATGGGTTTCTGATTGAATTACAACCGGCCCAATTGCGTGAATATTTCATTTAAATGTTGTGAACTGAAAACAGCAATTAACGACAACCTGAATAATAAAAAGCACTACTTTACCTTCAATCCTCTCCTCTCCCTCAGCTGATTCAATTTAAATGCTTAGTCACTAGGAAAAAAAAACAAACACCAAAACAACCCAAAACAAAACAAACAAAACCAGAAACAAAAAGCCAAGCAAGGGTGACTGTGTGGGAAGAGGAGACATCTACAGTCCTCATCCTACAAGTCAGAAATTGCCTGGAGTTGATGACTGTGGATGTGACACTGTTGCAGACCTGCCCTCCCTATGCTTCTGACCTGCCACTTATTCAATATTCTACACTGTGGTGTCTGTTCAATCTCACTGAAGATAATTTCAGTCTATTGTCTCACCTTTATCATTATCATCAGCAATTTTTTTTTACTAGAGAACCATGCTGCCCATAGATTTGCTGGTGAACATTTGCTAATCTGGTTAAAAATTCTGAAACTATCAGATTGGACAAACTCTCCCAGCCCTACACATGACCTTCTGAGTGAATTACCCACATTTACATATTAACTTTTAGGCCAGGGCAATTAGGAGTGATCCAGCCGTGCCTAATTGCCTGGCTGGATTATAAATATCTCCCAAAGAATACAGTAATGTGAGCTGATTCTTAGGGTGAAAATACAAGAATTTAGGGAGAATTATAGTAAAACTAAATGCTGGGATGATATGCAATATCTTCTGATATGCTCTAGAAAGCCACTATTGTATGCACCCTGCCTTCAGAGAATCTGCTCTTCCATTTTGCAGCTTTGTCAAATCTAAAAATTAAATAGCTCATGAGAATTGGTCTAAATCTGGCCCAAGATCCACTGTTTCAAAAATATTCTTAGGAGTTGATGACTGATTGGACCTTGACAACCGGAAGAAAATAAGTTGATTAATTATAACCTTTACTGTTACTTATTAGTGATCCACAGCATTTAAATTGCTGACTTGATTATCATAATTGCAACAGCATAGTGACTAAATCAGGAGAAGTTATTACCAGGACTAATGTGTTCCTATAATAGAGTTTTCTATGACTGTATCAATATCCATAGTTCATAATAAACCCCCTCATTTTCTTCCCACAATAGGAGCTGCTCAAGTTAAGCTAGCACAGATATACTGGGGAAAAACCCCAAAACCAAAACTAGAGCCATTGAAAAAGATAGGAAAGAAATCCACAAGTTAATTAGTCTTCTGAAGCAGCCATGATGATTTCATACGTGAAATGGAGTCAGCACAAAGCACCGCATGAGGATCAATGTTACAAGCCTCAGATGCAATGATACAGCTTTATTCTGGCTGCTGCAAACTCTTCTGGCTCTGTCTGTCCCTTGTCAGCACAGAAGACACTGTCACTTTGTCCGATTAGTGTGGTATTATCTCATGGGCTGATTCTTCCACAGAAAAATGAGCCACTCTTCTTCATTTCAGTATTCCTCAAACTGATTTGCAGTTGGAAATACATCAAAATTGCATTTACTTGCTTAATGATGTTATTTTTCTAGATTTTGGGGCTTTCTTCTTGATGGCAAAAATCTGTAGATGATAGCAGATTTTAATAATATAATTGAATGTCTATATTTATATAGGTATAATAATATAATTTGTCAAATACAAATTGAATCATGTTTTGCATATTACTTATTTGCAGTTTATTGTTCTTTTTTTACAGCCTAATCTTCATACTTAAAAGGCATTTCCCCCCACTTGTGCAGTTCTTCTTTTGTTTTTGAGCTACTATCCTCACACTAGGAGCAGCTCCCTCGAATGTACTCTGCCTGAATTTCACATTCTAGTCTTTGTTCCAAACAAATCCAAATCTGAAAGCAAAACTCAGATGAAAGCAATATGGCTTGGATTTCAGAAAAGGTCCTCACAATAAGCCATAAGGTTTTATGGTTTTGGTGCAAGTTCGTGAGCCAACTTTGGTGCTGCTAGAGCAAGCCACAAACAGTCTTAGAAAATCAATTTGTAAGCTGGAAACTACCTCAGACCAAAATCTCCACAAGTTAGGTCCATGCATCAGCGAGCTAAACTGCATTTCAAATCACCCTTCAGCTCTAACACTGAGCTCAAACTTCCACCAACATTGAAAACATTCAGACTGCATTTGGATACTATACCTACGAACAACTTCAGAAAAGTCCTGAGGAAATGTTTAACAATGGGTCCATTTTTATTTCATGCCATTTGCATTTAAAAATTTGCCTGGAAATCAGTTTGATTCAAGACAGACTTTGGCTTCTAGCAAAAAGAGAGGAAATATAGATGGGCAAGCAGGAGTACAAATTTTAAGTTTAGTTCTAGAGCCAAAAATAGCAAACTGATTTTTTCTCTGTTCTGAAATGTAAAATAATAAGGAAAAAATACCTGGATTTAACCTCCTTTAAAGTGTGTGAGCCCTAACTTGATGTTAAACTTGGTGAGGCCACAGCCTGAGTGATGTCTCCAGTTTTGGGTGCCTCAAAATGAGAAAGACATTGGCTTCCTGGAAAGAAAGGTACTGGAACAACTGTCATGCAAGGAGAGACTGAGAGAACTGGGAATGCTTATCCTAGAGAAGTTTCAGTGGGGATCTTATTAAATGTGTAAAATGACCTGATGGGAGAGTGTTAAGATGACAGGCTCAGAATCTTCTCAGTGGTGCCTAGTGGGAGCATGAGAGGCAGTGGGAACAAACTGAAACACAGGAAAACACTTATTTTTCTACGATGGTGGTTAAACACCTCAACAGTGTTTCTCAGCACAAGAAAGACGTGGGATNAGAATCTTCTCAGTGGTGCCTAGTGGGAGCATGAGAGGCAGTGGGAACAAACTGAAAAACAGGAAAACACTTATTTTTCTGCGATGGTGGTTAAACACCTCAACAGTGTTTCTCAGCACAAGAAAGACGTGGGATGTTGAAGTGGGTCCAGAGGAGGGCCACAAAAATGATCAGAGGCCTGGAGCACCTCTCCTGTGAGGACAGGTTAAGAGACTTGGGGTCATTCAGCCTGGAGAAGAGAAGGCTCCAGGGAGACCTGATTATCAGTTTTCAATGCTAAAAGGGGGCCTACAGAAAGATGGGAACAGACTTTTTTGTATGCCCTCTTATGGTAGGACAAGTGGGATTGATTTTAAATTAAAAGAGGGTAGATTCAGACTAGCTATAAAGAAGAATTTTTTTCAAGAAGACAGCAGTGAAACACTGTAACAAGCTGCCCAGAGAGGTAGTGGATGCCCCAGCCCTGGAAACACTCCAGGTTGGGTTGGACTTGGCTCTGAGCAACCTGGTCTAGTAGAAGATGTCCCTGCTCACTGCAAGGATTTGGACTGGATGACCTCTGAAGATTCCTGCCAATCCAATCCATTTCAGGATTCTCTGATTCTAGAACAGCTTCTCCTGAGGACTGTGGAGTCTTCATCCTTGGAGGTATTCTAAACCCACAGACATGGTCCTGGGCAGCTTGTTCTAATTGGCCCTGATTTAATCAGGAATGGTTGAACTAGATGATGTCCAGAAGTTCCTTCCATCCGCAGTAATTCTGTGGTACCTGTCAATGGAAGGCAAGCTGTGCATGGGCTTATGCCATCAGCTCTTATTGTTATCCCTGGGGTGGAAATCCTACTGTAAACTTTCCCACCAGTGAAGTTATATGGGTTACAAGGAGGGCTGTAGGCAAGGTAGAGAGTGTAGAGAGATGCTTATCTCCCATTCCCAGAAATCATCCTGCCATCACTGCCAAACTGAATTTTTCTAGCTATAGTAGATGGGCTCATATACAATGAGACAAAATTATTTTTTGCCTAGATGGTGAAGAGCCTTGAAAATGCACTCTCATACATTACAAGAAGCTCTTTGAAGTGCACCACAGGTTTTAGTCTTGCTGTGGAACTGTTTTACTAAGTCCAAATTCCCAACCCCCACATTATTTTTTTGCTCCCTGTGGTATTAGATATGACCTTAAAAATGTGCTGAAGTATAGTGTAAGGCTAAAGCCTTATTTCTAAAGAGAACTGGTTTAAAGATTTACCAGTTTTGTTTTTCCTATGGAAAACATCTTCATCAATCTTTACATTTAAGCTATTTCAAAGAAATTTCATTTTGGAAACACAGGTGAAATATTTAAAACATCTTGTTTGACATTTTTGAGAATAGAGCATTTAGATTTTGGTTCAAAACAGCATGTCTAAATTGAACTAGTTTAAAAATTTCACTAAATTCATAGAAGGTCAAATCAGGGTGACAGGTTTTGATTTCGGTCAAAGCCAAAATAATTTAATTTTCCCAAGACCTCAGAGCTTTTATACATGAATTTCATTTTATAGCAAACAAAAAATGTCTTCTTTTGTTTGAAAATATAAGAAAATATATTATTTAGAGATCACAAAACTTTTCACTAAACAAAAAGACTGTAGTTAATTCTCATTTCTTTCATAACAAAAGATACTGCATTTATGTCATTAGATTGCTGTTTCAAAAACCTACTGTCACAAATATAAATTATTATAAATCATCCTTATTGTAACTATTCATCAGAAATATCCCATAATTGAGTACGTACAGGTATATATTTTTTTAAATCTGCACTTCTCGTATCCTTCCAGGTGTTGAATAATCTAATTATTTTCTAGTTGAATTTAGAATTCCTGGAACTGCAGAATATAAAGACCCATTATTACTCTTGAATTTCTCTCCAGTTTTACATGGCTGCAGTCTTTTATCTATTCAGATTAACTATATTCCTGCTAGCTAGGAAAATTTGTTTGTCTGCAAAGAAGCCGCAGGTTAAAAGTACAAAAAAATGCAAGATGGGCAACCCCCTCTGTCTTACATGCAGCAGGAACATATCTTATTAGACTTCAGATTTCAGCATTTTTTTTTGTTGAGATGAGTCAGAGCCAGCTGGACAGCTGTAATTCCAGAGCCCAGTTGGAAGTTCTGGTGACAATACTTAATCTCTCTTTTCACTGTATAAATAGAAAACTAGGCAAACTAAATGTAAAAATCACATAATGACTATCATAACTTATAAAAATAGATTACACCATGCTTTTGTTCAATTTTTTATAAACAAGGGCATAACAGAGGAGTTAACTTAAGGGGAAAAAAATGGTCACCACACATTATCTATTTCTCTATTTCCCTCGCATATAAAATTAGCTCAGAACATTTACAAAGTCTGTAATGTACTATCAGCTAGGTTCACACAGGGACTCAAGTATTTAAGTATCACTCTAAAGACATAAACCCACAGCTGAGACTTCAACACCTCTGTCCAGCTGTCATTCTGGAGATAACTAAATCGTGTCCCACTTTGTGTTTTCCACTAGACAGGCACAATGAGTCCTGGTGGTGATTAAGCTGCTTGGTGTATAGTTCCTGGGCATCCTCCACCTGACACATTTCTCTTCCTGGCTTGAGAAAAATGACCCAATTAGACATTTGTGGTTCAACTGCTCCACCTGCCTTTGACTTCCCAGAAAACATGTGCTGTGGGGGTGGTTTTCCTTTTATCCAGTGCCTCCATCACTGAAGTCTATGATTCCTAACCACTTGCAGTAGGCAGTGGATCAGGTGACAATATCCAGACAACTCAAGGAAAATAGACCCAACCATTACCTGTTAGGATGTAAAGTACTAAGCAAGCTTAGCAAGATTTCTCTTTTTCCTTATTCTCATTAAATATGCACATCACTATATTTTATTTAAAGTGTCTATCAGGCATATTGTAGCTCTAATGCATTTGACACAATTTATTTTATAAATAAAATTTGGAATTTCCCCAGGTAAGGATTGGGTTTCTTTCTAATTAATTTTGGAACCATTTGTACAGGTTAAATTGTACTTACATGGATTTCATTGTTTAAAAAAAGAAAGCTATTAAATTTTAACTTGAATAACAGTATTTAATTTTATAGATTCTTGCTCAGAAGTCTAAGAGGTGAAAGGAAGATAAAACCTGTTTATATGCTAGAGTGTCTTTCCCAAAGCTACAGGTTTGATAATGCTTTTAGATAATTCATATCCCAAGGGCATACAAACTGTTTTTCAGTGTTTTCTTGACTTTTAGAAGAGACAAAATAGAGTGGATCACAATGCACAGCACTTTGTGATTTATCTTGATGTTTAGATTATATGGATTCTGTATGAGAAGTTATCATGTACCTTACATGCTGCAAATCAACTGCTGTGTGAAGAGTATTTCAGAGGAAATAGCTCACAACCTGGAGCCTATTCAACACAGTCCAATCAACTCCCCTCCTGCCCCAGTCCTAATCAAAAAGACCCAAACCTACTGAAAACACACTGACAATCTGAAACAGAGTGACCTACCCCTCTGACTTCGAATAAATTGCTTTCTTAGTATGCTGTGCTGTGGTTTTCACTTCAAAAAAAGATTGGAGTATTCCCAAATAGCTTTTCAATTATAAAAGAATTCTTGGTCTAGCAGCTGGGAGACATGGAGGTTGGAGGTTAAGAAAACACATCTATTACAGAAGACCCGAGGATGCAGTAATTAAGTGCCACAACTGAATCATAACTAGATGAAATCTCAAATCAGGTTGCATACACATAACTGTATTCCTGCTCCTATAGCACAACACACACTTCTGTCATAACTGAGTAATTTTGCTCCATGCCACAGCAGTTCTCATTAAAAATACTTGCAGAGAAATTATCTGGGAAACCAAAATGAAAGAATGAAAGTGTACAGTGACCATGGATTTTCCTCCTTTTTTTTTTTTTTTTTTTTTGCATTTGCTTTCTACTTAAAAGATGGATATCTTGCCAAGTATGCCCACAAACACCATCACACCTGAAACACTGATGTAACTGGGAAAGGAGTCTGAACTTCTGATTAGGAGTCAGATATCTTGTTTTGCTCTTTTATTTTCACAGAATCACAGAATGGCTTGGGTTGGATGGGACCTTAAGATCACCCAGTTCCAAACCCACTGTCATGGGCAGAGACATCTTTCTCTAGACCATTCAACCTTCAAGAGTTCCAGGGCTGGGGCATCCACAAGGTTTTTAGGCAACCTGTTCCAGTGTCTCACCACCCTTACAGTGAAGAAATTCTTTCTAATATCCAATCTAAATCCACCTTCTTTCAGTTGAAGACCATTCCTCCTTGTCCTGTCACTATGGGACATTGTAAAAAGTCCAGATTTCATTAATTCTCCATCTTTACAATTAATTTTATTTATTACAGTATTTGTCTTGGAGCTGTCCAGAAACAGAACACCGGGTTTTGATGAGCACTTTAACACAGAACAACTGAGGTAATTTATTTATGGGGAAACTCAGGAGAGAGCCAAGCTGCATGTCCAAACTTTGCATTTGGACAAACTTTGCACTGGACAATCATATAAACAACCATTTAGAAAAAAGCTTCTTTTTATTCAAGTTAATTAACTCAGTCTAAGTGTAATATTGAAGTATCTGTCATTTTGTTATAGCCACAAAAATCTCAAATTAAAGGACAGCCTTCATAACCAAGTTTATCCCAAAACCAGCCTTTTTTTATAGCCCTGGAGCTCCTACCATACTTCAAGTGATGAACAAGCAATAGGAGCTTGTGGTCTACTCTTTTTTTTCCAAATAAGAAACAGAAGTATTAGGATTTTGTTGCTAACACAGCTCTGAGTTACATACCATATGGCCAGTTTTAGATAGCAAAACACCATGCTAGCAAGAGTTTACAGTACAGAGGGGGTCTTGTAATTTAAAAGCCAAAATAAAATTCCCCTTTTAGATATGCTTAGAAAGAAGAGAACAGAGGAAATGTACACAGGACTATGGTTGCAAATGGCAAAGCTGTTATGTTAGGTACCACTACAGTTTTCTTTTTCGCTGGCCCTGTATGTCCCCATGTCCCTCATTTTCTTTCTTTTTGATAGTGGCCACACAGCATGTCAAATTGATCTCATCTTGCTGCTAAGTCCTGGTAGGAGTGTGCAATGTGTCACACTTCTCTGCAATTTTTGGCATTCTCAGAGCACATCTTCCCCTCACAGGCAGCAGAGAAATAAAGCGCCCCACCTTTGACTTAGTACCGAAATAGAATGTTTTCCTTCTCCACACAAGAGACACAAGTACAAGCTTGCCCAGCCCCAAGTAAAGATGTGAGGCTGGTTCCCCAGTGTACTTTAAGTACTAACTTTCGGGGTATTCAGTTGGGATCTCAACACCCTCTGTAGAAGTTCTTTCGCTTGCCATAAAATAATGAAATCGGGACTGGTAAGCAATGGGATCTTCAAAACAAGTCTTGGATCAGCTGTATTAGAGTGAAGTATTCTTGACTTGTTACATCTTGTCAAATCAAACTAGAGACAGACTTAGCCAGCAACTATAAGATATTTTGGAGCAGGGTACTGTCTCCCAGGTAATGCATCTAACTTTGTATCGAATCAGGGAGAGAAAAATATTTAATTTTTGTCTCTCACCAAAAATATATATGTTTTACGTGTAAGCTGTTAAGTCTAGGTGTGGCACTGGTGTGCATCTCTCTTTTTTATTTGATAAAAGGGCTATAAAGTTGGTGGGGTATTTCCCTGAACCTCAAGGTTAGATGCCTGGGCCTGGAAAGAGTGGTTCAAGAAAACATGATTAGAAAGGTTCCTGGGGAATTTTCTAGTTCTTGTGAATCCTATGAGTATGCTGCCTTCCTGTATGATACTCTGAAAAGTTACCCTGAGCTCTTAATAGGCTTACATTAAAAAATGAAGCTCCCACAGTCACTGTAAAATGACATGCCTGCATGACTAAGTAGCATTATTCTAATGATAAAGCTGTGCAACCCAAATGTTTCTCATAATTTGCATAAATACATAAATAAATAAAACAATCAAAATCTTGATGTTGTTTTCCACATTGCAGAGCACAATCTTGATTTGTAGCTATTTCATCTGGCTCAAGTTTGGTTGCTTTTTTTATTCCAGATTGCTAGGTGAGCTCAGCAGCAAAACGATGTGGGAAAAAGTTAGCTTTGTGGTTCTTATTTGACCTGAAGAAAAACAGGACCTGACATCTGATGGAGAATATTTGTCTTAAAGGAAAGTTTTTTAATGCACAAAATCCTCAGTGAGTGTAAGGCAGCACAGCCCCTCTGCAGCAAACGCTCATTTGTGCCATTTCAGACGACAGAGCACTTTTTCTGGGCTCCCATGCTGTACCTCCCCACCTCCTGTCATGAAGGCTGCATTGCTATAAGCATCAGCTGAGAACCCAGGAGATTTTGGATGTCTCAGTATGTTTAAAATCCAGTTTAATCTTAGAATGTAGATGGAAGATAAACCCAAAGCTTTGTTTGATTCTTTTAAAATCTCTGGGGACTGTGTAATTCCACCAATATTTGAACAATACTAATCTGTAGAAAAAAATCAGGGAGGAAAAAAATCTCACTTTAATTCCTTCACTTCTGAGCAATGTGTTGAGAATGAGGCTTAAAGTCAGAGGCACACATCCAATTTATTTGAATTTCAATTACACTGTGTCTTTCCCATCTCAAATCTGACAAAGCTGAGGGCATGTGAAGAGCAATGTTTCACACAAAAAAGAATTTCATACAAAATACTCATAGCTTCACAAATATATGAGCAACCCTGAGGAACTCTAAATAACTAGATCTTATTTAGCCCATGGAGAAAGAAACTCAGCAATTCTGATCAGATACGGTGCATATTTTTCCTCAGCCTCCACAAATACACCCACTTTTATAAGATCTTTTCTCCTTACTCTAACAGAACATTTTTGTTATCTCTTGGATAGGTAGCTATTACACACTCTGTATCCCACTCCCCTCTTAAAAACAATGTTAGTTCTATATCTCAAGGAAATTATAAAATCAATCTATCCTAACAAGCAAAGAGAATAATGGAAGTTCTTTGCTTTCAAACTAATTTGAACTAGTAAAGCCAACTAGTCCTTTCACTGTTGCCTTAATTAAATGTATTCATCTGTCTGATTTCACTCTAGAAAAATGAGGAATGTGGCAGAGGGACATGAGCATATTTTATTTTACATAGGCACACACGATTTAGAAAGTAGATTTTACATGCTACCAGCATTAGTGGCATCTGTTCCTGATAATAATAATTCCAGCCCTTTTCTGGAATATTCAGCCATATTCAAACACAGTTTTAGACAGAGGACCCTGCCCAGACACATTGGTTTGGCCTGTGATCTGGATTTGTAGTCTAATCTTGTGGCTAAAACCAGACTGTTGATACCTTAACCACTTTAACAAACCCGTAAGTGACAGAACTGAGCTGCACATACTGTCTGTCACTGGCAGGCTTCCATAATCATCTCCCTTAAAGACAAGATTTTTCAAAATGAGACAGAAGAGAAATTTTGTCAGATGGTTACTACCTTTCAACAGAGTAATGCTGATTATCTGCATCATGCTGTCTATTCCAACATGAATAAACTTATATCCAGTGTCTGAACATAAAGTGTTTTCCATTGCAAGGCTTTCTGAATGGTTTTAATCTCATTACTAAATAATTCAACCTCAGCTAGAGAGACATTTAGAGAATGGCCCTACTGAAAAGTCTTTGTAGTCTTCTGCAGCATTATATCTATTAGACTCTTACTTGAAGCTGTGATTACAGTTCTGTGGAGTGAGGAGCAGATGCTCCCAGCAAAATCCTGTTCAACCTTAAGAACATGCTAATGTACACAGATTTATAGACAGATCAAAATGTGCTACGTGAGATCACCTGACAATTATCTCACAGCATGAAATAAATATAATAGAGTTTAAAGGATACTATTTTCTGTCTATAAGAAAAGTTTATAAATCAGTCACCTCAAATGAAAATGGGATGGAGAAAGAAAAGAAAAAAAATCTATAACTACATATATATATATATTTTTTTTTTTAAAGTGAATATATGCCGGAACAATTTGCGAACCAGAGAACCTATCATAAAACCCTCTTCGTTTGTAACCTTTCCCTGGTTTCTTCAGTCACTGCGATTACTGGGCAGAAAACCATGGTTAATACATACTTCTGTAGTGCACACAACACTGTCTTGTTGGCATTTTTTGGATTATGGCATTAGGCATGCATTAGCACCACTTCTTTTGTGGAGTGTTGCCTTCCTCAAGACACATTGGTGAAAACAGCCTTGTTTTAGTGGGAGCTGGTGCAGGAACCAGGAAGGCCTCCCTTATCACTTTGCTAAGGGCAGTCAGTATTCACCAGGCATACATCCACTTTCAGAATTTGCTCATTAAGACCACTTCATGCTTGAATTCAAAGACTAAAAGCCAGTACAAACTTATTAGAAGCTCTCCATAAAATGCTGCAACAATTGAATGCTACTTGAGGGCTCATATAGATGCACACTACTAAAAATAAAGAACAGAGTAAAATGAAGAGCAGAAGAGATATGAATTTGGTTCATTCAGAAACAAAGTGTTGAACACATCTATTAAATGAACCTACTTAATGCAGCTAAGTAATGTAAATGCCTAGAAAGTATATTAGCAGACACCCCTATCACTGACTTGGTTCTTTCTGCTAGTTCACGATGTCATCTTCCCTTTGCCAAGCCAGAAGCTGCTGTATAAAACAGCATCTAAATTAAACACTGTATAAGAAATGTCACTAATAGCTTTTAAATATAAAATGCATGGGAAACATCTGAGTTGATTCTTATGTTGAGAAGTAGGGAGAGAAAGAGACTGGGGTGGGAATCAAAAAGAGGTTTAAACATTGTATTTCTTCAGGGATTCCAGCTGCATTCACACTACGAAGATTTACAGCACTTGGAAGTCCTTTCAGTATCCAATATTGCTGTCAGAAATAATCTAAAGAAGATTTAATGAAGCTGATGTGGCAATCAAGGTCTACTGAAAGCAATTCCTTCTGGTTGTGGAGACCAAGATAAAAATCCAGTTTAGGAATATAGCCAAACTTTCATATGGTAAACATAAAATTTATCAATATTTCGAGACAGAGGGAGATAACTGCCATTAACTTTCATGTGTGTTTTTAGAACAATTAACCATAAAATCTCAAATGCATGGTTTTGAGGATATATTGGTTCAGATTTCCCAACCTTCATGTGTATCTCTGTCAAGAAGTTGGAAAATTTTATCAAGCTTGCATTTTCTGATGGTGTTTTGTATTTTCTGGTCCCAGAAGAATCAGGCTTGGCATTTTTTAGGTGTAAGTGAAATCATAGTGATAGTTGTTGCCACAGAAAGCAGAAGTAGGGGACCCGTTCTGTAATAAAACCAGTAGTTTTAACTCCCTCAGCTTTTTGTTTGATATAGGAGAAGTGTGACTCAGTAGTTATATCCTAGGCAAGTGAAAATAGGCTTTTACGTAGCTGTTTTTAAACTACCAAATCAAAGCAAGCAGTCAGCAAAATACAGCACACAGAAAATGGAAGAGTTTTCTCATTTGCCAGTTAATAGGAAGACTGAATGGTGAGAGCATTTTCAGGTTATCTAGCAATATTTGTAACTATTTAAAGCACAAAGGAGTGGCAGGTGAAGCATGCATGGGACAGAGGTTATAAAAATTACATCTGTATTAAAGTCTTTCATCCAATTAAGCACATAAACTGGTGCTGCAGATTTCATGTGAAAAAGTTAGCTCGCTTAATATCAAGAGACCAAAAGGAATTTCATTGCAAAGCAGATCTCCCCCTGCCCTCCCTGCCTGTCTGCCCCCTGCAACAAAATGACACCTCTGCAAAGTTGAGCAGCCTTGTCCATTCCTTGAGCTGCAGTTTCAGCTCAGAAGGAATGAGCTTGCTCTCTCACTTCTGACACTCCCCTAGCAGGATTCTGAAAAGATCCAGATTAAATCAACCTAAGCAGATACAAAGTGCAAACAAAACACTGCACCCAGTCTTACTTTCATAAAGAAGCGTACTCCAGAATCCACCCTCCCAAACATCTGTCCTAAATTGTTCTGTCAGGAGCAGCTTAATATCGTCCATTGCCCAAAACCAAAGAAAAATCCTTCAAAAACTTGTTCTGTTTGACCTCCTTGAAAAATCTCTTGTACTACCTGCTGCCTCCTGCAAAATTATTTGGCCTGTCTTGCATTGGTCACTTAGCGTTTTCTCCTTATGGTATTTTTGATAAAGATTTCTTCCCTCAGTCTTGGAAATTAATTAATGAGCCATGACCAAGTTCCATTCCTAATCTATTAAATCCTTCCTTCCTTTTCAGAGACTTACATACAGGCAGCAGCTCAATTCTGTTTGGAGTTTAACACTTACTCATACTCTCCAAGAGATTTTTCCCTTCCCATTATTCAGTGCACTGCTCAAATATTATATTTCCAGCATCAGTTTTAATTCGGATTGACAATAACAATCTTTCCTGAGTTCTTTGACCTTTCCCTCCAGGAACTTATCCCAGTTATCCCCAAGGCAATACAAGGGACAGGCCATTACAGTGCTGGGACAAAGTGCTTTGTTAGAGTTCAGTGCCTGAATCAGCAGTATGCCAGCTTAACGAGCTGACACAAATTATTGTGCCTTTCTGGAAATAAGTGGCCTTCTTGTCTCAGGAGACCAATATGAAGTGACATATTGAGGCAGTACTGGCATTTCCATCATCACTGTTCCCAGGGCTTGAGCCTAAGGAAAAGGGTACCACTCAACTGAACAATGTGCAGCAGCAGTAATACATAAAGCCATGCAAAAATTTGCCAAGTCATAGTAATAAGACATCACTTTGACTCTTTTTGAGCCATGGGTTAAAGTAACTGAAGGAAGCTGAAAAAATGAAATTGTGTTTGTTACATCAATTTTTACATGAGGCTCTGTGTCTTCTTGCACAGACCAGGAATCATGAATAAAGTCATGGAAACAAGCAAAGAGCAGTTAACAAAAAGGGAAATTCGGCCATTTTCCTCATTTCCACCCCTGCTTGCCTTCATGTCATGCCAGGTACTTTGGTACATATCTTAGTCCAGGTAGAGCAATGGTAACAGAGAAGGAGATGTGTTTGTGGACTAAAAAGCCAGTCTTTGGTCATTTCAAGCCAGTGTCAGTGTCTAACACTTCCTGACCTACAAGATGCTGGGCATCTGGTACTACATCCTGTGGGTATCCCAGGGAACACAAACTGTTGTGGTATCAGGCCTAATCCATAACTCACTTCAGTGTGAGAGCAATAGCAGATATTAACGAGCTGCAAGTATTCAGGTTACCTTGAGGGACAAATGGGCAAGAATCAGCCTCCCTGTGACAAAATCTCTATTTAAAGAAATTAAACTTTGCATACAAGTAGGAAAATCTCAGTTTAATCTACTTTGGGTTTATGCCAGTGTGTCTCCACTAGTAGGACAAAACACAGGAGAAATGGAAGGAAAGAATAGAAGGAAAATATGTCAAATCAAGGCTTTTTTTTTTTAACATCACCTTCCAATTCCTTTTAAGGTTGTTTTTCCAGTACCCCATTCTTCCCACCTTACTTCACAAAGAGAAACACAAAACACCAGAGCACAGAGGTGTTTCCAGACAGCTTGCTGTGCCTAGACAGAAGGTATTTGGCATCATAGTGTAACAAAAAAGACCATACCAACAGAAAAAAAACCCCTAAAGTCACAAACATCGGTCAGATAAGGTGACTGGAATAGTGGAGCACTCTTGCTGCAAAGGAACAGACATTAGTGCTAGCTTTGTGTAATGTCTCTGTGCCTTCCCAACGCATAGTCCCCACTGCGCCACACTCAGACCCTGGGAGTGTCTTCAGTATCTTGTCTTCCTCACTTTTGGTTATTTGGTGAGATATGAGCAAGGAGGCTGCTAATCCACCGAGCAATGGACAACTAAACTGTTTTTATTCATCAGCTCCCTCTTTAGCCATTTCAGCCTTTTCACCTCTCAATAGGTGCTGCCAGCAGACAAAAAGGCAATTTAAAAAGCTTCAGTCTGTCTTGGATAAACACAGGAAAATAATGCTACATTTTAGTAGTCCAGCCAGAATTCAATTCCCAGCAAAAATGTATTTCACTGCAGTCTACTGCAGTTCTTTCTGACACTGAAAACCCTACTGAAAATGGCCCCTCTCCTCCTGGTGCACTCCAACCCTCCAAGGACCCAGTGCTGACATGTACTTCTGCATGATTTTTGTTGCGTACCAAGTGCAGAATTAGTCTTTGGTATTTGCTAAATAACAATCATTCTGTTCTATTCTGCTTGGTCCCTGCTGCCTCCGAGGTGGAGGTTCCCCAGCACTTCTCTCAAAATGTGAAACAGTAATTCTTCATTTAAAATTATGTTTGTCTCAGTCTTTTGAGCATGCTTTTTACTGTACTGTGAGCCTACATAATACCTGGCAGAGCAGGGAAATAGAATTATTTATTCTGTCTGACACATAACAAGAAATTCAAAGTGTGCTAAGCAGAATGCCTGTTGAAACCTGGGAAGCCAGAGCAGTACTTGATTTCAGTTCAGACTTTCCCCATACCTGTGACCCTACAGAGCTGTGATTCAGCTGTGTTCCACTACACAAAGGAAGGGTTTACTGATGTTGAACAACTGAGTATTCAGTATCTGCACATCACCTGGTTTTAAATAACCCAGCTGGTGTATCAGGAGCAACCTCCCCCTGTTAGCCTGGCACTCTACCCAGATGCTGTGCACTGAGCCCAGCAGGCAGAACTCAGCTTGGCTCAACTCAGGGCTAACACAGCTCTGCTGCTCTTTCTGGACCAGCACAGGCAGTTCTGCTTGGCCTTTCAGGAGCTGCATCAATGCACCCAATGTGGTTCATCCACAGAGTTTGTTGCAGAATGGAACTAATCAGGCCTAACTGAAGCTGGTTATGGTTATACTAGTCCACGATTAGCATCACAGGAGAAAGTGAGGAGACCTAAAGTTTCATAATGCTGGTCAGAAAGTTTTTCCATTAAATGCTTCATGGAAACTCACTGACTTTCAGAGGTTCTTTGTGGGTCTTTTGTTGTTTTGTTGTTGTTTGATTTGGGCTTTTTTTTTCTTTGTGTGTGTGAGAAAGGCTACACTTCAATGTTTTTTTAAATTTGCATCTTGAAAGCATTTCAAAGTAATCTAAACACTTTTGACATTTTTGAAAATGAAGAATTCTCTTTTGTTTACAGTGATTGCTTTAAAACTGCAGCAGTTAAAGTTTAAATAAAATATTTCGCTTCAGCTGATACTTTGCTTTAGATTTTTTAATTCAAAAACTTCAAACAGGTCTCAGTTTGATACAGGAATCTGTGATACAGTAATATCTGCAATCTCTGGCTTTCTCATCCTATCCTATTCAAACCAGTTCTGCTTGTCAGGAAAGAAATCCTAGGCAGAGAGTTTGCTGAATCACTGTGCTATGTAGAAGGCTCCAGGAATGATCCAGGAGGATCAGACAGAGGGTGAACTGCAGCAAGAGTAAAAGAGGCTCTGAGGCAATCACTGGTTCAAGGGAAAGTTGTTCAGTCTTAAAGAGTCATAAGGATTGAAAAGTAGGTGGTTAGGTAAAAAACTTCAAGGAAGGGAAGGAGTGAATATGTATTGGGGAGGGGGTGGGTGGGTGTTGAAACTGGGGAGGAATACATGAAAGGAAGTTCAGGCTGAAACTCCATGTCATTGCCCAAGGTAAGAGCAATTCCAGCCTGTGCACTCTTTCAGAAAGAGGACAGTGCTTGACATGCTGCAGGATTATGTCTTCATTTAGCTTATTTCCTAGTCAATGATATTCAAAGAGAACATGCCTTACAAGAAAGAGTTCATAAATCCAAATATTATGGTTAGAAACTTCCTTCAACCTTCAGTAAATTTAGCACTGGGTAAGAAGTTGCCAAATTGATAGCCCTGAGAAATGAAGCCCTAAATTTATCAAAGAGGAAGATATGCCAGAGATGGTGTAATTGCAGACCTTCTGCATTTATTTGGAGGTCCTGATGGAGGATATTTAAGGCTAAGGAAGGAATTCAAGGCCTCTATCTCTGCAGCACCTGTCAACAAATTATCTCTTGGAGATTCCACTCTGCTAGAAGTTGAACAGAATTACCATCACCGGAGCATTCACAGAGCTGTAGTGAAGGTAGTGGGGAATGGGTGGCCCTGCTCTGGCTTCAAACCACAGAGTTGCTGCCTTCCATCCAGTAATAGATTTTTAAGTAAAATTGCAGAATCTGAGATATGCTCCTGCAGACTGCAGATCATCAGTGCATTAAATGAATGGAAATCCTTCCCTACCTTGCCCTATTTTCTGAGCCCTCAAGGGAATTATTGGTGACACCCATACTCTGCAGCATTGAAGAGATTATATCTTTTTCAGTTTAAGGTGGAAGTAGCATATGCAATGAGATCAGCAAAGCTCTTGCAAGCCCTGTGGCCAGCCAAGGGTCACTGAGGGGCACAGGCAGAAGAGGTGTGTGCCCTCTGTGCTCTTGAGATGTACACAACAGTTTCTTGGATGAACAATTAATGCTACTCACAACTGATAGCAGCCTTTCAGAGAGTTTTATTCTCTTTTTCCCTCCCCAGTGTTTCTCAAATTGGTAGTGTTTTCCTTATAAAATATTTACTAATTTCAAGTTCTTAATAATCTAGATACCATTTCTCTTTCCTCTACATTTAGGAATATATAACTTTCAACTTGCTTACTCCCAATTGTAACCTGACCAATGGCAAAAGTTGCAGAGGTCAGTGCTTGATTTTTACAGGGCCTCATACAACTCTCACCCTGCAATGCCTTCTAGATACTTCCTCTTCTGAGAAGCCTGCCCAGGAAACACATCCTAAAACCAGGCTCTTTACATCCAATGAAATCCTGCATTAATCTTGCTGTACCTTGTTTCCCCAGATAAACAGAGTAGCACTATCTCACTTCTACAGATAGGATTTTATGAGACTAAATATCCCATTTTTTAAAAACTATTTTGATTCTGTAGTGATCGGAGAATGCTAAATGAACCTAGTCTAAACCAAACCTACGTATACATACATTTGATTTCCTATCTCTTCCCTTCTCACTTTCTTACAACACTTTATTCTTTACTTATGGTGGCAACATTGATATAAAAATCCATCACAGTGTCCTATTGGGATTCAAGTACCTGTAAGAAGTAGGAGTTTTAGCAGTAAATATCTTGCTAATACAGCTTAAGGAAAGCACCCTCTCCGCTACAAACAGGTAATGACAGACACTGGCTGTGATGCAGACAGCAAGGTTTGTGGGGAGTAGCTGCAAACAAAGCAACTTTTAGCAATTCCTTCATCAGTTGGATATAACTTATATTTTATGTTTTCTAGGAGTACCTTAAAAGAAAACATGCAACAGAAGAAAATAAAGTTTTGAGTTACCTGAAATTTGACTTCCAGAGCTCTTCTATGATCACAGATCTATGGGGGCAAAGAATCTCACACCAATGTTTCAGCTGCAATGGCCATCTTGAACTTGTAACAAGGTTTAATCAAAGCTCAAGCTCTCCTCCCTTGAAGACTTTAAGATTCTGCTTCTGAGATTCATAAATTTCATATGCAAGCCATCACTGGGTTAGAATTTCTCCCCCTTATTGGTTCACCTGGTAGGACAAAAGGGGACCTTAGAGCAGGACCATTAGTAGAACCACTGATGTCACTGATGACCAATCAAAGTTATTTGCTGCACCCTTTATTTCTCATCCCTACTGTAAACCTTTTATGTATGTGTGCCACCACAGCTTCAAATCACACAGTATGAAATGGACATAGCTCTTTGATAATTTATTATATTTGGGAAGAATTTCCCTTTCTTAGCCAAATACCACCATTAAGAAATTTTCCTGCAGTTCTGTGAGGCTTTTATCTTCTGAGTGTCTTTTTGCCACAAAAAGCTAAGTTCCCCCTTTGGAGCACAGAACCTGGCTTTCCTATTGGAACAAAACGATGCAATATTGTGAAATGATTCTGTCATTGAATCACTGCACATTCAGAGGGGAATTAGAAGCAGTCATTAAGATGCTAAACCAAGAAAAATAAATCAAAAAGAATTCACACTAGTATGGATTTTCTAGATAGCACTTGAAATAGGTCTTACTGCTTAATCCCAGTTAAGGATACAACTATACTGTCAGAGAGTACCTTTTTTTCTATTTTAGGACTTTCTACTGTTTCTGTGATTTGGTTAAATTCTTTTCTGCTAAGCCGTGCTGGCTAAGGTCAGTGCTTTTATAAGAGATCTTGTCAGGGAGTGTGGAAGTCAAAAGTCAACGAGGTACAAAGGATGATATATCTGAGCACAGCGTGTTTTCTCTGTTTCTTATTTCTGAAGCAATGACACCCAAGAACATTATCCATTTAAACACTCCACTAAAGTCTTATGTTGTTGAAGACCCTATGATGTACCTCAAGATTTGAAGACTTGCAATTTTCCACATAGAGCTGTTATAATTATCTAGGCTAAGAATTCTAAGCAGCAACTTTGCAGGATGTTTTAATTGTGTTTTTTTATCTAAAATTTGTGTAATACTGCTACACTCTTGTATAAACTGGCTGTACTCTCTAGCTGCTGTGTTTTGGTGACTACAGAAGCAATCTCTCGGGCTGTTGTAGAAGAACTGTATTTATAATATTTAGCTAACTCTACTTGCCTTCCAAACCATGACTCTCAAGTGCTCACTATCTTTGGTACATTTTTCCCTTCATATTACTGCAATGATTAGGGAGCTATTATTATGCAGATATATAAATGAGGACCTGAGGTACAGAAAATAATGGCTCATCTGTAGTCACACAGACGGGAGAGCTTGAAGCAATGTATTTTATTTCCTAGAAAAATACCTCAACAATTCTTCACTGATTTAGAAAAATTCCTCAACAATTCTTCACTGATTCAGTAACAGACCACTAAGGATTTAATAACAAAGCTTACAGGTAAAGCACTTGCATTCTGTTTTCAGCTATAGGGAACTTGGAGGTCTCTGCTGCATTGACTTGTGTGTGTAACAACTCAGCACATCACATGCTCTAAAGAATTTTTATTTCTTCCCCAAATTGTTCAGATTGCCCAGCGTTTTAAAATCTTACTGTAATACCTGGTTACTCTTGGGCTTGGGCAGAAACAAGTAATAGTGCTGTAAGCTCTTTCAGAGAAGCTCAGACTCTGAATGGACAGACAAATTTAGTTTACTGTATTGCTTGCTCTGGACTTAGTGTCCAAATTTCAGAGAGGAACAAGCAGCAGCAGCCCTCCTACTAGAAGGCCCTAACTCAGATCACTTATTATAAGAAGACAAGAGAGCCAGAGAACAGGTAGTATGAACTCTTTTTCCAGCTTCTGGATTTGAGCATGAGGGTGATACAACAGACACTTTCCAACAAGGCTGAGCGGCCACAACTAGTCTCAGGACACAGCTGAGCCCAGTCTGTGCAGTGGAGTGTAGCAAACCAGATTTGTTAGGCCAGGAGCATTGTGCTTTCCCTGAGCCATGCTGCCTTTAAGTCCCTTGTCTTGAACACACCACTGTCTCCATCACAATGAAACAGAAATGAAATTAATGCATTCATCCTAAACGGATTTACATAATTTGTTTTAGACATAGTATGTCATCTCCAGATGAAGGGAATAATGTAGAGAATACATCATCTATTCTTCTTCACTGACAGAAAAGCCAAACTAGAAATACAAAAGGAAGAGCAGACAGAGCAAACTGGAGCATACAAGCAAAAGAGACTTATCTAATAGTCTCTTCATTATTCTGAAAGGAAGGATCTAGTGCAGGCTTCTGGCACAAGCTGGATACCTGCTGAGAGTGGGCATGTTGAATTATTCATGCTTTTGGTTATAAATAATGCACTGCCTGCATATATCTAATTTAAATAGACTCATAAAGCCCAGTGGATTAGTGACTGCATGCTGCCTAAAAGTAACAGATCATCTAGCCAAAGTCTCTTGGCTATTACCTGCTCTCAGCAAGGCTCTTCAGGGGGATAACATTTTAAAGAATTTTTTTCTGATGTTTTTGTTGATGCAGGGATAATATTCTGTATGTAAGAGCTTAAGAAACTCAAATAGGAGTGCTGCACTGTACCAGGACACCATCTGTTTGGTAGTGCTCTTGCATAATTTTGCTGTATGGTCATCTCATAATGATGGTACCGCTCTCTCTAACAAGGAGACTTCGCATCTCATACTGCAGACAGAGTAAAAGAGTTGGTAGCCCTAACAAGAAGGGACAATTGTAGCTCCTGACAATTGTTCTTAGGCATCATTTAAGCAACAAAAAGAAAGAATGCACTCAAACTTTACATACCATGTTGCTGAGGAATGCTGTGTGAGGTGCAGTGCCAGCTGCAGGTTGAGCTTTGAGTGGTGGAAGCCTGAGGCAAGAGGCCATGGACTGGTGCTGACCCTTTGTTCAAGAGTGGGGACCTGTGGCCGAGCCAGGTGATGGACACTTGGAGGTATGCAGGAGCTGATGACTCTGCTGGAAGACCTCAGACTGTGAGGGTACAAAAGCCCAGGGTTTCTCTTGTTCATGGTCCCAGCTCCAGCTGTTATTCCATTGCTGCACCATGGTAAAATTACTTCAAGAAATCCAGACTGAGTCTGAGACCATGCTATGAAAAACCAAGGGTCGAGCCTGTGAGGAAACCTTGTCTGAGTGTGAGAGTGTGGGGTGTGCAGGGAATAAACCCAGGGTCCTGTTGGGTCCCTGGAGCTACCTGCTGCAAGGGCACCAGAAGTGAAAGTGTCTGGTGGCAGGAGCATGACTGCCAGAGTGCTCCTGAATGGTCAGACAGGGAAGTTTCTGAACAGTGCTTCATAAAAACATACAGACTATAGCCCTCTCTTCTCCATACTTGAATTTTGTCCATCAGTACCCACCTCCTGAATCTTCACTACGACAGGCAGGTGTAATGAGACTGCACTGGCCCAAGAACCCTCCTGTTCTCAAGATAAGTCTCAAAGTAGGCTAGAATCAAGGGAAGTTAGGGTGATTTTAATTTTGTGGTATCCCACAAGGAATGCAAGGAGGATTTGTACTTCTGAGATAACAAAGACTTTGTAGGCTGACTGCCAGTTTCACCAGCCTCTCTGGGAGAGGTTTTTAAATTCTGACTGATGAAAAATGTCCTGTCTTACATGAGCTCCTTCTGTGATATCCTGAGAAGTGCTGTCTGTCTGAGCTTAGGAATGCCCAATGCAAGCTCAGTTCTGGGATGGACAATCACAAGTTTTAGAACTGCATATTGCCCCCTGTCCTTCCCTCAGATCCACTCCCCTATTTCTAATATGTACTCAAATGCAGTACATTTTCACAGAGCACCCAAGAAGAAGGCCATTTTCACCCCTGCTTCTAAAAGGATGCAGCAAGTGCACAACTCACACATCTCCTCAACTAGTGGACCAGGTCTAGATAAACATAGATCTTGTTCTTGGTTTCCAAATAGTGAGTGCTGAAGGTTTCACCTGGTGTTTTTCCTATCAATCGTAAGAGGAATATGTTGATGAAATCAAAGTTCTCCCACAAATGATTTTTTTTCTTATTAACTTGAAGAATGAAGGGGAGAAGGAGCAAGGGAGAAGAAACACCATTTCAGCTTATTTTGTCACAATTTTTTTTACCCAATGATTTCAACAAAAAATAGGATATTACAAGGAGTCATGTCTCATTAAGCATTACTGACATGGTGATTACATATTCTTCTCTTAATCCATAATGTTAAGTACTGTTTAGTGGTTTGGTTTTTTTTTTTTTACATTTAAGCATTCACTACTTATAAGATTAGAAATTAGAATTGTTCAGCTAAGAGGTAAAACAATATTCTGACCTGCATTAGGAAAAACATTGCCAGCAGGTTGAGGAAGGCGACGTCCTCTCTGCTCAGTGCTGGTGAAGCCTCATCTGGAGTATTGGCTCTTAGTTCTGGGTGCTGCAGCTCAAGACATGGACTTTCTGGGGCAAGTCCAGGAAAGGGTCACTAAGACAGCAAAGGGTATGAGGAAAGGCTGAGAGAGAATTGGGACTCTTCAGCCTGAAGAGAAGTTTTGGTGGAGGAAGGTACATAAATGTCTGAGAAGGCTTAAAAATGGAGTCATAGTTGTCTCAGAGCCACAAGAGAGAACTATCGGCAATGGGTGCAAAATGATGCACATGGAATTCCATATGAAACACTGCCTGTAAAGTTTCCATCATCAGGGATGTTCATAATCTTACTGCACACTGTCCTGAACATCCTGCTCCAGCTGACTCCTCTCGAGGGAAGGAGGTTGGACTAGGCAGTCCCATGAGATTTGTTCCAATCTCAACTATTCTGTGATTCTGTGAAAGGAGAGAATGGCTAATAAATACCTGAGGTGGGTAAAGCTGTTCTTTGCCCATCTAACACTGAATTTGTGATTTAGAAGTTTAAAGGAACACCTCAGCTTCCAATTTAAAACAAAACCAGAAAACAAAAAATTCTTTGTAAATCAACCTATAAAATGAAATCTAAGCCAAACAGCCAGACTGTTTATTTCCCATTTTCCACAGCACTGTAGTTAATGTCTCTTGTGGCTTCCAGAGGCTGCTGCTGGGGACAAAGAGAATCCTCTCTAGTCAGAAAGGCCACATATATATTTGTGGCTAAAAGGATAGGACCCACCAACTCTCCTCCATCAATATCAGCTGAACAGGATTTCTGCCTCTGCAGCTTGACTTTTGGTCATGTTTTCAGCTATGCTGCAGGCCACACAGCCTTCGCCTCAAGAGGCTTGGAGACCCAATAGGAAGTTCAGCATTCCTCTTTTCATTTGCCAAGGAGCAGCAAAGCCCCTTCCTGCTCTTGTAGCAAATTAGAGACATGGCCCAGTCAATGTGCACACAACCACTGTGTCCATTAGCACTGAGTCCTGCACGTTCACAGCAATCTGCTCTTAGAGACACAGGGGCTTCAAGAACATCAGGGATCAACTTTTCCCTGAAGAAAAAGGATGAGGTAAATCTATCAGCAGACAGTGCATTCATTTCTTATTGAATCACTATTAACTATCTGCTGCTTTTACTTAGAGTCCAAGGGATTCTCAGCTGCTCTTCATCTGACTGGTCACACAGCACACCATGGCTTGGTGTTTAGGAGATGGACAGGAGAAAAATCTTGGTTTCTGAGCCTCCCTGAAGCCTAAGATCAGAATTATGCTGCATAATTCTACTACATTTCTGTTCTCAAAAAAGAATCCCAAAACTCCCCAAACAATATACCCTAAAAGTAAAGCCATATATCTTAATGGCAGGGAAAAAAAAAAAAAAACCAAAAACAGTGCTGGCTTCAGGAAATAAACTATCCTGCAGTAAGTTCAAAACTGCCCTCTCCAAACAGAATAATCAAAGCCTCACAATGAGATGTAAAAAACCCACCTCCACAACAAATACTGATAGTGGAAAGGAATACTGAAAATCAAGGATAAATTGAGTTATTACTGTCACACTAGCGCTTCCTACTCCAACATTAACTACTTTTAAATTTATACAACGGATGAGGTATTGTAGGATGTACCATAGCCAATGCACCAAAGGAAATTACACAAATGGAAAATGAGGTGGCAAATGAATAATTAGGCAGTACAGCCTGACTTCTGTTCTAGAAAGGGTTTGAAGGGAAAAAAAAATGACACAAATTATTGTTTGCATCATAGTTGGGCATTTGATTGATAGCTGTTACCTATGATGCTTCAAAACTGATCCAGTGAAAAACTAAAGAAAATCTCTTATCATATCACACAGTTGTTATCTCACTTGACAAGTAGTTATTTTTCTCTTGATAGCTTTATATGTAGAGTTCTTCTCATCTTCCCAATCTACATTTTCACAGACAAAATCTAAACCACCCAGAATATTAGCAGAAGTTGCAGTTTGCTGCTTGGTGCTTCTCAGCAATCCCAACAGAGACTGAAGGCTTTGATTTACTACTAACCTTCATTTCATGTTTTCTGACTACTATCTGCTAATAGGAATTTCAACATTTGCACATGTCCACTCAACCCACTGTATTTAAAATAAAAATGAATTTTATAAAATTTAGAAGTAAACTCTGCACTTGGTAGTTATGGATTCACTCCAGACAAAACAGTCAACAAGATCTCAAAAGATTTATGATGATTATGCAAAATCTTCACATCTGACTTGCCAGATATGCGCTTTTTTTCGGCATGCAAGCAAAGAGGCACCACCGTCCATCCCAGCACAGTGATTACAGCATGATTTCTTTCTTCAGGAAAGAAATGTAAGCACTGAATATGGGTATTAGAGTTTATCTGAATGTCAGACTGGAGTACCAACCAGTTCACTTACTCTCATTCATGTCACATGTGTGTTTTAGCCCATGTGTTCTGGAACACACTGCTTTCTTCTCTTGATGAAGTCATGCACACCCCTACTCAATCTGGTCGAGAACTAGGAGCTATCAGGAAGGAAAGCCACGGGCAGTTTGGAAGATATTTCCCAGAAGAGATATACCACATGCACTTCCTATGTCTAACATCCAGTCCACAGGAGAGCAGGTGGCACACTGAGAAAAGAGTTGACAGAAAATTTGAGTGGGAAGGAAAAGAAAATCTTGCCTGAGGTGGGATCATCATACCATCCTGCTGAAAACGTTGTATTGTCTCTGAAGCATTCCTGTCTTTATCCTGAGGGCAGCCAATTCCCAGATGACACCATTTTGGGAAATCTACTTTATAAAGATGAAAGTCTCCTCTAGGGCTAGTATGTGGAAAACTTGGAAGAAAAGGTTTTCTGATGGGCTCCTTCCACAGTCCTCCTAGACTTCAATAGTTTTTGGTATAAATGGACACACAGATTCCCAGGTGAACAAGCTCCTCTGGATCCAATTTATATAGATTAGTAATATTTCATCATCTCTATACCATAAAGCTGGCTTTACTTTAGCTTATGTACTCAAAACCAAACCAAAAAAAAAAAAAAAAAACCAAAACAAACCACCAACTAAACAAGCCAAAACCAATTGAACAAACAAAACACAAACTCAGAGGATTTGAAATCTTTCAGATTTTCTTAGTGGAAATCTCATCCCAGAGAGATTTAGCACCCAGAATCTACATTCTCATTTTCCCAGAGAATTTCAGCACACTATGGTGAACTCATCCAGCTTTCAGGGTGTGAAATGTTTCTCTCACATAATGCTCCTCTCTTACTTTCAGTTTTTCAGAAATGTCTGAGCTCTTGCAAACCAGAGATTACCAACTTCATCAACAAGTCACTTGTGGATGACCATTAGATAACAGAAATCACTGTCTCGAGAAGAAGATACTCTAGGTAGCTAGATGTCTAACCCACTATTCCTACCTCCCTCCACCCTCAGCAAAAACTCAGCACAACACAAACAATCCTTCAAAAGAAATCTTGCTAAAAGAAGATATTGATCTTTTCCTCCCTTGCCTTTAGCCTCCAGTTTTCTCCCCTTATTAGAAATGGAGTTAGTTTACCCTATTCCTCACCCAGACTCAAACATTAATAATACAGAATAAGATTCACACTTGCCTGAAGCAATTTTATTTTCCACTAGCTGCCCACTAAATAGCAGTTAGAAGCTATTCCAGCAAATGGAGTGCTCCATGGCCTAGGGGGATGACACGCCACATTCTCCTTCACAGTCATTGCTTTAGTTCCCCTGCAGATTATCTAAATTATCCACAATACAGCCTTCTTCATTATAGCTATAGGAATGAAGCAGGACTATATGAAATTTTAACATTTCTACAATGCATCACTAACCCCATCATCAGCTCAGTATATTCATTAATATCTGGAATATTCACAAGCAGAAGTTGGATAAATTTGCTGGTCCATTATAATGCTGTTTCTGAGAAAAAAAAAAAAATCCAATGTTTCCACAAACAAATTAACGCGGAATTGAGGATATTTTTGCTGTATGAGATCTCTTCAGCAAAACATTAAACACAAACCCACTTTCAAATGTTTTCAACTGTGACAACTTATCTCTTCCTAACGTTAAGACAAAAGTCAACCTTTTGTGATTAAAATGTGTCTTTTCCTTACAGACGTCTATTTGATAAAGCTGCAGTGTGAAGCCAGTACAAATTTATCTGAAGCAAGAAACTCCAAAAGTCTATTTTCTTCAATTTGTAACAATACCTAGGTACACATCTGAAAAAAGCTTGCACTAGAGGGATGGACTTCATCTGAACTGCAGGGGACCAAGCTGCAATACTTTAAACAAAGACCATGAGTGAACTTTGAAACTAATGAGTTAGAAAAAGCTGAATGAATGCAAAAAACACACTTTTCAGAATAGTGTTTCTTATTATGCAAATTCTTTACCTTATGTGAATCATAGGACAAGGGATGAAAAAAAGGCTTGAATTGTTGTTTTGTCGGGTTTTTTTTCTACAATCTCTTACCATAGGTTTTAAAACAAATAAGTAGCAGTGAAATAAGTGGGAAATGCCTAGGAATGAGGAAGCAAGTGGCTAAAAGATGGAAGGTGGAGGAGGTATGATATGGATAATTGGTCAGTACCACATTGGAGGAAAGTAATTAGTGGAAACTCTTGAGTTTGTGCTATTCATTTTATTACATCTTAACCTTGAAAGCAGTGTTAGCAGTAAGACAAGGAAGTGTGCCAGCGATAGAAAGAGCATTCAAAGGAGTGAGGATGAGAAAGGACTGTGAAACCTGAAGGACTTCACAAAACCATTCACCTGACAGGTGAAACCCAGTAGAAATAAGCATAAAGCAAGGAAAATTACTCCTAGTCTTATACATGGCAATTAGCAGAGAAAGAAAACTAACTAACAAACGAGAACTCAATAGCAGTGAAAAAAATAAGAAGCGTTTGGAATTAGCAAAAGAAGGATAAAGAGAATAGGTCACTATGCCACTGTTTAAATCTTACTTAAATTCATCTTACTGAACATAAATGTATAAGAATGGTGTGAGCATGGCTGAAACCTTTGGCTTGAAAATCATCTGTTATTAGAAAACCAAAAACTTCAGAAAGAGGAACAGGGATAAAAAATGTCAAAACAGTAAAAAAAATGAGTGGCTTCCCTATGAGGTAGGCAATTGGTAGGCAAAATATTTCAGACAGTGACAGGGATTTAGGCAGAATATAACAGGTGTGAAAAATCATAAAAGACATGGAAAGGCTGGACAGGGATAAATGGTCTTTTAAAGGAAGTCCAGTAAATGAACCTATAGGGAACCATGTTCAAAGTAGCAAGGAAGGCACAGGGTAGCATAAAATTGTATTATCTTGCTGGAGAAAGTTGTGAATACAAAAATGTTTATATGGGTTCAAAGAATAAAGGGACAAATGTTTAAGGGATAGGTACATTTGGCATTACCAGACAGACAAACTACAACAGAACTGGCAATTCCCCTGTACTGAATAAAGCAGGAGGTTTAGAGAGCATGCACATGTGTTAAGCCTTGTACATGATTGCCCCATTTTTACTCTTTCTCAGGTATTTGTATATGGCCACAGTTCATTTCTGTTGTCTTAGTCATTAGCTGCTTCACTTCAGAAAACTGCTTTTGAACACCCTGACCCCAGTATAAACCCTTCCTCTTCCTCTGTCCTGTAATACTTTCCCTAGGTGAAGTTTGACCCCCATTTCCTACCCCATGCACTTCAATATCTTTGCTTTCAATCTAGACTTGTGCGAAACAAACAAACAGGTTTCCATATTTCCAGTGTTATTTCCCTTAAAAATGCCTAAGCTTTACTTTAACTCCCCCTGCCAAGACAAAGCAAAACTCTTTTAATATTTTTACTTTTATATTACATATATACACTTTCAACATGGCCATTATTTTTCTTTCTGCCTCACTAAAGTATCATGAGCTCTGCTCTCCATCATTATAATTCCACTGAGGTGGGCAGTTAAAGTAGTATAAAATTATTGAAAAGAAGAAGGGAGTTTAGCCCATACTATACATTAATTACTTCATCCACCACAGTGAATTTATAATGCTACCTGCAGTTTAATAGTGGAGAGGAGAACAACTACACAGTTTATAAAGAGGGAATTAGAGGAAGCAGAGCAGTTGCCTAAGCTGAAATTTAGCTGCAAACAGTACAAATAAAGACCCTTGCTCTTGGGAAAACAGCATTATATTCTTCTGTTCAGGACATTGACACTGTCAGGGTAGCTCAGTCAATTCTGTTGGATGACATTTTCTTTATACATATTAAAAAAACAAAAAGTTATATATAAATAATTTTACCCAAATTTCATCTAGAAATATATTTAAAAAAAAAAAAAAAGCTTTCCTTGTTGCTTAAAAAACAGTGATAATAGTGCAAGAGGAAGAGAGAAAACTAAAAAGACTTCTAGGGACAAAAAGAATAATGTAACCTTTGAAAATTTGCTAAAGCTTAAGATTTGTCTGCTCAGACACTGCTTTCTACCTCCATGTAATTAGATTTTAATTTTCTTTTTACATCCTTTTTCTCTACAGGTTCTGAGAAGTAATTATTTCAATATCAATTGATTTGAAGGAACAGTCCCAAGTCTGAATTAAGCAGCTTATGGAAGTTTGTCTTGTTCCTGGTTAAATATTCCTGCTATGCAGCTGGGTAAGCTGCTTGCAGTAATAAAATCCAGATGAAATAATGGAATTGTGCTTGTGAGCCCAGGCTTGGTCTGGCTAGGGGGAACTTCTCAAATGTCTCTTATCAATGTCAGGGATTTAGAGAAAGCCTTCCCAAACAATCAAGCAGAGACAGAAACAAGGTATAAGCTTGATTTCTTCCCTCCAGTGTGCCTTTCATCAAAACAATATCAAATTTTACATGTTTATAAGCAGTACGTAACATAAACAGTTCTTCTGCCTATATTGTAATAGACAGTTAACTTCACAAACACGAAGTCTTCACCTTCACCTATACATGCCAGTGTAAAGAGACCTTCACATTGGCAATTTTTGCTTTCAGCTATAAGTTCAGGGAACTTAGCAAACCAGAAATAAAAATACTTAAAACAATAATTTAAATTAAAAAAAAAATTTACTTCCACACCAAAAAAACCCCATAGGACAAAACAGTGGATATTTTTGGAGTGTTCGTTACAAACTTACCTTTTGCTTTGACTTTTCTTCTATTTTACTTTTTTCTTACAGCCAGGAAAGTAGACTAGGGAAAAAAGTGTAAGTGCATAAATTTTAATAACATTAGTAATTAAAGTAAGCATAAATGGGGGCTGGTCAACAGTAGAAAAAAAATAAACCCAAACACAGAAAAACAATACCTACCATACTTGTGAATTCTTATGTTTTCTTTTTGTGATTCCTGCAAGTGAGTTTGCACAAGCCCCACAGCAGCAGGCTCCTATCAACCTCTCTTTTCTACCAAGTGGAAATGGCTGCTCAGATTAGAAAATGCACAGCACATGGGGCACCCACCACTTCTCTGAGCAACCTGTTCCAGTGTGTCCCCATCCTGGCAGTAAAGAATTTCTTCTTTGCTGAATGATGGAGAGGGACTTTTTATCAAGGACACTGAGTGATAGGACATTAAATATACATAATGTGCACTCATGGAGACAGGATATTTTATTATTGAGGAGGGGAATAAAATCTTTGCTCCATGGAGAGCAAAATTAGAAAACAGCATTGCACCAACAAAACCCAGAAGCATTTTTTCAATGGCCCTGGTGGACAGTCCACTAAGATACTTACCAGACTTCAACAAGAATCTTCATTCTCTGGATATCCCTTGCCCTTAAATTGAAACAGCTAATGAGATTCCAGTGGTATCTCACAAACTCAGCTCTTCTAATCAGGCTTTTTGGGATTCAGATATTCTCACTTTTGCTCTTTCTTGAAAATTAGCGCTCTACAGTCCGGCACTAACACTGTCCACTTAACAGTGTAATTCTTCCAGAGCCTTTTCAGAAGAAACTGCACAATCCTCAAAATTCTGGACTTGGGGGCTTAACTTCTCACCGGTTAAAACGATGCAACAGCTAAAGAAAGGCTTGGAGAATACTCCCAGTGGGAGCTTCTAAAATAATCATGCTTCACATATGAACACCATGCAAAATATAATCAGTTGTGGGAAGACAGCGAAATGGAAGCATCTTTCAAATCTTTACCTCTTTCAGTGAGTCTGTTCATTCCTCCAGGTCCTCCCTTATTTTCCTGTGCAAGCCTCCTCATTCCTCCTAAATGCCTATTATTAAAGTTACTGTTATGTAAAGTTTCAGCCCACTTAATTACCTTTTCTCCTACCCCTAGCACAAGCCAGCTGATACCTTTGTTTGGTTGCAGCCCACCTAAAATCCTAACTATTCCACATAGGCTGCAGCTAACTTGCTACCAAGGAGAGGGAAGCAGACTCTGCATTTCAAGCTAGCACCATGCCATCCAGCAGGGAGAAATGTCCAGACAGAATCAGGATACAGTGTCATTTATAAATCAAATCAACATTCACAAATGGAGTTTGCAGGCTGATAAGATGGCCATCCAGTGTTTCAGCCTAATTTCTTAACCAGCCATCTGAGACGTACAAACTGACCATTAAACAATTCCAAAAATAGGAGAGGATATATCCCATATCTGTCACATTAAAGCACTGTGCAAAGAAAGCCATTTACGACACACAAGAGGCTATTTCCTTGATCTTTTGAAAGCCTCACCTATTCCCCATGACTTTATACTTTCTTCTGAGCTGCATTTGAAAATGGACAGTTCTAAGCACAAACACTGATTATTTAAACACTCTTCCTACTGTGCTTGACTTTCCTCAGGCTCTGGCAGGGGGCCAAAATAACTGCCAGGAAAGCCACAATCACACTACAAAAGGACTTTCAGACAGATTCCTCCTGAGCCAAATTTCTCTTCAATTTCAGCTGTACCTTCACCTTCCTCTGGAATTGTGGACTTCTGCCACTGACTTGGAAAAATCTTCTGCTCAAAAGACCTTAAATAATCAGGTCATCACAACTGCTCACTGAGGACTTTATTTACTTTTAAATTATTGTGTATTTGGGTTAGATAGCAACAGCTAGATGAAAAATCCCAGAATCCCTAAATGGTTTGGGTTGGGAGGGACCTTTAAGAGGTCATCTAATCCAAACCTTCTGCAAAAGGCAGAAACACCTTAGGTAAAGCTC
This sequence comes from Ploceus nigricollis, assembly GCA_013399945.1. Classification (NCBI taxonomy): domain Eukaryota; kingdom Metazoa; phylum Chordata; class Aves; order Passeriformes; family Ploceidae; genus Ploceus; species Ploceus nigricollis. The sequence goes on along the minus strand of VXBC01010271.1, from coordinate 874,716 downwards.
AGTTACATCCATTTATCAATACTTGGTGCTTGTTATACCACACTCTAACATTCACATCTCCCGTGGGTGAGCTCTGAGGCTGACACGCCTGCAGTTTCTGCGCAAGATTCAGCAGTTCTCAATGGCAGTGAGGTGGAGTGGTACACACAGTGTTTGCGGCCACACCGTGCTAGCATACAAGAGTTACACCCTGGGTGTTTGAGGTAAAGATATGATTGAAGTTACATATTTTTTCTGGAACAACAGGACTCAAGATTAAATATCTTATACTATACAAGAACTGGAAACTATCTTAGACATTAACCATGAAGCATCACATTTCTGTGTCTTGCTCCTAGCTTGAATGAAAACCTTTCTAGTTCAGTACAAATTAAGAACAGGAGTCACACTGATACCTCCTCTGCCCATGCTGTCATTGACCCTGCTTTGGGTGTTCATTGAAAGCAGGACAAGGACATGCCTTAACAGCACAAATGATGAAATATGATGATGATGATAATAAACACAAAATGAAGAACTTGACCCTGAGTGCCATGTTCTCTGACATCAGCCAAGCAGCAAGGCATTTAAACACCAGCACAGGAGTTTTGTTCTGTTATCTGTCAACTTCTGAAGATCCCCACATCTTTTTGAGTCTGCACTCTGGATTTTTGTTGATTCCCCATAAATTGGGTGTACTGTAAATACTAGGCTCCAACTGGCTTTCACGCTCTGAATCTGGAAGCCCTGGAAGGTTCTTGCAACACTTTTAGACTTCTCATGTCAGATCTGTACTTAGAGTTGCAGTGCCTACAGTTTGTGTGCAACAGGATCTCAGCAGCCGGATGGGAATCAAGGTGTATTTCCACACTACAGACATCGGTCAAAATGTTTTACTTGAAACATTTTATATCCAATAAAGATTTCAACAAAATGCTGCTGAAGATTTTTCAGTCAGTTTTATTCCTGAACTCCTCTTCCAGGCTGTTAAAATAAAAAGCAAAAAACAACAGTCTGCCTACCTCTTGATTCTCGTGCTGCCACACAAATCATAAAAATGTTTAAGTGCTGCATCTTCTGAGCACTTCTCTATGGCACAAAATGTCCCATTCTGTGGATAAAGTAGTTCAGATACAGAATAAATAACTTATTTACCCAAAGTGGTGCCATTTCTTCAGAAAATCAAGAAAAAAAATCATACACAGCTGGTCTATTCTGCTATCAGAGATGAAAAAATCTTGGGGTAGAAAATTTGTCTGTATCTTTAAAAATAAAATGGACTAACAAGGCTAGAATAAGCTGGTAGCTGTATTTCAGCTGGCAGATTTATTTCAGTTGTATTCATTGCAGTAATGTCTAATGAATATAAAAATATCATTAAGGGGTAAAAGTGCCTTTAACTGATATGTTCCAAGATTTATCCATCCAAATCTGAAAAAAGCAGTGATGAATTAATGCTTTTAGTGTGCACCTATCATCTGTAGGATTCGAGTTACAGATGGTAGCATCCAGAATGAGGAATCTGCACTACAGTCTTCAGAGATGATGTACCAGAAGGAAATGTAACCAGAAAGATGAAACTTGATTTACTGCACTCAAGTATTTTAACAAGTCGCTTTCAGACCTAAAATGCTTGGTTAAGACATTGAAATTGCATCTCAGAGCTCCCTCTGGTAACCCTGAAGACTTATCAAAAGAATGTGCTATTAGTTAGTACTGCATTACTTGAAATAAAGGTAGACTTATAATATATACAAATAAAGGTAGACTTAAAAAATATACTATCTGATCACTTGAAGTAGCCTTGTGAAATATATTGAGACTTTTTATTGCTTTCCCAAGATACAAGTGTTGTTGATTGCCAAAATCAACAATAAAATCATTGATTGATAAGAAATAAATAATAATAAATTTGTTTATACTTCACAAATTCCAAACTTGCATTCATTTGTCTTTTTTTAACTAAGTAATGATACTTTATTTTAAACTATTTAAAACTATTTTACTTTATTTTAAAAATTTAAGTGGTAATTTTTCATGAGTAGCAAATATTTTGATGTCTTGCAACCATTTTAAGAAGTTTCCATTCCCTTCTTCACCCATGTTACTTCATGTTTGGCAATTAATTAACATTTGTAAAAGTGAGTGGGAGGACCCTCTATGGAGAAGGCAAGAAGTGGCTCTGGGGAGGAGGAGAGCAGATGATGAATGTGCGGGGTTGATGCAGTAGTTAACTGAACAGAAATTGTCTCTGTAGGGCAGTATCTTGCTAAGAGACTCTCTTCTATTTGCTACCACTTTCTTACCAAAATTTTCACCCCCTTACTTGTGATGGATTCCAATCCTACCCTTATGAGGCTGGCTTTTATGAGGAGAATAATTGCATGTATATGTGTGTGTCTCTTCTGGTTTCACATCTCCATCACTGGCTCACCAGCCAAGACAAAAGAATTTTAAAAAGCACTTCTAAATCAAAGAGAGTCAGAATGTACCAGCATAAATATATTTTTTTCTTAACGTTCTTAATTTTTGATGCTGAGAAATAAATATCAATTCTGTAAGTTTCCAGGAAGGTAGATACAGGTACATATTTTATGTTACATGTACACATCCCAGTGTAGACCCATTTCTCTCAGAAACATTCCCAGGTGAATTTAGAATTAATTGAACGGGCTAAGACAACTGAGAAAACACTCTCAGCTTCTTGGTCAAACTAATGAATCCAGGACTGTGAGCTCAAATTTATGCAAATTTCCAAGATGAACTTAATGCTGAGAAACACCAATTCAGCTGAACATGTAAGCAAATGAACTGTTTGAATCATGTGAATGTTCCCACTGGGATCAATAAGCTGGCCCGTGTTATTGCCACAAAGCATACTAGAATAATTGCCCCTGCTGAAAAATGAAAGGTGATACTGCAAGAAGCCCCATATTACTAAGGAAATTCAGAATTAAGGTACAGAAATGAAAAATAAGAAAGAAGAAGAAATGAAAACAATAAACAATCTTCAACATTTTACAGACATACAAACAGTGCTTGTAAGTGATGCAAGAATAGGAACATATGAAGATTTTTGTCAGGTCAGGGCAGACGTGGTTGTTTTACTTGGTTTTTGGAGATAAACTCAGAACAGGCTACTGCCAAAATCAACACCCACTTCTTAGTTGCCCTGACTAATTTCCAGCTCTAATTGAGGATCGGGGCCATCATTCTGAGCAAAATACCTTGCCAATCCTTTTTAAAATGCCAATTCTCAGTTTGGGTTTTCTTTCATATTCTGAAGTACTTCTAAGTAAAATTGCTTTTATTATAATTTTCAGAGCATCAGTCTCTCTGGGAACAGAGATTCTTTTCTTTTGATCTTTACGTTTATCGCTAAAGAAGGTATTTTTATTACAGGCACTTTCTTGAAGAAGGTTTAAAAACTTTGTCACTTTCCATAGTTACACTGCACTTGTCCTCTAGTGATCCCAGCAGCTACACATGCTTTTGGTGGGATAAGTGCTGGCACACCACTGACTGTTCCACAAGAAGTACGGCTGCAGGTTTGGCTCCTGACTGCACCGGACGGTGGAACAAATGTGGGAACTGACAATGCCATCTGATGGTGGACATACAAACTGCAAATGCAGTCTGTAACAGAGACACAAAAATGGCTGTTGCCCTAGCTAGGTAAAAGTATGGGGAATTCTTAAGGACATAGCTTAAAGTATGGAGATGAATAATTGATAATCACTAGCCTTCTTTAAGGGCTTAAACCCAGCAGGATTAATTTAAATGCCAAAGCTGAAGACTTGGCTTGTGATGGCAAGTGATTATAGGAAAGGAAAAAGAAAAGGAGGAGAGAAATACTCTCACATCCTCTTCTCATTGACTTTTAAGTTTCTCTTCTCACCTGTTATGGTCCTTTAGCACAAAAACACCACTCACTCAACATGGATGACGTGCCTAGAGCATTTCTATTTACAACAATAGCAGCATTTTGCCCTGAAAGTTTGGGTATCCAGAAGTCAGGACCACGTCTGCTCAGAATTCCAGAAGATGACAGAGAGTGGGGCACAAAGACCACCAAATGCAGTGATGTGCATCCCTACTGGAGAGGAACTGTGAGTACACCCTGCAAGTTTCTATGGGAACCACAAGAGTTTTTATCATTGGACTGTCATTACATTGAAGCTCTGACTTCAAGAACTGCTTCCTGGAAGAAGAGGAATACCGAGGCAAAAAAAAAAAAAAAAAAGGATTCCATTGCTAGTCAAAATTAATAGAAAAATCTTGGTTTTCAAACAGCAAGATGCACAGCACAGTTGAGGCTCCTCGGCTCAGTGTTGTGAAGGCAGCTCAGGGACATGTGTGGAGAAGAGAAGATGGGGTTAACCTGGTGCAGATGAGGTTTCTGTGCCATGCCATCTTCATCACTTCTGTGCTTGGGGATGAGAAGCTGGATTCCAGTAAGTCCAGATTATTTGTGACAGCTGCCAACAGGGAACCAGCCTTACACGTGTTGGGCTGTGGTCTCACTGTTGTGGTATTTCTAGTGTTCCTTTTGCTCCTTTATGTCTGATTTATTTTTTCCTTAAAATGCAGCAAAAGTTCCTACTGTAAAACAACATCATTAACATTTCAGACAAAGCTTGTCTTGCAACAGCAAAAGTATTTTGAATTTACCCTGTCCTCACTGAACAATTGTTCAGTGAACACTCTAAAGCCTTCAGCTGGGAAGGTGTGTGAATATGCATTTTGGAACCATTTATGTAATTTCTACTTTTTTTTTTTTTTTACTTTTGCTTTTTACTTTTCTGTTGAGAAATTTGACTCAGGCCGGTGCCCTGAAAGGGAAAGAAAAGTTGCCTGGGAGGAACTGCACACATGCTGAATATTTATATAGAATGACAATGACATTTGACTTCAGGTTTTCTTTGACAAAAACAGTTCCATTCAGCTGTGACCCATATCTCTTTGTCCTGACAAGCTGAGGAAAACATAAAACACTGGACCAAAATTGAATGAGGCTTGAATTCTTCATTTTGTTCCCAAAAAACACTGACTTAAATTTGATACATCTTAGTGGATTAACATGTTTTAGAGTGAAGTTTAAAATTTTATAAATGTTATTCTTGCTTCTATTTTTCCATAGCACAGTTTGTCAAGTGATGTTCAAACATATGCATAAATTTAATTCTTTTTTTTCCCAAGAACCTTGTTTTTCAAGGAGCATGACAATAAACTAACAAATAGACTGAGGATAAGAAGGGTGTGATATAGAGGAAAAGTGGTTGACATGATTGCTCTCTTTTTGGTAAGGCTATATGTAATAATAGTGCCTTCCTCTAGTAAAATTTGTCCTACTTTTCTAAAATATTCTAGGATATCTCTAAATTCTGCAGCTCTGCCAGAGTCACAGTCCATTAGGATCCGGCTGGATCGTTTATGTGATTTGGAGAGCACTGCCAGGAAACTGGGGTAAATATGGAAAATAATATTGATGTCTTGACACATCAGGATCTGCAGCATCAAAACTTAATGAGTCCCTCTTGAGGCTGCACCCAGAATAACCTCTTCAGAATTAAATGGAAAGCCATGGTTCTAAACACATGAAAAAGCCCACTATGATCTGTAAGCCTGGGAATATCAAGTGTTGGTTAGTTCTACTGTAAAGCCCTTTAGTTTTCTCTGTGAGTTCATAGCATGATTCCTTTGTGTAACTACTTAAATATCACATTATGACAATATTGATGCTGAGTACTGGGGCACTCAAGAAGCCACAGGTGTCAAAATTAAAGTAGCTTGTTCAACTTTCACTCACTGCTTCATGCACAACTAGTGCTTTCAAGTTATAGCACACTAAATCTTGTATTAAAATAGAGTACTTGGAACAGAAACATTTAAATGCAATCATTTTCCTAGAACAGTAAACATAAAAGCTGCAATTTATTTGTAAAAGATAAAATTACGTAAATCATTTTATGATAAATCTGCATTAAATATCTGAGCAAGAATGTCTTTCAGCATCCTGTTCACAGAAGAGTTTCTGTTTTCCACATCAAAGAGTTATTAGCTTAAAAATCCAAATCAAAACCTCACCCCTAGCTCAGGAATTTGAATCCAGCCTTGCCTTGCTCCTGATTAATACATGCTACGCACTATGCTGCACAGCTGTACTACATTTTTCTTGCTCTCCTTTGGTGATGAATCTGAGCAGTCTGTGTGTTAGCTGCAAAGTCACAAGGGTCACATAAATATCTGCAAGATAGGCAGACAATGATGCTTCTGGAATTTTTGAAAAACAAGGGGAAATAACAGAAAATAAAACAACCCATCTGGAATCTAAATCAAGGGTTGTTTACCTTCTAGCACACACAAACAAACCTTCCAAGGAGAACATTCTATCATTCTTGCTCTTTGTGTAATACCTCTGGGCCCTTTTATAACATGTAACTATCAGATGCCAAAAATCCCAACTCACACAGATTATTATTGCAATGCTTGGAAAGTTATTCCAATGAATCAGGCACACAGACAAAAATGAAGAGAGCTATCTCTGTTCATTCAGAGGCTGTCCCACAGTTGCTTAAGGTTATAGTCTGATTCACTTGGCTTCTCTAGGTTTTTCACAGCTAGGAGAGACCTTGGATGCTCTGAGACTCCTGTATGCCAATCAAAACAAACTCTTAATAAACAAATAAATCTTGCCTTTGAAGTCCAGAGAGAATCATGCTGGCGAGGAACAGCTATGCAATATTTTCCTTTCTGTCAAAGCAGCAGTAACCTTCTTAAAAGAATTCAGGAAATGTCAAAAAATATCCTTTTCTCATGCTCCAAACTGGATTTTTTTCCCCTATTGTCTTCACAGGTTGAGCTGTTGGAGAATATCAGTATTATTTGATTTTAGCAACGAGGAGTCAAGCCACTTTATGCATCATGACTATTTCGGCATCTGCCTCAGCAGAAGTTGTAGCATGGCTTCAGAGAGAAATTGCTCCAGTTTCACTCCTTTTGAGGTCTGAGGACACTCCACTTCTGCTCATAGTGTAGCTTTAGAAATCTTGAGTAATGAAGATATTAAGCTAAGGGCGAGAATAGCTTTAGTTTTCCTTTGGACAGTTTAGTTTTGCTACTAAGGCTCAACTTTTGAAACACTCGCAGAAGTAAAACTAGTGATTTAGGCCCCTGGAGTGTGAGGGTACTCAAAGTGTTTTAAAAAATTACTGATATATGGTGAATCCTGTGAGCCCAAACGCAGCAGGCTTGAAGGAGTGAGGGGGATGATTAGTTTATCTCACCTGCCATTTCCCTATGCTTGCCTATTGCAGTAATGGGTGAGATTGCTGTCAATGCTTTCCACTGCAAAGTCTTTAGCAGATTTATATAAAATATACTGATTTCTAATTTCCAATAACCCAAGACATGAGTCTGTGTTACCCAAACAACCATTGTGATTCTCTTGGTTGTAGGGATAGAAATGGCTCAGCTAAGAAAGGCAGTATGCTCAATTTACATCTGTCCTTTGGCTGAGATCAATACCAAAGCCTGAGAGATCTTGTTGCTTGTTAATTACAAAGGGTTCTATGTGTCCTGAAAAAAGATGAACTGGATATCAAGAGGCTGGTGTTTATGGAAAAGCCCAGAGAGAAGGGGAGAAAGCACAGCATTATTCATGGAGTCCAAGATGATGAGCATCCTTTGAATGGGACTGATAAAATCATGTTAAAGGACAACTGTAGACTGTAACAACGGTGCCTGTAGAATGAAATGTATCTGCAGGAAAGGTTTGAAAAGTCAAGAGGCTCAGACAAAGTACAAACATCTTTTCTCCTTCTCATCTCTCCTTTTTCTCTCATAAAATGTGACCTCTCTCCAAGGATATTTCTGGAAAGCAATTATAAGGATTGGAGGGTAAGACAGGAGAGAAGTACAGGGAGCACAGAGTTAACTCCTCCACATGTTGGCCATGAATTTGTGAATACCTGTTTTGATTGTGGAGAAAGGAATTGCCTAATGTCCACACACTCACACCTCTACAGCATTTTGCTTTAGAGGGGATTTGTTCTGATTCATCAAATGACTCCTCTGAAACAACTGGCCTAAAAATGTCCCTCATCCTTTGCTTTTATCTTGTCTGTTTAATCACTGTTTTAAAGAATAAATAATAATAAAAAACCCAAACAAAAATAAAACCCAGGAAGATAAAAAGGAACTTTCAACTTATTTTTGCAGAGCTTTTCAGATTCTACACATGACTACTAAGGCATTTCTGAAGCAGAAATGAAAACATGTCAATTTTTCTAGTTACTTCTTTCCCTGGCTTTGCCCAGTGCTTAGCCTTTCCATCAGTAGTGCCTTGGGGGTTACCAGCAAACTCCAAAGGGATCCGTGAGGACTCTGCTGAGTTGTGAATCTTCCACTACAGCTGCAGAGGAAAACACCACTTAGATTTGGTGTGATGCTGACCAGAAAACTGAAAGTAAAGGTATTTTGTCCACATAAGCACATTAACAATTAATACACTAGAACCGCTCACTAGGGAAAGTACAGACAAATTTATACAATGCTGCTCTGTGAAGTAACTAATACAGTTTGTTCTGCAAATGTTGGTTCTACATGATAGCACGTGCTAACATGTTGGGACAGCCTCAAACACCTCTCCCACCTCTGTCCATGCTGCTCAAAGAGTAATGGAAGAGCCACAGAGGGGAACGCAGATGTGCTGACTCAGTAAGCACACACCAGGAGTCCTTCTGCTGTAAAAATGTATTCCAGGATTTGACAATGATCAACTGTGGTTAAATCAGAGTCCTGTGTTCACTCCGCTGCTATTGCTGAGCCCCGAGGCCAGGATCTGAGCGTGGTGCCATACGATTATTTTACTGCTGAGAATAAAGAAATATGCATTTAACTGCTGGCACCTGCATCATGCCCGCAGGTAGTTCTTGTTCAGTAACAGAACCAACTAAATCCTTATCTGTGACTTCTCTGTCGCTCATTTATTTCACTTAACTTCTGCCTTAGCATGCAATACAAAGTATAAACAACCACATTTCAGCATATAGATATATAAATGCTCAGCCCAGTGGATTCTCACATGCACAGAATTGTGAATTGTGCTCCTCTATGGCACTGCAAGAGAGGAACATACACACTTGACCCTTAGCTGTCTCTTGTAAATTTGTAATATAGGCACTGGAGTCAAAACAAGTCATTCATTTCTTCCACAGCTCCTCTCTTCCTCATGTGAAATTTCCATTAAAGTGCATGGTGAACAGTGCTGTCTCCAGCATACCTGCTGATTTAAATCAGCTTGGGCCAGTTTTCCATAGCCCTGTTTTGGAGCCAAAGGGCGTGGTAATGTACATGGGTGAAACCTGGCTGCAAAGTGTAAATAAACAGATCTAAGAGTTGGACCATCCATAACTGCAATTTCCCCTTTAAGCAACCAATCAGTGGAGTCTTCCAAACTGCCATTCTCCCTCATTGTTGGCACATGTTCAACCTCATATCCCTATTCAAGGACAAAAACGGACATGATCTGACAGTGAGACTCATACTTTTCAAATCTAGAAAGTGGCCACAGGGGAGATGAATAATATTGGTGCTATAGCCCTGAATTCTGCCTTTTTGGTAGACAAAATTTAGTACCCACTGTATGTGTGTGCATGGGAACACCCTTAGGTTCAGTTTCAGAAGAAAAACCTAACTTAAACAGTTTTTGTGCATAACCTCCAGTGTGCTAACTCACTGCTCTTCTCTGTATGCTACAGAAAAAGGGAGGGCTGGGCCCAGAGGGAGATAGCCCAAATGAGGGCAAGGGAGGTGAAAAACAGCATGAGAATAGATGAATTTGGACAGCAATCAAACCAGCCTTGTCACCATTCCTTCCCCCCTATGTATTTTAATTGCATGGTTCCAAATAATCTCTTCGACTTTGGGAGGAAAACTGCCTGTCTGTGAGTATTTGATCTGGCATTAACTCTGTCAATATCTGCAACCCCACTACCATGTGGAGATCCTGGAGTTCTTTAGGAAGAGGAGATGAAATGGGATGTAATACACTGGAGCCTGACAAAAAGTACTGAATAGAATTGGCCAATAGCCAAATGCTTTCATTCCTAGTAGAAAGGCATTAAATGAGACTGGCTGCATTTAATTGAGCATCTTTCTGATTAAATAAATGGGTAAAGAAACCTCTGTGTACGTGCATTTGCATTATATATTTACATATAAATTTTGCCATTCCTAAATACTTTCCTCAATTCCAGCCTATTGTAAATTGCTTTAATGATTACAGCAAGGTTGGGAACACACAAAGAATGAAAGAGAAGAATGTTCATGTCAGGATTATGTTTCTTTGCTTATTCTATGCCATCTGGGGCCAAATCCAACACCTGTATGCACAGCAGGAATGAACCTGACCCACGGATTTTTCAGGTCATAGGTAAAAACTCCTTAAAAAAAACAGAAAAAAAAAGGTCAGTGTGCAGAAAGGTCTTAATCTTTCTTCTGTGGATATTTTGCAGTCATTCCTTCATTCATTGATCATTCTTCTAGATGACTCTCGTAAATAAAACTTTAGTAAATAAGGTGATAGAAATAGAACCGCAGTGCTGTCATGCATAAAGATTGTCCAACATTCTCTACTGTGACCCTCCTTCTTCAGCTGTCTGTAACGAGAGGACATGTCACCTATGTGGCCTTGTGATTTCTGTGTTTTATCTCTTTCTAAGTTGATTTATGCATGCATCAAAACCAAAGATGGCTCTGTGGCAGCTCACTTGCCTCAGACACGTATGCTGAGGAATCAAGCAGTAACTTATTACTGAAACTATTCTCTGTACCTCAGGAAAGACAAAGAAAAGCTTTTGGTGTTTCAATGGCAAGCTCTTCTGCAAGGCACAGAATATCTGAACATCACGATTATTCTGCCATTTTAGGATGAAGTTTCAACTTTGGCTACCATGTATTCCTTTGCTAAAAATGCTGATCATCCAGGGACATGTTATCACTTACTGAGTAACATGATAACCTTTGAAATCATAAACAGTTAAGGAAAGCCCCTGGTAAACAAGAGCTGTTGAAAGTTTTTGAAGTTTGTTGTTCTGTTTATTGTTTTGGGTTTTTTTTTTGGGGGGGGGTTGTTTGTTTATTTTTTGGGGTTTTTTTGTTTTGTTTTTTTATTTGGTGCAATCTGAGTACTTTTTACTACCACCATTTTCTAGGTATTTAAGTTGGGATTCTTTGTCTATATTCGCTGCTGACACAATTCCTGTGGACTCATTTTCATCTCTGCAAAATTCATGTAAAGAGGGCATAAAAGGCTGTCAAATTAGAGTTATGGCATTCACATTGATTTTTCCAGTTAGTTAGAAGTGACTCTCTAAGCCGCAGAGCAGTGAATAATCAAATCCTAGGATTCTCAAGTCAGTGTGTTCAATGTGACCCGTGACTGCACTGTGCTTCATAGTGCCTCCACTGGTTTTTGGCATTAGAGTCATGTCTGCAGGACTCCTAATATCCTAATCCCACAGTTTTCTCCAGGGCTGATTTAACCCCCATTGACTACAGGAGATGAGCATCAATACTGATCTGCAGAGAAATTTATCACATGTAAGTTCATCAGATGTTACCAATTCAGACTGTGTACTGCGTGTGTATGTGACTTAAGTTTAAATCCTACTTGCTTCACTAGAAAGGTTAGTATTTAGAAAAATGGTAGTATTTTAGTTTTATCCAATGCTATAAAAAGCTTGAGTTTAAAACCAGCAGGTTTTTAGAGATAAAATAATGGTAATAGCAGAGGTTTGCTAAGATCAGAAGTGAATTCTCTGACTGCATCTAGCTGGGCACAGTGTCTGGCTTCAGAGAGCTGAGCGAAATGGAGGTCATGAGGCATGAGACTGATAAAAGTAGTGGCTTAGTTCTGTGGGACAAACTGATTTCAGAACAACTAAAATTCTATTTTAACGTCTTTTATTCTTTTATCGAAGGACTGAGAGTGAGGGTACTTTTAGATGATTCATGGTGGAGTGTAACAGTTTTCATTCCCTGATAATTCAGATGTCCGTGAATTAGTTTCAGTCTAGGATTTACTCTCAGAAGAGCTAAATATTCCCTGAATTGGGAACTTTCATCTTGGGTAGGAGATACTTCCTGATTAGCATATCTGGCACTTGGGAAATCAAACTTCCCAGTCATGGCTTGCCAATATTTGCTGAGGAAGCAAAAAGGGCAGCATCCCTTTGGGGACAGACCTGCCTTTCCATAGTGTACAGTATGTTTTTGTGGTATATCTGTGCTCCTAAATGCTATCCTGTAGTGCACCATCCTACAGAATGGGTTATTTCATAAAGTGTCATTCCATAGTGTGATCTGTCACCTGTGTCACTAGCAGCAGCAATAGTCGCATCAAGCAAAGCTAGTTAGGCATTGTAAAGGAGAACATGAACATGTCTGGGAATTTACAGAGACCCATTGGAGCAGTTAATGCCTGTGTGTGAGGTGGGCAGGCCACAGAAGTGTGCGTTATTGGGATGCAAAGGGTTGCTGACGGTGCAGCTGCTATGGTGTGCTCATGCTGATGCGTAACGTGCATGCAACCTTTCCATCCTGACAGGTCAGGAGACTTCAACAGCAGGGACACAGGCCTGGACCTTGGCTGGGATACTCACTGACATTTATTCTTTCTTGTTTATTTTTTAATTTTTCAATATCTCCACTGGAGTAAAATATACTCCTATGGAATGGGAGCTTACCAAGAGTAACATTATTAGAAAAATAAAAGGAAGCAACAGTTACAACTTCACCAATGTCCATTTCATTCCCAGTACGAGACATTTCTTTTGAAGCATACTTTTTTTACATTATACTTTACCTAGACTATTTCCAAAGGGTTTTATTTTCTCATAAAATAACCATTTCACATTTCTGTTGCTCAATTACATGGTGTTATTATAAAACATAATCTTTTGGCTTTTCTTTTGTAAATCCTTTGCATCTGAGTAGACCTACATTTGTAGATGGTAGGTTAGCCTACCTTTCTCTTAGTATAAGGGATTGGAAATGTTTGCCTCTACGTTAGTAATATCACTAGCATTCCCACAAAAGTTGGACATTTGTTTTGGGTGAAGCATACTACATGAGTGAGTTGGTGTTTAAAATATTTAGAAAACAGTTACTTCCATCTTAGCCAGGTTCACTAATTTAATTTTGTACTTCTCCTGAAATACCTGCACAAAACCTCTAGCTTTCCAATGAATTCTTAAAGATGATCATATCCTTTATGGCAAGGAATTGATCCTGAAATACTATAGCCATGCAGCAAATAAGTATTGATCTTCTCCACAGAAACAGAGTGAAATTACAGAGTTATTAAAGACTTTTGGGTATATTTATGCGCTTTCTATTCTACTTAATACAAACACCAGATAATGTCAGGAGTTACAAGCTGAAATAGTTCAGTTCCTATTATCCTACCAATTATAAACCTCTTGGACTTTGCAACATAAAACTACAACTAAAAAAGATAAATATAGTATAGACTAAAATTGACAAGTTTCATCTGACAAGAAATTAAAGAAATAATAAAAAAGCCATGGATAGTAGAATAACCCAGAACAGCTTTCATCTTCCATCTTTGATGCAAAGTGGCATCCTGAAATGACTATAGAATCTAGAAGTAGATAAAAAACAGCAGAAGGAGAGGCACAGGCACAGAACACAGGAAAAAAAATTGGTTGTTCCAATGTGCTCACAAGGCCTCAAGAAGAGAAACTCAAGAAAACCAAGTACAGCACTGCTGGATTTCTCTTACATTGTTAAATGCATCCATGGTCCTCAGATTATTTTTCAGAATATGAGACAGCTCTTACCACATTCTACTAACCAGAGTACCTGCATTTTGCACAGATGGCATTTTGAGTTGTATTAAATTAATTTCTTAGGGTGTGGAGTATTGTTCTTTGTAGTGCTTCACATTCTGTAGCCATTAAGAAAGATGATTTGACTATTAAAATTGTTTATCCATAATGAACAAAAAAGGGCTATTCTACAGGTAATAGAGGAAAGCTTTAGAAGTTTCCAGTTTCTCTAACCATGTAGAATGTCATCAAGACTTTTTAAACTCCAGCACCAGTAATTGCCTGTGCCCTTCTCAAACAAAACCGCTTACTTTTGATTTCAGCATTTACTGTGTCTTTCTCACATAGCTGTGCACCATGCTAATACTCTTGCTTTATCAGCTTCTCTCCAGCCTGTTCACCTCACCAGAGAAGCATTGTTCTTTGCAGAATATCCCCTGTCACTTTGCCAAAGCCTAAATTTGAACAGCTTGAGTGAAGAGATTTCTAATGCTTCCCCTAAGAGGTTGATAACACTGTAATTAGTCTTTCTGTTTAGCAAATAATTCTAGCTTTTCCCCTTTCTTTGTTTCATAGATACTTTCTTTCCTATATTCACAAGCAATACTTTTAATTTCTTTAATATTGTACTTTCAGTATTTTCAGGCAGATTTCCTACTTCTGCTTCCTCAGTTTGTTCTTATTTTATGCACACTTAATTCTTTTAACCTTTTCCTCATGAGCTTCCTTAGCTTTTGGTATGCCTTTCGAGTAGCTAAAAACATTAGCTTTTCAGACAGGGTGCGTGTGCAATGCTGATCATGGTGACTTTATTAAGATTACATAAAGGGCATTACACTGAGGACATATTTTGCTAAATAATTAAATGTTACTGGAAAAGCTGCTCCTTTCAAGAAAATCTTCTGCAACATCACCAGGCAATTCTTTGTATCCTTAGAATTCTCCAAGGATACTTACAAGAGGAAAATTGCATTGAATTAGGGATTAAAAGTCCTGTAGTGTCCTCATGAATTTAGAAGATAACAAAAGAAAGAAGCAGTAATATTACATTTTTGACACATATGTTATTATGTAGACATTTCTTGAAGTATACAAGTGTTGAGTTACACGGATGATAGAATAAAACACAGTTTTTGATTTAAAAGTTAATATATGAGATTGGGAAAAAAAAAAAACCAGTTAATCCACTTTAGGGCACGTATTATTACATGACTTTAAATAGTTTTTGTTAGAGAAATTTTTCATCTAAAATACTACCCGGGTAGTTCAAATGTCTACTGGAGAATCATTGTGCCTATTTCAAGATCTAATTAATTTTAATTTTTCTGAAAATATTGAACAGAATTATTTTAATCTTGTGGAAATCTCAGTACAGCCTTAACCATAAAGTTATTGCACACATTTTCATCCTTAAAAAACCCCAAAGTTATTATAAGATTTAATTAGATAGGTGAAGTATTTAGATTTATTTTTTCCTTGGAGCAGTTGTGCATGTGCATGCCTGGATGTGTGAGTTCCTAAACAACAAAGGTGTTGTCAGAGCTTTGCTTTGTTAAACCTGTACAAGATATTCTAGCTTATTTTATCAGTCACCAGTACCCAAAGATTAAAAGTACCCAAAACAAAAGAAGACAGACTTCATCTTCCAGACTGACAGTTTTAATCTCCAAACAGATCCAAAGGGACGCTTCTCAAACCAACATCTGCTCCTGGCTAATGATTGTCCATGACTTGCTATAAAAATAATCCCTTAGTCCATCTTAGCTGGACTCAAAATTATATTTTGTGTCTTAAGAATACATTCCAGCCACTTGAAAAAAAACGTGGCTGCAGATGACGGCATTGAACAACAGTGTCCAAAACCCATTTATTTGTGAGTCTGTGCTTCAAGATTCCAAGTTTTAGGAGATGGGTGGAAGTGCGGCAAGGGACCCTGTTTTCCCTGAAGAGGGTGAGGGCGAAATAAGGCGGTCATTCTACCATGCCACAAAGACAGAGAAGGGTGCAGACAAAGCATGCTTTTGTAGTGTACCATTACCCTTGCCCTGCATAAGGGCCTGGAATCGAACTCCACAGCTGTTACAGGAGGAGCTGGAGGCTCAAGGAATCAGTGAGTGGTGCTGCTTTCAGACACAGCAGAGGCATCAGCAAATGGAGAGGCACCTCGTCAGCTCCTGTCTATACACTGCAGATGTTTTGCTTTGCAACATGTTGTTCCTCCTTGCAAAGCTTCTTATTGTCAATTCCCAGCTTCCTAGGAATAGACAAAACAAGAAGGATTCTCTCACACAATTTTTTTTTTTATTTTCAAAGAAAGTAAGTGAGAAAAATCTTGCAACTCTCAATGGAAAAGGAATGAACATCACCATCCTGATCACAGAGTCATGGATCAATTTCCAATCTTGTCCCTCTGACAATTTCCATGCTTTAAGAAACTCTGCTTCTCTTTTGCTGCATAAGAATTACACTCACAGCTACTTCTCCTCCTTGCCATCTTCCTTTTTCTCTCCCTTCCTGGCCCAGCATATTAAATAACCTTCTTATTCTGCGATAGGGAGATACCTGGCCAAGTTGCTTCACTTTCAGCCACACGTGACTTTGCTGAAGCTTTTAGTATTTACACTTGTCTCCCTCTAAAAGGAAGTGTAATTGCTTTTAATGAAATTAAGGCACTTAAAATCCATTAGCTTTACACAGATCTAAGACAGCCTGTGGATCAAAGCTTGTTCCAATGGCAATTCATGAGAATTCGAACGTGCTGTATGACATCTCTAACCAGGCACAGCTAAACCAGCTCAGTTTCTGAGCAGTGACAGCATGTTGACAGTAAATAGCCAAATAAACAAAGCAATAAAATATAAAATTAAAATTTGCCCCTAAAGTAGGGATAGCTCTAGAAACTGAAGATTCTAAATGCTATTTCACATGGGTGGTTACTCTTCTAATGAATCATTTCAGTGGATTTCTTATGTTGGCTACTTTCTGTTGAAAATAAATACAACATGCAAGAAGAAAAAAATAACCTTATTAACACTGCTTTTGAGACCTCTCTGTATTTTCTTATTTTTTCATTATCACTGTATAAAACTAATAACACACATTATTATCAGCTTTTTTTACTTGACTGAACAAAATCTATTATTTCAGTCAAAGCTAGCTTCTATGAAACAGCAGAAGTCTTACTTTGGAAAAGTCCAGTCCTTGACTTTACAATGGCAATATAAATTCTTCATCAAGAGATGAATCACCGCTAACAAAGCTCTGGGACATTTATTCCATTCTGCCATTATTCATATGGGACCTCTAAGCCAAGAGGTAAATGACATGCTATATCACTTAAAATATCACTTCCTTTACTCTCAATTCATCTTGCCCCCTTTTTGACAAAATGCCACTGATTATTGGAATTGTCTTCTTAAATACTGTAAGTATTGTTTGTTCTTACTCCTAAGACAAGAATGTTGGATTTTTGTGTCAGAAAGAGAGAAATTAAAATCTCTATGCACAAAATGATGGTTGCCTGCAAATATAATGCCGCATTTTTAATAAATAAACAATTTGCATACAAATAATAAACAAAAGGAAAGCCCTGAGCAGATTCAGGTTCTTTCCTTCTACTGAATTAACTGGTGTGTTTTCAGAAGTTTTATTGATGCAAAAACATACTCTCTGTACATTTAAAAATTATTCTGGGGCAAATATGAGTAAATACAATGAGTAGTAAATTCTTCCGCTCAGGGCTGTCAGCACTTTACGGGCTGAAAGGGAAAAAAAATAAGTATGCTTACCAAACTCAGAAACCAAGCTCACCAGTGTGCTGGTTTGGGCTGGAATAGAGCTGTTTTTCCTCACAGTGGCTAGTATGGGGCTATGGCTTAGATTTGTGCTGGAAACAGTGTTGATTATAAAGGAATGTTTTAATAGATGCTGAGCAGCGCTTACACAGATTGAAGGCCTTTTGTGCTTCTCACACAGCCCCGCTGCACGGGGGCTGGCTGGGCATTGATTGGGTGCTGGGGAGTGATTGTTTATATTTGCATCACGTGTCTTTCTTGGCTTTTATTATCTCTGCTGGGTTTTTTTTTACCTTTACTTACAATATTATTGTTGTTGTTGTTGCTAATAATAATAATAATAATAATAATACACCGGTTTTGTCTCAATCCATGCATTTCCTCACTCTTACGCTTTCAATTCTCTCCCCCATGCCACTGGAGTGAGTGAGCAGCTGAGCTGCTACTAATTCACAACAACCATAAAGGGCAAAAAGGCTTTGTTTGATATTTTTGTCTGCCATTGGGCAACTCAGAAGCGAGAACTGAGCTGGAGCACATCCCAGACCAACATGAATGTGCAGGGCCAACACCGAAAAGGAGAGTGTGCAGTCATTCTTGCCAGGTGGATCACACAGCCTATCCTGTGCCAGGGAAGGATTCTTGCTGTCTGTGCTCCCCACCAAGGACAACATCTCCTGCACAGGGGCAGTGCAGTCAGCTTCTTCTGACTGCAGCAGCCAGTCCCTCAGGGTCCTGCAGCTCTAGGATAAGCAAAGCTAAGCCTGAGCTATGGGCCAAAGTAATTTTTCTGGTAGGTCATGAATTGGACATTACTGTTCTATGTGCCTAATTCATACTGATTATATAGGAGCCTCTGTGCATAGATGGTATTGGAATTTTCATTAAAGCTTGAAACAATAGACTTTTTCCTTG
This sequence comes from Ploceus nigricollis, assembly GCA_013399945.1. Classification (NCBI taxonomy): domain Eukaryota; kingdom Metazoa; phylum Chordata; class Aves; order Passeriformes; family Ploceidae; genus Ploceus; species Ploceus nigricollis. The sequence continues at coordinate 856,175 of VXBC01010271.1, read as the reverse complement.
CAGTCATTGCAGTGTTCACTAGACCATTTTGCCAGTGTCAAAGCAAGTTTGGAAAATGGAGAATGATTATGCTATGTGGGTGTAAGAGTGGGAGAAAGATAGGAGAAAGAGGAAGGGAAATAACCCTCGAGGAAAAAAATTCAAAATAAACCCCAACAAAAAAAACCCCACCCAAAACTCCACACTAAAGCAAAAGCCCTCTTAAACTGCCTATTTTATTGAAAATAAAAATATGTACTTCTAGAATAACATTTTTCTTCAACGTGTCCCACCATAGGGTTACACAATCATTGCAGACAAATTTGATCTCTGATGACCAGTTTCTGATTAATTCAATGGATATCCACTCATAAAATTCTTAAATTTGGAATGAATCTCATGCCCAGGTATGCATTATTGTGGTGGAACTCATTAAGTCACTTGTTATTGCACCTGTTTTGGAAATATAGTTCACACCAACCTGGCAAGAACCTTCAGCTTGCAGAGACAAAGCCTTTCTACAAGTAATCTTGCTTCGACTTAGCTATTAATTACAATTCATGTACTATTGTCATTAATTAGTTCATCTGTTAATCATTCAGCTCAATTATGCTGTAATTCAGTACAGCATAAACTAAATTAGTAGTGTATGAAATTAAGATCAAACATCTCATCTAATAAGTATTTAATGTAAAAAGCCTGCACTTTTCCAAACTGTCATATCTGGATCTTTGTATTCTCAAAACAACCGTTCAAAGGCTACAATTTAAAAATATTTTGAATTGTTCTTGTAAATCAGGAGCCTAAGTTCTACTTGCTAATTTGAAGCCTTTTGGTTTTCCATGGTATTTTGGAATCTAAATGTCCAAGTCTCATTTTAAAATGGGATTTGGATACTTTTGGATATTTTACTTCTTGTCTAATAGTTTGTAGTCTATGACATTTATGGTATTGTCAAGCTGGCAAGTCTTCTGAGCCCTCTATATCACAGGATCACAGAATCCTTGGAGTTGGAAGGGACCTCTGGAGACATCCAGTTCAACCCCCCTGTTAAGGCAGGGCCATCTAAAGCAGGTAAGACAGAAACATGTCCAGGTGGGTGTTTAATGCCTCCAGAGAGGGACACTCCATCTCTTCCCTGGGCAGCCTGTTCCAGTTCTCTGCCACCCTCAATGTAAAGAAGTTCTTCCTCAAGTTTAATACTGTTCATTTGTATTTCTCCAGTTTCTCTTTCATATCACAAACTTTGAGGGATGCCTGGAAATATTTTTCATCTTCCTTTAGGTCTCCTCAAAACTCTTGAAGTGGAAGGGATTCAGAACGCATTTTTATGAACATTTAAATTTTCCTTGTATGCCAAGTTACAAATGTGTAAAACAAAGGGCTGCTATCAATAGGCAGATACATTATATGCTGAGCCCATGTCATGAATCAGAGTTTTAAGACAAATAATCAGCCACATGACAAAACCAGAATCAACTCACTCCAGTGGTTCCTGATATACTACCAGCCAGAAGCCAGAGGGCTTTATATTTCTTTGTTAGACAACATTTCGCTTCCAGTAAATATTCATTGACTGTTAATTTCCTGAGTAGCCAGGGTACTCTTATAAATTTTGCCAGTTCATGTAAGTCAGCAAAAAGCAATGAAAGCCAGTACTTAATATCACACATAGACAGCCTAAGTCAGCACTACAGTTACAGGAGACCAAAGACGCAGAATAAGCTTTGCTAAATTCTTAAGGAAAATTAAGAACAAGAAAGAAAGGAAATAAAACTTTCCCTACACTTTCTTGTCCTGTTATTTTATTATGCTTTGTTCTCTGGACTCTACAGCTCTTCTCCTTCTGCAGGCATAAAACTCTGATTTCAACAGAAGCAAGACACTAACTACTTTTGAGAATTTAGTCTGAAATATTTTGGATTAGGCACAGTCATTTAAATTTTAAAAACCCTAAACACAATTTTTAATGTCTAGACTATCTAGATGACTGAGTCTTCTAGATAGTAACATAATTTTAAATTCTAAATACACTGTTATAGTTAATGACAAGAAGACACAAATCAAGACAAAAGTAACAAAATTTTAAAAATGAATAATTTTGTGCAGATGCTGATGATATAACTGCTTTAGAAGTCCTCCACTTCGTTGTGCATGCCCTCTCTAATTTGTCATTTCCCTCATCTGCTTTAGGCACTTATTTCTAACAAGGCATACTGCAGAATACATTATGAGCAGGGTATTAAGAATCGTGAGTATCATGTTTTAGTAAGATTCTCCCTCTGACTTCCTGAGTGAAACGTGTAAATCAATTCACTCTGTATACTCAGGTTGCCCATTTATATAAGGGATTGTAGCTATACCTGGACCAGAACTTCATCACCTGCGAGCATCACTTTGAGAGCTTGGTACCCGTTTAACAAACACTTGAGTGCTGCAGCTGTGATTCTGGTCTAATCCTCATGGCAGAAATTTTTTTCTACATCTTCTTACTTATAAAAATCTTGAGGAGGGTGAAATATGTGGACCATAAATTTAATAGTGATAACAGAGAGAACCATAATAAGACAATGTTCTAGGAATTATTTGGTTTATAGTTGGGCATTTTGCTGCTTAAGAAGTCCAAAGGGCAAGTTGCCAAAGCACATTGATCAGGGCATTTGGCAGTCACCAGCTGTTGCAATTTGGTGTGCTCTGCAATTTATTGTTTGGGATCATTTGGTGTCCACAGGGACATCATGACCCAGGTCAGAGCATGATAGATCCGATTGGAGCAATGATCAATTCTAGTCTACTCTTCCACTTTCTATTCAGCATAATATTACACTTTCAGAATTTTCCATTCAGTGACCTCAGTAATTGGAAGGCACTAATTAAGTAATTTCTCACAAGGGTACAATATTACTGTCACAACTTTTTAAAGAAAATAAAACTCATACTGACAGTCACTGAAGTTCAGCCATAGGGCAAGGTGAAAGTTTTAGACCAAATATTTTTTATATCCAACATAAGTAGATTTGGGTCAGTGGACATGTTTAATTAATTAATGTCAACTTTGTGAAGTAGTTTGAAATCAGTGGAATCGAGAAGAATTTTTTAAAAAGCCTAATAACTGAAATTCCAGGCAACTGAAAAATTATTTTTAAATTATTTTTTACTTTGAAATGAAGTTCAATTTATTTTTAACAAGTATATAAACACATATTTAAATTTGAATTAAATTCAATTGTGATTTTTTTTCTTAAAACAAAATTTGTACTAGCAGTGTTTGTAATGGTGTTGAAATGAATTGAGACCAAGGATGTTTCTTTTTCTAGCTTGGACTCTTTTTTTGGCCAGTAACACAGGAAATAATAAGGAGCTGACAAAGACTAGAATACCAATACTAATACTAATACTAATACTAATACTAATACTAATACTAATATTATTATTATTATTATTATTATTGAAAATGCAAAGACAATAAATGCCCACAAAAATGTTATGTTTCTTTCATAAGTGGAAAAATGTATAAACCAAGTATTTAAACAATGTCTTTGAATTTTAATTAGAAGATCAATAAAAAGGTCATAGCCTTCAGCCATCAACATTGAACTTTCTGGAGAGAAAATTCTGCAGATTTCAGGCTCTATATGGTGAGCAAAGCCCTGACCTTCTCCCACCTGTTTTTTGATTCATGATTGTCTTGGAAGTCAGACTTATTGCCAGAGCCTCCTTCGGTTAATACAAGAGAATATTATCCTAAGGAACCATCCTCCAATATAACCTAAGTAATAAAAAAAATAATCCCATGACATTTCTAGTGAAAAAAATGAAGCAGTCTAAACCAGTGGAATACCAAATTTTCAATGCACTTTTATAAATAGGAGATTCTCTCTCATTTCACAGAATAAGCCAGTGCTGACCATCAAGTGAAAAGGATAACGGAGGACCAGCTTGTATCAAGTCTAAAATTTATATCACTTGTTAGTACTCTCAGTGAGAATGGCAGACATGGGCTATATTGACTCTTGATGAAAACATATATTATGACTTTCTTTATAGCAGAATGGAACAGATTTTTTTTTGGTACTATGGAGCTTCTGCTTTGGTTTTATTGACTTTAGGACTCGTTTAGTTAATCTAGGATTTATAGATTATAAGAATTACTAAGACCCCTCAAAAAATATTTTCTGTTCCATTAGGAGGAGCACATACATTTATACATACTTTTTTTTACATCATCCTAGATTCAATCCAGTCTTTTAGATAGTTATAGGAACCTTAAAGCTAGGCTGCAAGGAAATCTGTAGCCTAGGAAACAATCAAACACTGTCTTGGAAGGAAATCTTGGGGATGACCAAAGCTTTAATGTTCACACTGCCATGAGACTATCACATGAGATTTTACTGGCAAAAAGAACAAAATTAAATTTAAAACAGAAAGAACACAAACTTAACTTTAAAAAGTTTTGGGATGATTGTATTAATTTCTAAATTGAGAGAGGCTCTTTGTGGAAAGGAATATCCCCATTTCTGAAATAGGTACCTTTCTTATGTGAGGATTCCTACTGCAGTCTCATTTGTGTCTAATTTCTCTCTCCATTGTGAAGTCAAGAAAATAAATAACAGTTGTTGTGTAATAGAAGCCAAATTAAATGATTTGCCACGTGATGTCTGATAATTAACTAAATAAGATTCCTTCAAACAAGCAAATCTCACTTGCTTTTATGACTACATTAAAATGTGAATCTTAGGCAAAACAAGAACATAAATCTCACTAGAAGATGTTATAATAAAATCAAACAGGGTTCTGAGTAGAGTGAAGGCTTTATTGAAAGCCATAAAACTTCTTCAGATGCCAGTGGAAAAAATTATGATAATAAAATCAGCTCCAGTTTAATGGCTTGGTAAATGAAGAGAACATTAAATGGAGTCCTGCAGGGTGCTTACAGTCCACCCCATTATTATCTCCCCCCTACAATCAGAATGCTTCCTCTAAACACCTCACTATGCGCTGTTTACCTTGGGGGCCACTCCTCTCTCCCCACTGACAGATGTTTTCCTGGCCAGTGCCTCCTTTCAGAGCAGTACAGCTCTGGAGAACCAAACCCTGGTGCAGTCAAATGCTGCGCCCTTACTCAGGAGTGCTGCCATCACTCCAGGGAGATGCCTCAGGAGAGCACAGACAGCAGGCTTAGTCTGTCAGCAAAATGAACAGTAGGATGGTCCTTTGAATATGTAAAAAAGGCCCATTAACAGCAATAATATCCTAACCCAGAATTAAATTCTGTGCTCTAGAGTGTCATTTTTTCCCTTAGAGGGAAAAAAGAAAAATCAGCATATAACCATCTGCAGATTTCTTAGCATGAAGAGAGGGAAAACCCCTGACTAAAAATAAAAAAAGAAAATAATACGGTGTCTTTTCTGATATACAGTCTGTTATGGTGCCCCAACCTCTAGTCCTTTAGTTCTGAGCTTTATTTTAGGGAGAAAGTCCAACAAGGAAGATTTCAGTCAAGAAGCAAAAGCATCATTAGGCCCCTACAATTATGCAAATTGTAAATTAGGAATTCAGAGTATCCAAAATCAATGCAGTTACAGAAGAACACACTAAAACCAGTCCCAGATTTCCTCTTCCTTTATTTTATGGAAATGTCACTTCTACATATTCTGTGTTTACAAACACCTTTCATTGGATATACTCTAAAATATAAGGGAGTCACTAGAACGTGGAATGAGTTTTATCCTTTCTGGAAAGAGCTCAATTCCAACTGTCCATTTAATATTCCCAATTAAACAGCAGCTTTAAGCTCTCATGGAATTTTTGCTTGAACAGAACTATGTATTTGCCATATACAGTGAAATTCAGCAGGAGAGATGCTTGAAAAAGGCTTTTACAGAATGAGAGAATGGTACATGAAAAGGAGGTGAAGATTTCTAAGCCTAGACCTAGCTGTTCAGGGCACAAAAAGAGAACAAATTGAAAACAAACCATAAGAGTGTGATAATAGAACCAAAGAATTTTTTGGTTTGGAAGGGACCTTTAAAGGTCTTCTGGTCCACACCACCTGCCGTGGGCAGGGACACCTTCCACTAGAGCAGGTTGCACAATGCCACATCCAACCTGGCCTTGTGGGATGGGGCATCCATCACCTCTCTGGGCAACCTGTTCCAGTGTCTCACCACCCTCAGTAAATAATTCCTTCAAAATATCTGATCTAAACCTGTCCACCTTCAGTTTAAAATCATTACTCCTTGTTCTGTCACTAAGGGCCCTTGTAGGGAATTTTCCCTTCCTGTTTTTTATGGGATCTGCAAGGAATTTGAATATCACTGTTCTCAGATTATCTGTGACCCTGTATTAGTAGACTAGGAAACAGGAGCTCTCATTTATTTAAATGAGTTGATAGGAGATGTGAAACACAAGGCACAAATACATTGCTAAAAAAAACCCCTAAAGGAATATAGCCTAAAATGAACTAGACAGAGCAAGTCAACCCTTTAAAAAATCTTAAACATCTTTGTGTGGGCAAAGCTGTGGGTCATGTTCATTTGAGGCACTGATGCACTAAATGAAGTGTTGCCCTTATGTGCTGTCAGCACCATCCCTCTGTATTGTGTGAATTCCACATGAAGCTGGCAAATAGCTTTATGCCCACTATTTTCTCATCTCTGTGCTTACACTATTTTCTCACAGAGAAATTAATGATGTTGTTGTTTGTTCAGCAGCACAGGACGAGAGCTAATCTGACAGCTTGTGTCAGAACTACAGTTTGTAATGGAATTATTAAAGAGAGGGACAGGTCTAAAGGCTAAGCTTCAAATATTATGGGTTGAGAGAAAGAGAGAGGGAGGAATACAGATCACTATGCACTGAAGAAATGTGAGAAGTGGGAAGCTAAAAAATTCATTAGAAGAAGAGGAAAGAGCAGAATCAGGTTCTGATTTTGCAAGGGTTTGTGTGAAATATTGGGAAATGGTCATTCTGGCTATCTTCCCTCTTTTGCACCATGCACTTGTCCATGCCAAACCCTGTGCTGCTCTGCACACATATTATACTGATTATATTATGATACAATTATATCATTATATATTTTGCATCTTCCAGGATTTGTTGCTAGCTATTCAGCCTTGGCAGACCTACAGGGCTGGAAATAGGGTTAAATATGTCTGAATGGGGAATCTGCAGGGGTGACTGGAAAGAGAGATGGGTTGTATGAGTAGGCTGTAGTGCAAGCCTGCAGTGCCATGGATTGCTGGCAAGTTACACAGGCTCAGGCTGACTGACTAAAAATGAGTGTATTACTGAAGTCTGTACGACTTTGTATATATGGGTGGGAATGCAGTGGTGGTTGTGTGTGTGTCTGTCCCCTCCCTGTTCTCAAGTTTCTTCTCTAATTGGAAAAAAACAAATTAGAAGCAGAATTTTTGATACAGCATCAAGCATGTTTAGACAGCACTGTCAACAACTTCTTGCAGAGTCCTTTGAACCGGCAGTTTCTGAATTGCAGCAGCAGAATAATGGAAGACAATCTTTATGTTTCATTTCAGAGAAGGCAGCATCTCAGGCTGATGGGGAAGCACCTACAGAAGTAAAATTTAAGTTTGGTTTTACTTTGAATGTTCACAGAGTTTGAATAAACCCTAACTGTGAATCAGTCAATTTCCACAATGGAATGGAATTATACCAGTAGGAGATCTGGAGATGGGCAGCACCATATGATGTGTGAACCAAATTTGAGCTATGTTACTAAAAGACAAACAGCTCTCAATTTACTGCAATTTATTTAAAAAGCCCTAATTCATCAGAAAGATTGAATAAGATGAAAATCAGAGTATCTCATGGATATAGCTGTCATTCCTACTATAAATCAGAAAGAGGACATTTGAACTCAGATTTTCTGTGTCTTAAGGTGAAGTAAGGCATCATTGTGATTTATGCAAGTTTTCTGGTTGATTTATTCTTTCCTTTTGTAGTGGGTGAATAGGGCAAACAAGAACTTAAAAGCAATGGTTTCAACTAGCATATAGGTACCTAAATAACTTTATCAAATAGCCTTTGTTTCCCTCTTAATCAAAATGAAAAAATGAAAAAACAGTTTTGGAAATATTCAAATATTTTGTTTTGAATTTTCTGGAATTTGGGATTTGTTTTTTGGATGCCTTTTTCCCCCATCTGCCTAAACTGTTTATTTTGTATGACCTTTTCCTAGGGGTATGTCAAATTTTATGCTCTGGAAAAATTCCAGGCTTGTTAGTTAGCATGTCTGAATGAATAACTGGTTTACACAATATTACTTCATTCTGGCTTCTTGTCCCATAATAAGGGAGCTAAGTGTCTTTCATAAAAAGTAAAATGGATTCTACTTAAAACTAAGAACAGTTAATTATCATGCAGTATAATTTCAGCCTGTAGCACTGTCTTCCACTTAGGATAATGTATTTAAATATCTGACTGAGACAATGTTACATTTCTATTTGTTAAACTCCAGAATTTGTGTTCCACGAAACAGATGTCAAAGCCTCAGAGAGCACTGGCAGCTCAGAATAACTATAAAGAAAAACTCAGTGAAGGTGAGGCAGGGAAGGGAGGGCACTTGTTGAATCCTGTGAAATGCTAGAAAGTGTTTTCTATCTAATTTATTATATTACATATATATTTACATATTATGGAAGAAGGATTAAATCCATGGAAGAGAATGGACAAGAGTGACACACTATGAACATGCAAAGGTTATTTGCTGTTTAACGTACTGATAATAAACTCATCATCACAGAAGCTGAAAAGATCCAAATTCATCCCAAGCAGTCTTTCTTCCACGCACAAGGCTGCAAATTAAGCAAGAATATTTTCAGTGGGATCTGATTTCTGAAACACCAGGAACTGGCCATTGCTAGAGCCAGGAATTGAAGTAAGATTGAACTGTGGCTCGATCTGATGTGACTACACAAAATCAGCAGTGAGAACACTCATCAGGTAACTGATGGCAGCACTGATAAGCAGGATGGTGTGAAAATCTTTGGCAAGGTATGGGCAGGAAGGAGACTTGCATGGAGGGGGCCTTTAGATCATAGAAACTGAGAAGGAATTAACTGAGGAAAGAGAGGTTTTCAAATTGTCAAGCCCTTCTCCAAATAGATAATCTACAGCACTGCCCTACCAGGAGACTGTTTCTGATTTCTATTGGAACCAGTATACAGTTGTGACTGGAAACACAGAAATTGTTGGCCAGAATATATTTAATCAAGTATTTGCTTCATATTGTTCAATTTTTAACATTTCTCTTGTTCTACTATCACTATGGACATATCAGATAATGACATTTTATTCTAACTTTCAGTCATCCTTAAAGTTAATCAGAAATGAAAATGTAGATCTTTTGCAGCTGCCAGGAAAGAATATAATAGAAAGTATGAAAGTTGGCTTTTATTGAAATATCCTTGTCTGAAAATGTTAATGAATTAAAACAAACTTTTCAATGCTGCACGGGTTTAACGACACCTTCAATAAAAGCCTTTCAACTCCAGTTTGGGATTTGGAGTCTGAGAGACAGAGAGATCCAGCAAAATTCTCAGAATTATTTCTTACATAATTCAGAATTCTCACATCACTAGAGAATGCTCTAATCAATCCATTCCGGGCTGTCCTGGAAAATGCCATTTCTGCTTATGATTAATTCAAGTTATGATTAAATCAAATTAATTTTTTTGTGTGAATGTACAGTGTGAGAAGCTCAAGATTTCTATTTCACTTGAAGAGGGACAAAACTTTTCACAGATCTTGTCTATCAATACTTTAGCTAAGTAGAAAATTTGAGGGCCTCAGGGTAAGGGCAGGGAGGACACTGAGACAGAGGCCACTGTCTATTTATGAGGGTGCTGGATTATGTTTTACTCCAGGATAATCCCCAAAAAAAGAAGTTCCTTTGGCTACTAAGTCCTAGAGAAGTTTAGGTATAATCCTCCTGAATTTAGGTTATGGTTATGCTTATATTTCTGTCATTGTTTCATAAAATATGGGGCGTGTAGACTATCACCAAACTTTTTTTCTCTGCCTGTCATGTTTCCAGTAGAAACATGTGCCATAGGAAAACACTGCTTCCAAAGAATGCTCACAATCCAGTGAGAGCTGACTCAAACAAAAAGATACTAAGAGGATATAGTCAATTTTCTTTTGTGTTTCCAAACTTTAAAACATGCTGTTCTATACATAAATATCGAATAATACTCAGTACTATAGTCTGGCTAGAAACACATTTTGTGCCAAAAATCTGAAGTACAGGCAGGCCATTCCTTCATATTGGAAGAGTATGAAATTATACAACATGGGGAGAAAATAACCCTTTACATATCAACACCAAAATCTGATATCCAGGACTTTTTTGGGCAAAATTACACAACATGATTCTTGTTTTGAAAAAAAAAAAATTTAAAAATTAGAACATTTTATCTGGATAATTTAGAATACTGTATTTTTATAATTTTAATATAATAATTTCAAGAGTGCATTTTGATAAATGTGTTCTTCTACAAAAAGTTTTTTAGTTAAAAATTTACAACCAGGTTTTCTGTGTGGCAGTCAGTATAGCTACAAAATTGCCCTGCATCCTCTACAAGTGTCTTGGGCTTTAGAGTTTTTCTGACCTTCATGACTAAGGTCAGCATATGAAAATCACAGTAGGAGGAATGTTTTCCAGTTCTCTTTCTTAAGAGCAGGATGCAGTTTCTGTTGCTAGAAGAGAAAATAGTTAGATCTTGAAATAAAGAGCCCACTTATTTCTTGATTTTTGCCAATATATTTGGAATGTGAAAGTCTTGCACCTAATGCCAACTTTGATACATACTGATGAGCTTGTATTAATATCTCATCAAAACAGGGACTTGAAGTGATGACAATTTAAGTATAACCTCTAATTGCATTTTATTTTTTTATATTTGAACAAGTAAGGTTCTGGTGTCATGCACTTAGAGGACAGAGGATGCTGACTCGATTAGTAAAATTTTTTTATGTCCACGAGGACCCTTGAAGAGGATGATGAAGAATATAGGGACTGACATATGTTTGACACTTAAGGATTATTCAACATTTGCATTTTATGTAGTATTTTTTCAATTTAGTAGTTAATATAAAAACACTGACCCCTGAAAATTCATTGGAATGCTACCTGTTTTCTGAAAGCTACCTAGTGGACTTGTTAAAAAATTATAAAAATGAAATGGACTCTTTCTAGAAGTGCCAAGTGTCCAGTGAAAAAAGCCATGCTCCTTTTTGCCTATATTACTTCAGAATGTGTGGTATTGCCTTATTCAGTTCTACATGAAGCCTCAAGACACACCATACATGGTGGGGAAGTGACCAGTGACATATTGAACTCAGAATATTCTCCAGTGGATATTTTAAGATAATTTTTATCCTCCAGGTAATTATTAATTTTATTATAAGGCAAGGAGCTCTTAAGAAAACCCCAGGACTGACACAAAAGTCAGGACTGTGGAAATATGACAGTGTTCATATTCCTCACTTCCCTTAAAAAGAGTGATTTGAAGACAGAAAACAGTGAATGGTGAATTTATTTATGGTGAATGACTTATGGAGTTCAGATTTACTCATCTTTATAAGAAACAAAAAGGTGACCTAGAGTAGATGAATAAGAAACCTGGCCAAAGATTAGAACTCATTGTAAAATTCTTTATCATGCAGAGAAATACTTCATGGCTAAAATTCAGGCATTGGCAATGAAACTAGAATAAAGATTGGCTGGAAATAAGGTCTCATTCTGTCAGTGCACAGTTTTAATGGCAACTGCGCACTGACACAGTTCAGTTCAGGTTGTGCCTATTTCCCGTGCCTGGATTTGATTGTGTTACCCAGAGAAATTCACCAGCTCCAAGCAGAAGTTTCAGATTTTTAATTCAGGAAGCAAACAGCATGATTTTATGGCTGAAAGTCAGGCTATTTATATCATGATGCTATCTCACTTCAAAAATCTGACTCATTTCCTGAGAAGCTGGATGGATGTTGTTTGTATCCCATTCCATAGATAAAGTTTCATTAACTTGATTAAAGAAAAACTAAACTCATGTTTGAAAAATCTTTTACTTAGTGCCCGTGGTGTAGCACAAAGCAAATTTGGAATCATGTTAGTTTTCACCTTTTTTTTTTTCTGAACCCACATTCCCTGTACTCCAGTATCCCTGACACAAATCTCAAAACCTTGTCTAATCGTAATCTTCATCACTGCTTTAAGTAAAAGCTAAGTTAGGTTTTGAAAGTTTGCTTTTAAGCTGAGAAGGAAACAACTCCAGATGTTTTAAGGATGTTAAGTTGTTTTGTCTTTGGAGTAAGTTTGGGTAAGGATCCAATATAAACAGTTAAAGACATGTAGATGATCAGTTTATCAAGTAAAGAAAGGAAAATAAACTGAAATTAATCTCATTTGCTATTTTAATATGTTTCAAATTACATCGAGATATCTGACTTTATTTGTTGCCTCAGACCTAAAGTTATTTTAAGATGAAAGCTACCTGAAGTGGTTAGAGACACTCCTTATCTTCTGTTTGCAAATTTTTTGTGAACCTGGGCCATGCTTTTGCGTAAATCTGAAGCTGAGTTATAAATAACCCTTGCTGAATTTATGAATTTGAATGAAAACTATTTGAAACCTGTTGGAGTCTAATGGCTTCAACTGCAAACCAGAAAATGCATATTAGTAGAGACAAATTTCCTTTAAAACTCACTGAGATTGAAATACCACTCCTTGTATTCAATTCCTTCCTCAGATTCCTGCTATGATAATATTTATTGAGTGACTGCTACCTACTTTGCCATGCGTGTTTTCTCTGAAATGAACTGAAATCTACAAAATAAGAAGGGGGAAGCAGGAGTGATTCTCATGCCAGTGGTAGTTCCTTCCTATGAGAGAACCTGCTGTAACAACACCACTGGGGTTGCAGGTGCCAGGCCATGAGAAAAGGAGGGTGAAAGTAAGAGAAGAGACCAACAAAGGAAAAATATTCCCATGAAGGCCTTGGAAAACTGAGCCTCTTTTGGAAAAAAAATGCTGCTACAGCAGCCTGAGTGAAAGGTTATAGAGCTGCAGCAATGTGGTTTATTGGGCAGTCTAACTTCCCTCATGGAGGCCTGCTGACTCTTGGGCTGACATTGCTCTTCTACATCCCCTTGACTATTGAGAATTCCTGGCTCAACCCTTTGCTTTCCTGATAACATGTTAAGTGCCAGCAGAGCAAATCCATCCTCGATTAACACCCCATCACAGAGTCAAATCTCAAATGCTTAAGCAGACTTTTCATCTCAGGACACTTCTCCCTGTGCCACCACTGTTGGCTAATGATAGTAAGTAGAATGTAGTTATACAAAACTTACAAAATAGGCTGAAATAAGGGTGTTGAAATGCATTTCATTGTATTACTCTAGGTGCAGGGTTTATGTGTATGCAAGGTATTTTTCCTGCCAGTTTTAACTAATATGATAGTTACACACACAAGCAGATATGATTTTGTTCTGCAGAGAATCTAATAGCACTTATGTCCATGGAAGACAAGATAAAGGCTTTGCACACAGTTGGGAGGAAAGGATTAAAACTGGAAGATCTGGGGAGGAAGGAATAGTTTTTGCTCAAAGTGACCTTGAAGCTGGGAATGCTAAGATTGTTGGTATGGGAAAACTTCTTTTATTATGCCTAGTGTTGCTCGTCCTTTGCCTGTTTTGAGAAGTAGAATTCCTGTATAGAGACAACAAACTGTCACAGACACTCTTGAGCCTCTTAGTGGGAGAGAGAGACACCATAAAAGTGCAGTCTTGTGATAAACTGCGCATGTGTGAAGCCCTTTGACATATTGGGCAGGCAGTGAGCCCCTGTTCTGCTCACTAGGACGAACTAAGCCTGATGTGTGTCTCTGCCACCCAGCATCCTTAGTGAGGTAATGAAGTGAATCTACTCTTTGCTTTTCAGCTGTTGTTTGGTTGTTGGCTGCCTGTATGTATCGATTCACAAGTCCCGCCCCCCCAACCTGTCAAGTGTATAAAACTATTTCAGTCCAGAAGAAGGACAATTTTTTGTGTAAATCACCATCAACTACATCCAAAAGATCGCACGTTATAGTGATGATGTAGAGAGAATTCACAGTGCCTGTCCAACATGTGTTAAGAGTATAGTGATAGAATTCTGCAGAAACAAATAGTTCAGATTTTCCTCAGTCTATGAAAATACCCCTGAGGCAAGAATACTGTTTGTGGTTTTTTTATGACTCAAGGCAGCTGCTGCTTCTGTTTCTGTTATCTTCACTTACGCTATACACCTTCAAGTTGCTTTTGGAATGAATGTGCTCTGCTCAGGTCTTTTTATTTTATTACCCCTGGGATACTTGTGAAGCACAGAGTGAGAACAGACTCTCTTACTTGTAATTTAGTTACTCATTTGCATTTCCATTAATTAGTGAGAAGGAAGGAAGTTCATAGAAAAGAACCAGCTCTAAACCAGTTAATTGTGTTTGTGCAGACACGCAGTGCATCAAAACAGTGAGCTACAAACCTATGCCACAGTTTTCTCCTAAATGTCTAAATGTTGTGGAAGCCAAGAGGGCATCGGTGAATCAGATCCACTGTACCTGAGACACACTGTCTGAACACAGTGCAAGGACATTCTGGTTACAGGACAAAAGATCATTGCCATCCATGGTCTATGAGCAAGCAATAGCTTAGTCAAAGAAGGAGAAAGAATTCTAAATAGGTCATTCATCTACAGCAAATCTGCCTTTTCCAGAAAGTCTAAATCTTGCTTGCACAGTAGCTACCTGTGCAATGCAGTTATTTCTGCATTTTCTGTCTTCTCAATTTTTCTACGATAGAAAATATAGAAACTATATCGAGCCTCTTGCTTTCTCATCTCTATTTACATCTGATCTGAGTAGCAGCTATTTCCCAAAACACAGCAGGGACTGCAATTCTTGCTGGTCATTGCACAAACAAGTACAAGGAGGGTGTGACAACTTCTTTGCTTTGCCAGCTTTATACACCTTTGTATGGCCAGGCAGGAGATACAGCAGCAGATAGCTACCTACAGCTGGAAAGCACTGAGGAGGACCTTGGAATTGCTAGCTTGCCATGAGGTTGCTGCAACAAGAATTCATTTCCACGTGTTAAAAGCCATCACAGATTATCAAAGAGAATGGCATGTGTTTTCCCAAAGCTGCTTGTGGCAGGCTGTCTGTCTTTTTCACACACCCTGTATGTGCCCAACCAGGTAAAAACAGTGTCACAAAGAACAAATGACTGATGCTCCCAGATCACCCATTTTAGTGAACCTATTGTTTCTTCAGTAGGTATCTGCCACATGCACCCACACTGCAACTTCACCCTCAGGTTTACTGAAGCATGTGCACACTGCAGGTTTTAATACAGATATTAATAGTAATTAACAATTAACAATTAATAATAGTAATAAATACACATATTTATTGTATCGCAGTGCAAAAGCAGAAACTGATATGAATGTTTTTACTTTTTATAAAGTTATGGCTAATTAGTGTTAGATCTTGCCACAGATGACAGAGAAAACACTGGACCAAAAAAAAGCCACAGAGGCTGAATTGTGGCTAAATTGATTTAGAGGCTAAATTGAGAGTCAATGACTCTGTGTATTTCACTACACTCAGATCTTACTCTTAAGAAGTAGTGAAGACTCCATAGCACATATTACCATGCTAATATAAATTAATTAACTAATTAATTAATTTTTAAAAGGTTGCCTGAAGCCCCACTTGTTGGTGGTTGTGGGTTCCTCAAAGAGAACTTCTGCCCAGAAAAATAAGCCTGAACTTAGATTTTGTATGCAAGTCATGGGATGGCTGTGGGCAATGCTGCCATGCCTAAATAATTTATGCCATCCTCGTTTCAAAGAACTTGTACAGTAGAAGCACACCATCCAGGAAACCAGTCTGGAGAGGTCTTGCAGCCACAATTCCATTCTCCTTAGTCCACACCCTTATCTCTTCAGCAGCAGCTTGTGGGGAGCTGTAACCTCTGACCTCGGGAGCCTTTACTGATGCTCGGGCTTTAACATCTGGAGAATTCCAGCAGTGAAATAACCATCTGTGTGTGCAACAGTGCAAGATCAGTAGGGCTCTAGTGCTGCTTTTCCTCCCACAGCACAGCCACGCCAAAGTTCTGCAGACTTCTCACAAGTGCCTTCAGACACTGGTGCTTTCTTCACTCACAACACAGGGCTGTTTATTTGCAGGCTTCTGCTATTTACAAAGTAGGAACTTTGTTGTTTTTATTGCTGGCTTTGATGGGATTATAGATTAATAGATACCTCTGACAATCGTGTAGTGTAATTTTTTTTTTTGGCCTGCCTTCCTAAGAAAGTGTACTTCACATGCTTGCGCTATCTGCACAACTGGCCAAAATATATGTTCCTCAATTCACTAATTTTAGCCAAATTTGCCTGAGTGTAACTGAATACAGAAGAAAGACTCAAACTGTGTCCTGTAGTGGGCAATAGATGCTGCCACTCACTCAGGCACAGAGGTAGGGGATGTTGGAATGTTCAGGGAGCACAAAAGGAATTGAGTACACTTTTATGTTGTCTTTAAGGATTGCTGCTCCACACTTTACAGTGTCTTGACGTTACAGGCAAAAGTCTAAGCCACTTTTTTTCCTCACCTGGCCCAGAGGGTGACTTTTCACCTAGAACTCTCTCCCTAAACTCTGTAATTTAGTTAGACAGTGTTCCCAGCACCTTACACTTTTGGACAAGTATTAAGAGAATAGAGCAGATGCATTCACCACTTTTCCAATATTTGTTGACATAGGGTATTAATGACTGGCTTGAAGGAGCTGATGGCCTGAGGCACAGCTCCAGTAATCAATAATCCTTGGAACATCCTGAGCCAAGGTTATTTCTGCCCACAAAAATGAAATAAGAGTCAGGGAGGTAATTTATTTAGCCCATTCATAAAAAGCATTTGATTCTAAGCACAAAACAATAACAAGTAAAATCATGATGTTAAAAACAAAGATAACAAGCTAGAACATCTAAATATGAAAATAAAAGTAAATCTTGCCAAAAATATCACCCCTTGCTGTCAACTAATTAACTAGAAATAATGAATACATAGTACAACCAAGCGCAGATAAACACACAGTGTAAGAGCCCTAACAATTATGAATAAAATTTGTCTGTTCCTGAAACAACTTGCTGTATACTCTAAAATAAGCCAGCAACAGACAGTTATGAAGTCCATTTTGTAGGTAATTTCACACCTGAAGATTTGCAGCTGAGGAAGATGCTTGTCAAGCAAAGTAGATGAATATCAGGTATCCTTAGATAACCTTCAAAACCACAGCAGATCCAACTCGGCCTAATCCAAAGCAGGATAGGTACTTGATTCAAAATCATTAAATCCTGTGAGCTATTCACTCAACCCTTTTTGCTTCTTATGGCGTAGCAGAATATGCGGAGAGATGAAGCTACTTCAGTGCAATGCTAATGCATCCTTCCTGGTGTTGTGCATTTCTGAAGGAAAGTGAATTGCAGCATAATGTAACTGGGACCTATTTCTGTCCACCTAAAAGTTCAGAAAATTTCACACATTATGTATATAGGAGATAAGCTAAAGTCTGATGTCAGCACTGGCCACTGCAGACGCCTGCAGCAGCACAGCCAGGTGCTTGCTCACTCTGTTTGATCTTTCAGTTTCTTCTGTACTTTCAAAGGCATCTCTGCAGGGTGGGTGTAGGGTGCTGGAGACTTTAGACATTATGCATCCATGCTCAGTCGTATGCACGTGCAGATAACTGTAGAGCTGTGGCAACTGTAAGAAACCTGGCTGAATTGTTTGGAATCAGATCTGCTGTGTTTTGGCTATAGGGCCCTTTTCAAACAGAGTCTGGAGCCTGGAACTGCAGTCCTTGTTAAAAAACACCCATATGTCTGTTTGTGCTACTGACTATGAGAAAGGATATGGTTTCACCAGAGCTGGCCAACAAGCAGGATGTGGTATTGCAAGGATCCATTTGAGGTTCAGAGACTAAAGTATTTTCATCTCTTTTGGGTAAATTCAGAAAATGCATCCCACAAAAGCTCTGTCTCCCTGCATAAACGATGCCCCTCTCAAAAACTGTCAGAGGTTTCTCACCTTATCATTTTGCTAATCATCCTGATCATGAACTCCCTGTACATTCCTTCATGGTTTGGAGGGTTCAGTGGAAGAGCCACAGGAATTAATTTGAGCTCCTATGATTCTAGCAGTATCTTACCAGACACACTCTGCAGGTCCCAGGGCCTCTATCACAACTGCTCTCTAATGGCCCGAAGGACAACCTGCGTTTTCCAGTTCCAGCTGGCACAAAAGCAGCACTGCAGAAAGACAGCCATCCTAGGTCAAAAGGGTGTAGCAGTAATTAAATTGCAGTTCTGTGCTGAAAAGTGACAGTATAAAAAATGCTGCTGTAGGCATCTCTGTTTATCGTGCTTCCTTGACTCCAAATGTACCCAGTGTGCAGCTGAGAACATTTTCTTTCTTAACCTGCCTCTTTTCCAAAGCTAATGTGAATCAGAGCCAGGTCAAAGTCCTTTCTCATTCCCTGCATTACTACTAACAGTAAAGGGCATAACTGGCTAAAATAGGCCAGTAGAAAGGCATGTATCATCCTATCACACCAGAATTAATTCTTTGATCTGTCTGACCAGCGTGGACCCAGTGGTTCCAGCACTGTTTACTGCAGAAGATTCTACTCTTGCTAACTGGTGATGGCTCTGCAGGTGTAATATAAAGTAACATATACTTTCAGCTAACATCAACACAGGAAACTGATAGAGGAAGGAAGCAGTTTTGCTAGCAAGAAGAGACCATTCAACATAGCCATTTTTTCTGCCTGGAATGGCCCTTTTTGTGAGCTCGGGCCCCAGGGCAAATCACTTCATGATGATGGTAAATGATCTGAAAGCCAATCTCACTCAGCAATAAAATGACAGGGTAGGATTAAGAAAGAAGTAAGTGGTGATCTATCAAAAATATGGAGTATTTTTGACAAAAGATGTGATGAGGAAGCCAGAGGCTAGAGAGAAGGAAGTAATGAGGATGAAAAACTGGAAAACCACAAGATGGACAGAGAAAGATGAGGGAATCTAGAAGGGTTCGGTGAAGGACAGCAAAAATAAGAAAATCATCTGCAGAAAAAAGGAATAGGAAGTTACCCAAATAAATGGAAGACAGACATTAGAAATTAAAGAATGAACAAGATAACTGTGTTAAGAAGCACAGTAGAAGAAGAGGGAGGAAAAACACTGAAGGGGAACGAATTTTAGGGGAAAGAGATTAGAAATAGTAGAGTTTTGCATCCCTCAAACATGGAACCTTCCCTCAATATTAAGGAAATTTATCCCTGATCATGTAAGGAAAAAAGTAAAGAAAAGCAATGAAAAAATAGGCTACTTATTTATTTAAAGTGTGGGGTGTTTATGTGTGTATTTTGCTCTAAGTTGTGCTTCAAAAGCAGGAATAGTTTCATTTTAGGACATCCTCAGGGCTTTTGTACTGCACCATTTAACAATGTTATAAAAAGGGTGATCCCACTGGTTGTTCTCCAGGGCACTTGATAGTTAAGGTTTCTGCAAAGCAGAGTCATGTGAAGATATTGCTATTTTGAGTTTGCTCTTTTCCTAGAAGACTTTTCTGGGGCAGTATGTCATTTCTTTTTGACTGCCTACCAGGCTTATTTCACTGACCTCTCTCTCTCGGAAAGACTGTCTGTTAATGTTTATTTTGTGCTGTGAAAAGTCACTTCATAGCTTCAGTTCTTTCCCTTTATATATTAATCATCTTCTGCTTTTAAAATACTATCTATACAAATGAAGAGCTGGTATAAATTAGCCTTTGACACTTATCTTTTCATCCCAAATAATAATTTTATTATTCTACTTCATGCTCACAATATATCTTTCTATTCGTCTAAGCTCTGCGCTCTCTCACTTTACACTTCAGTCATCTCATCTGAAAGAATTAAAACAAGATCTGACCTTATGTATCATCTCCCAAAGGTGTATTTGCACTGCACCAGGAAAGATGTAACTGTCTGGCTGCTGCTGTCACTACTGCCTTAATATCACGGTGATAACTTCCTAAAGATCAGACGCAGAACTTTTTCTGCCTGGGTTTACGAAAAAAAATTACAAGTACAGTTTCACTCTATTTGGAAACAGTTTTAATCTAAATGCATCTAAAGCTCCTTTATGGTTGATGGATAATAATCTAAACTATGGGGAGAGGGAAGTAAAGCCATAGGGAAAGTAATACTGGGGTGGGAGTGAGCGAGTGAGGTAATCAAGCAGAGTAAATGCTCTAAACTCAATGGTTCTCAAACACCAGTATCCAGATCTGCTACTGGCTGTGGTTTACTGTGTCTTCCTTGTGACAGTGAATAAGAAGGATGTTTTTCATAATTGATCATATTTTATCATTCTTTAAAAACTCAATTTCCTTCTAAGCATTCTGAGAATTTAAGCAAACTTCCCATGCAGTACTAAGTTTTATTATTACATAAATTATGGGTCCTGGACATAAAAATTAACACAATAGCCTAAATTATTCATCATAGTAGAATTTATGGTCCTTTAAAGAGGGCACAAATGACCACTACAAAATAATTTTTTTACAGGTTTAAGTACAGTTGCATCCCCTTTTACCATCTCCTTTACATAACATTATAAGCTGTTACACCAAAGGAAGCACAGAAATTCTATTCAACTAAGCAGTGTTCTTATATCTTTTACAAAAGAGATTCAATGATCAGTAAATTTAATGCTATGTGCAAAATTACTCAATTTTCTCCACATCTTTATACTTTTTCTAAAAGATACTGTAGATAATGATGGCAGATAAGGAACTGGAATTCCTGTGTAGAATACAATAGAACAGAAAAACAGTGTAACTCATATATATTCTCTTGAAAAGCTCAAACTGAAAACAGACTGTGCTGAATAATACATGCTCTAACTTTAGATAAAATTTCAGATGCATGCGAAGCAGAAAAAAAATAATTGCCCTTACACTACTAAATGAAAATCCCTATAATAAATCTACAAAGACCATGAAGGACCCAAAAATTCCTTCTTTTTGGATCTGAGATAGCTGGAAAACTCTGTTAATGGTGGAAGTATACAATGAGTTGGTGTATGTAAACCGAGTCCATAGAAATATGTCCACCCCTTTAACAAATGCAAGAATTATGGGTGTAAGGTGGATAAAAGAAAAAATTTGTCCTGTAAAGGAGGTTGCTAGGATATCCTTCTCAGAACATATGTATCATAAAATAATGGGTTTGGATTAACTGCTGGGCCACATTCTGATATTTATATATCTGGCTATTTAAACCCATCAATTTTTGTACATAATCTCTTATTCCAAGAGAAGACAAAAGGACATCATTCTTTATCAGTATAGCTGCAACACAAGATACAAAACAGGCCACAGTTTCTGAATTCTTAGTTTCAGTCCAACCATGACCAAACAGGTCAGAGGGAGGGGAAATAAAATCACTGGAGTTTCTCCAACTTGTAAAAGAAGAAACATGCTTGTTTTGCCTAAGGAAAAATGTCACTTGGATTAGATGTAAGAAAAGAAGAAGAAATTTCCTTCTACTTTTGCTATTCTCCACAATTAGGAGAATGATCATATTTTAGTAGTCTACCTATCTTTCACTGTAGCCAGGATCTAATATCTGTGGAGCATTTTAAGACAATTCTACTACTGATTTGTTGAATAAGATCTGAGTTGGAAAAAAGGAGACTGGAACGCATTTTATTATAGTTATAGGTTAGGGAAAAGCACCTGCTATCCCATATTCTCTTCCCCAATTAAGCATGCTCCTCCCCATCAGCATTTCTTAGGTTCTGCTGCAGAGCTGTATAATTGTATTTCTATCAATCAGACTCTCTTTTCTTTTGTTTTCATTGTACTGCAGGGCTGTGACATCTTTATTGAAGTTTTCACACACTGTCTTATATAATTTCATTGGTGACACAAATGTCTCCCCAGAACACTCCTCAATCTTGCACATCCTTTGCCAGAAAAGGCCATAAGGTCACCCTGAAGCAGTGTTTCAAGTCCCAAGTGGAAAAAAAAATCACATGCTACCAGAGGGGAAAAAAACAACAAGAGAAAGTCAACACACATTAAAGGAGGAAACAGAGAGGGATATGAAAAGAAACTGAAAGAAGAGTGAGTGTGTGAGACTGATACAAAATTTTGATTTTAGAAGTTAAATATTTTAAAGCCTTATCTGTCTGAACAGCAGCTACAGAGGTACAGTTATGGTCCTAGATATCCTAGCAGGAATGTGCAAGACTGTGGCTTTAGTCCCCCTTCTCTCCCAAAGGTTTCTAGTAGATGTAATGCTAATGAAATCAGTAGTTACTCCCCTCCAGACATTATGCATTTCCAAACTAAAAAGCTAAACTGAGTGAGAACACCATGCAGTCTTTGAGGCAGTTTTAGGCAGCTTATACAAAGGTAAATATATCAGATTTTTAATATACACTGCCCTTTTTACAGTACCTCATCACAATGAATTTGGTATGGTTTATGAAGATTCATTACCACAAATGTTATAATCTCAGAAAATCAAATAAGAAGTAGATAATGACTATCTCCATTACACAGGTGGCAAAGAAAAAAAAAATTAATAACCTGGTGGAGGCTTTACAGTGAGTTAGAGAGATCAAGAAACATGACTTGGCAGGCTGACTTTCTTCTCCTTGGCACTAGGGAACCAGTAAACAGAGATGAAGAACTGTTCAGCATTCAAATTAAAAAATGTCATACAAGACTTATTACATTCCTAGTGTTCTGTTGATATTCCATGCTTACGGGTAATGAGAAAGCTTTCAAAACTTTCCTGTGTTTGTCTTAATTTCACAGTAATGCCCTTTGCTGAGAGTACAACAGTTGCAGTACATGTAAACTCATAATTTACCTTTAGGCTTTCTAATATTTTGTTGGAAATATTTTGGAATCTTTAAAATATCTTATTTTCACTGGGCTATTCACTCAGAAGGTTGCTTTGGAAAATCCTTCTACAGATTATTTTACAGTTTAGGATTTCTTGCAACATGTAGATAAATATGCCAAAATCACTTACAGTGAGACATTGAGGGAGCTATAAGTGTGACAAGTCAGCTCCAAGACAGAGATGGCAAACATCTTTTTAGTGACAGACAGAATGATCAGGAATAAAGTCCTAGCCCAGAAAATTACTAGCCCAGAAAATACCTATGTGCTAAGGAAGCCTTTCAATTCCTATATTCCTGACTTAAATTTGACTCATTTTTAGTTGCTGCACAATATAAACTTATTTAATAATGAATGGAAACTCATAGAAAACA
Source organism: Ploceus nigricollis (assembly GCA_013399945.1). Taxonomy (NCBI): domain Eukaryota; kingdom Metazoa; phylum Chordata; class Aves; order Passeriformes; family Ploceidae; genus Ploceus; species Ploceus nigricollis. The sequence continues at coordinate 832,807 of VXBC01010271.1, read as the reverse complement.
TGCAAAAATTAAATATAAACCTTTAGGAAATATGAGCATTTAATATTTAATATATTCTGGTTTTTAAAATGCAAGGAAAAGGTTTTTTTTTTTTTACTCAATCTTGTTCCTAAATCAGGAAAAAAATAATGTGAGAAAAGTGGCAGATTTAGCACTTCTACTTAAAGAAATATCATTCAGTCTTGCTTTTGGAGAGCAAGACAGCAAAGCTCTTGATTTTCTCCATTTAGAAAGTAGGCTGGCCACAGTAAAGGTGTTTAATCACTTGCAGGAATAAACCCCATTTAGAACTGATGACAGTAGCTAAGGAGTTTCTGTTCTTTGGCCATCTTAAGTGATCTTTCACTAGGACATGACCTCACAAACCTGGATAAAATAACCCAGAAGCCAGGAACTGAGCAGCCTTTAACATGTCCTTCATCCTCCTCAGGACCAGATGTGATCTCCTCTCATCAAAACTGAGGCTACTGGCAAGGGCTGAAACTGTCAAGCTGTCAAGCCAAGTAATTCCCGTTCAGGAGATAAACAGAGAGCTTCTCTATCCAAGCCTGGCAGTGTAGCACCAGATTTATTTTCAAATACAAGATTAAGAACAATAAAAAATAAACCTCTTCACAGAAAGTTTTTGAGTGTAAAATTCAGGATTCCCCACTGCTTACACTCCGAGACAAACTGCATTTCATGTAATTTGAAGATGTACACATGGGACAGCTAATATCTGTTGCTTCAGCTGATACACGGATGAACTCAGATCTCATTAAAGAGGTTTCAGAAATAGCACAGACATAAAAGTCATTGTAGAACTGATTATTTCTAATTGAAAAATTATCCTGCTACCTCTGCAGAGTGGTCAATTTATTTCCTGTGTAACTTTAAATAAGGAAACTAGGAAACATCTTGCTTAGGTGTAAGATCAATAATTCTGAGCAAGGAAAAGACAATAATAAACAAGAGAACAACTTCTTTTATGCATCACTTCCTGTTTTAATTAAGACCAACTGGCCATTACCATTCACAAACATGTTGCAGGTGTGGAAAGTTACAAAACAGATCTGTTTGGCAGGAGTCACTTGGAGTGGGGTCAAATACACCAACTACACCATACACTTGCTGGGGCCCCTCTCTCAGCTTCCTCTAAAGCTTACTACTTGGTCATTCTCAGTCATAAGCTCTTGGTGTGAACTTTTATTTAGAACTGACCCAAGATTCAGTTACTTGCTGTGTATTGACTGAGACAGCTGCCTGTACTTTGGACAAGTACCTTCACTTTGCCATCTGTCCTTAATCCCATGACAAGTATGAGGAATACAAGATAGTTCAGCTCTGTATGCTCCAAGGATGGATGAAATTATTGTGCACATGGAAGTCAGCTCTCCTGAGTTTTCTGCGGTTCAAATGTTTGTACAAATCACTAGAATGTCTTCATCACAATAAAAAAAAGCATATAAATAGAAAGCAACAACAACAGATTCAACAACTCAGCAACACACATAGGGAATCTTTTGCTGTGTGCATTGAAACTACCTATTGATATCTATGTTTCTGATTGCTCTACTTTCAAACCTCACAGTAACTGGAGGTTCTGCCCAGTTTAATGACAGCATGGTCTGGAGAAGCAGAAGGCATTGTTGCTGTCTCATCACACTGCACCATAACACACTTTAGGATGAGGTCAGGAAGCCTTATTTTGCCCAAGTTTGGTAATTGTCTCTTTAGAGGTGTCTTCTCCACAGTTTCTAAGGTGTCACTCCAGTCCCTTGTACCCTGCATAGCTCTGTCCTCCTCTTTCAAATGAGCACGGACAGAGGAAGAACATAACACTGACGTTCAGTCCCACCTTGCGGCCACCAACCTACAGGCCAAGTTAAAAAATCTTTAAAGAAAACTCTAGGCCTATACTCTGGCCCTGAACTGGAGAAGAGTGCCTTGGCTCAGTCCAGCTACACATGACTAGGTTCCCCTGTGCTCCAAAGCCAGGTTGCATTATCCAGCTGCTGACAGGAAATGTTCCCTGGCTGCTTTAGCTCTGGTCCCACATCTATATCTTATTTGGGTAAGCACTGGTCAGAGTGGGATAGTAATACCAAAGTCTTAAGACTAACCTGAGAACAGTTTAAATTTGCAGATGTAACAAGGCAGTGCCTGGAGAGCCTGTGTGGAAATACAAGTGTAGTCACAGGTATCACAGCTGGATCCTTCTGATCTGACCTAAGTGGGCATTGCCTGCTGGTTGGGCTGTATGGGACTTTTATTGTTCAAGGAGCAGTGAATAAATGCTTGCCATATCATTGGGTTGCTGTGTTTCCTCTTTTTCCCCCAATTATTTTAACTTGGAGGGTCATAACTCAACTGCAAAGGCACAGAAACAAACCTATTTGATAGGTCTGGGGAAAGAAAAGACAATTTCATTTTGAAATGGGAGGATTCTTTTTTACCCTATAATTAGAAGTAAAGACTGACTGTAGAATTCATCACACCATGATTTTATTAATGATGAAGAAATGACAATTATATAACACCATTTATCTAAGGTCCCAAAGTAAAGGGCAAAAAATTAGTAATGTGCCCTGGGAATGCTTCCAGTGGAATACTGCAAAGAGCAGGAAAGATCAATGAAAATTGCTTCTGGCTGTTAACTTACAGCTGCTCCATCCCTACTGTTCAGGCAAGAGCCAAAGTAATAAAAGGCTGAGGATGGGACCTGAAAATAGCCAAAAGAATGGGTTTTTTTGGGACTGGGAAGTCTGTATTATGCTCAACCTAAGGAATGTTTTATTGTCCTGTATGGTATCCTTTAAGTAAAACCTGCTTTGTAGCCCTGACAAGACAGCTATCTCCATGGTCATTAAGCTGAGCCCTTTAATATCATCCAGAAAATTTAATATTTGTTTAGCTTAGAGATATTGGTGAGAACAGGTTGTCTAGAGAGGATGCTGCTTCCCTACCCTTCCCCATGTGTGCAACAAGCTACGCTTGCCTGGTTATCCATCTGCTTACCTCTTTGGCTTCTGACTGCAGCTTACTGCCTGTGCGTGTTTTCATGCCTTGGCTTAAAATTTGTCACTTATGCATCAGATACTGATAAATAGTTGGGCAGGGTAGTTCTTTTTAAGCATTCTGTCAACAGTACCACATCCAGTACCAGGAAACTGGAGTAAGATAAATATCTCATTGCAATGAGATACAATTTTTTAGTAATGAGAGTAATTAAAAGCTGAGGTAATTTATCTGGGAATAGGGATTTGCAACTGCACAAAATGTTAAAGTCAGATTCAATACTTTTCATAAAACTGGTTTAATTCCCAGTTTTGGAAAAGTTCTATAGCTTGTATATCCTGAAAATCTGTCTAGGAAAAAAATGCCCATGGCCTTCTGGCCTTAGGATCTACATGTTTATATGGACTTGTGGACAGCTAAAAGTGGAACCTTTAGTTTTAAACTCCATAGAATAGAATTAAGAATTAAATACTTCTATGTGCTCATTGCTGCCTAAGAGGTAACAACACAGTCACTAGTATAACCTTTATTGTCATTATCATTAAATGTCATAAATTAGGCCTTAGAGGTTTTGAAACGTTAAAGTTCTACAGAACATAATAAAAGAAAATATATATCTACTTTGGGTTTTGATGGGCTACTTTTCTTTGGTTTTTTTAGATTAAGATTTTTTAAACATTTTTTACAATACTAGAAAAACATATTTTTAGAAAATGAAGACTGATATTCTTACTGGAATTGCATGATATCATAAACTGTGAATTTATGACAAACAAAAATGCTACAAGTGTCCAACATAGCTTGTGATAGGCCATAGAATTTTTTTCAATTCTTCACTTACCCACATTACATAGACTTCATAGGATGGTTTGATTTCCAGTTATTGCATTGATTTTTTTTCTTTAACATTAATCAAGCCCACTTAAAACACACTGGCAGAAAGATAACTTTCAAATATTTTCCGTTCAATATTGCCAAACAATATTAAGTGTGGGACTTACTTGTCTTTACTTCAGTCAACCCACTTCGGCTCAAATCATACATGTGGAGGTCCAGGCATAAGCATGTTTTCTCTCAAATATTCAGACTGTTGCAGCAGGAAAGTTGTGATAGCTGAGCCAACTTCCTTTTCTACCTTGACACTCAGTGTGCCTGCCTCAACTTCCCCACCCTCCTGTCCATCCATGGGGCAGGACTAATGTGGGATCTAAGGATATCCTTTCTTCTCCCCTTCCCTTGCCTTATCTTGGCAAAATGTGGCTATCATATTCTACTCATTACTCCATGCTGAAGGCTGTTCTTAGAGTTGTGAGCTTATTGAAGTGTGTTGTAAATGTCAAAAGCTTGTTAACTGACACTTGAGAAGTTTGTGCATTGGGAGCTTGGTGAAGTGTGTTGTAAAAGTTAAGGGCTTGTTTTGAAACACTTCTGAGACTGAGTCACCACTCAGGCTAGTTGCTGGAGTTAAGATTATACAATAGAAACATAAGAGTTCCCTGACATGTGGACTGGTGTCTTTGTTCAGCCTGACAAGAATTTGTAGCAAATGTTCTGCCCAGTACCCTGTGGGTCATGACAACGCATTGAAAACTTTTGACAAAAGTCATTGAATTAGATATCTAGTAAAATGAATATTCATCAAGGCTGTCCATGATTTTAGGAATGGATATTTTGGTATTCTATAATGCAATAACATGTTTACATTAAGAAGGCAATAACATGTTTGCCTTAGTCAATATTCTTCAGATAAAAGTATTTCTGTGCGACAAGATCCTTTGTTTCAATGGAATACTCCTGTAGCAGAAGTATGGTGATAAGAAATCAGGAGCTGATAAAAGAAGGGTGACAGTGATGATCAAAATGTTTTAAATATTTCCCTACTATAGAGATGACAAGCCTCAAGTGGCTACAGTTTAGGCTGTCAAATTTCTCTCTTATATGAAAGATATTTGGTGAATATACTTTGAAATCTCCTGCACCAGGAGATGGTGCATCCTCTAAGAAACCTATTCTCAGAGATAAGAAGCCAAGTGCACATCAGAGGTGATTAATGAGAAATGTATAATCTTTTCTAGTGATGCAGGAGGCAGGTGGAGGACAGTGCAGCAAATGTGCATGGGAAAATAGACATGGCATCTCTGTGCATGGTATCCGGAACATGCCAGTGCCACGGCCAGTGTTGTTGCAATGCCTGTCATTGCTAACAACCTCCATGAAATTGCCATCATCATGCAAGTGCATCCATCAGTCCAGCTCTCCCAGTGTGGTACCAGTGCAACCACCACATCTTGATTTTGAAACCTCCTTGTTTCACAGCACCCTTGTGCAATCTCTTTTAGGGCACACACAAAGAATATCTCTGTTGTAACTGCAATTGCAAGTAATTTTTCTTTACTTCTAAATTCTAAACTATTAACAACAACACTGCCAGGACCATCCTGGCACACAGTGTTGCCATTAATACCACTTTCCTTCACATCCACCAACATTCACAGACTTTAGAGCTGATTGTTCATTCCACAGAGATTTTGCTTTCTGTGATCCATTACTTTCAACTGTAATTCTTTTTACTGCATTTGCAGTTAGACTGCAGTCTAACCACATGAGACAGAGTTATGCATTGGTTAATTTACTGAGTTCTGATGCACTGCACGGTTTGGTTCCAATATCTAGGGTAGCTCATTAAAGAGGGAATTGGATATCTCTGTACTATAGTGCAGTGTGCAATATGGACAGCTCAAACAAAAATTAAATCAAACACTGCAATATGGCAGAAATACATAGCTACTGAATATCCTGGAGCCTTACTAAAAATTATAGTATTAAGTAAATGAAACACCCACCAAAAAAAAAATCCTAACTATGAAGTTTTATGTCTATACTTGGAAGTTAAAAATTAAACCATTCCTATCAGTGTCAAGGTATTATGTTCTCTGAATCTAGAAACTACATTCCACAGGCATATATGACCTACCAAGCATTATATACACTTGAGAGCATGTTGTGTTAGCCAGCTATCAAATGGCATTGACAAAGCTGAAGCATAAAAGAAAATCAACGTTTTCCTTAACGATGTTAAACTTTCAGATAATTAACAAGTTATTTTTTGGTATACAAGCTGATAGAAAAATGAAACATCATTTTCAGAAGGTTGTTGTGGAAAATAGCAAAAATAATCTCCCAAGAATTCATACCAGTCAACCTACATTCACTTAAGACAACTTGGATTATTATTTTCTAAGTTTGTATTACTTTTTATGTTCTCCAAAAGTATAGTCTCAGAAATTATCAAAGACCTTTGAAAAATGGTTTGGAGTTGTTTTGGTTTTTTTCCTTTAGGGAAATCTATTTTTAACTAGCAGGCATTTTTTATATTAAAAAGAGATTCTTGTTTTCAAAACTTTTTTTTTCCAAAGCTAAGAATCGAACTGAAAAATGGAACCAAGAAGTTTTGCCAGAAAATGTATGAGGACCTTGATTTATTTCCCTTGGGGTATGAGAAGGAAGCAACAAAAAACCAAAAGCTGCAGCAACTCTTTCAAGTTAATATTTTTATGAAAAGATGTGCGTTAGGTGTGGAATCTCTTTCACATTAGAAATGATGTTGAAAATTTCCAGTAATCAATAATGTGTTCACATAGTCTGTATAATCCACCACTTCCTCTTCTTAATTTCAGCTCCATTGTTCTGTTACAAAATAGAAAAGTCCTAAAATAAATTATTTAGCAGCAAGACGAGGCCCAACTGTCTGCAAGGTTATTCCTTAAAAGCAACAGTGTGGAACTCATGCTTCTCTGTACACTATTTTCCTATGAAACATCCTTTTGTTCTTGGCCTCTAACTCCATTTTCCTAATAAATTCTTTCCACTGAAGTGCCCAAAGTGTAGGCATACTACTGTTTTCTGCTGGACAGGACCCTAGTTACTAATTTAGTATAGACCAAAAACCCTTAATACTAGAGTGGCTTTCTTACCAATACAGTAAAAATTAATCTATTAAGATTTTCTGCAAGATAAACTCATCATGTTATGACATCAAAGTTTACTGTGACGTTTTCAAATGTGCAACTATTTTCATTCTGGAAATATATTTGTATCAGGAGGCTGTCTCCTGCAATGTCAGCTCACACAGGCATTGCAGAAACACCTTCCCTAGAAAGCCTTACATTCCACAATATCTGCAATTACGTTGTGTCAGACTTTGGGCATGCAAAGGTGAAGCCAGATCAGAGATGCAGCAGAAGTGTTTTACTGACTCGTGAAGGGAAAAAAAGAACAAAATCAATAATCCACTTAAGTCATAGAAAGTTTTCACAGTGGTTTTCTTTCTGCCCTGCCATCCAAACTTTGAAAGAGAACACAACCCTTTTCTATCCAAAGCTCTCCAATCCCAAGCAAAATGTTTTTGCCAATTACTGCTTTCAAACTAGACTGGACAATGTGGTTGTGGTTGTCTTCTCATCCCCTTGACCAACCTGAAAATTCCCTGCTCATTCTAATACTTTATTTAAAGCTGGATGAATCACTTGGACTTCCCTTTTTCTTGATTAAACAAAACATGGTTTTAATGTTAAAGTTGCAAAATACAGACATCATGAAATATCTCCTTCCCTGAAAGAAGCTTGATTACAAAGCTGGAGCCTCCAGTTTGTTAGGAAGTAAAAGAATGTCATGCTGTTTGGTGCATTTTATGTATCATGTAATGAATGTTTCCTAGCATGTTGCTCTTGCACAGTAAAGATGGTACAAACTGACTGTGCAGCCCTAAGTAAACTGGGGATTGCCTGTAATCTACAGCCAAGGCTCATCTAATGACAGCACATGAATTTCTCAAAGTTTGTTCTTCTGCAGACAATGAGAAAAGTCCTAGTTGCTCACTGTCATTGTGAAATTTCTTCCAAATCTGAAGAAGGAAAAACCTGCAATGTACATATCTTGACACAGCCAGTTACACAGATTGCCAGAGTGCTGTCCTTTACCACCCTGTTTCATATCTTTTTTTAAGAAGGTAAACCCAAGAATAAATCCTGGAAGACTATATCTTAATTCCACAGTCGAGGCATTTCTCACTACAATTTTGGACTCAAAACTGTATCCAAAGTTAAAGCAGACAACTGCTAACTCTCTAATATTATATCTATTCCCAGTATTGCCTTTGATTTCTCTGGGGCCCTGAGTGAGCCTTTTCCCTTATTTCCAAATATAATTATAAAGATAAGTGAAAAACTGCTTTTGACCTCAGTATCAGAGGTATTGACCTTGATATACTGATCTGTTGGTAAAAAAACCAAATACAATTCTCATTTCCAGGACTCCCAGAAGAGGAAACTTTGACAGAATTTTTCTTGAGCTACTGAACCCCAAACATCTTTGCAAGGAATCTGTTCTGAAAGCATCTTGTCTGACACCACAGCACTGGTTTTTTTCCTGCTTTTAATTGTCTAACTATGGTTTTTGAAGGACACTAACAGATGCTTTTGAACTGGAGGAACATTTCCACAGAGTAGCATTTCAGCTGTTACACTCAAAGTGATAAGGCTTCCAACTCTTTATTTTTTAATTCTTATAACATTCCTATTTTCATGCTCCCCCCTCTAGCTTCCACATTGCCATCAGGGCCAGAATTGCTCTAATAATTCACACTGACATTACAGATACTATTAAGTCTACATACTTCAATGAAATTGCCTCTTTGCTGTCTCCTTTATGGCTTATAAAGATTCCTCATGGCTCACAAAATCCTATTTTGTTGTGGAATCTGTTGCATTGTCCTCCACAAACCATATCCAAGGCTAAAGAGATTTTTTCCATGAATCTTCATGCTGATACCCGATAAGTATTACACAGGACAATGAATGTTTTTTATTTCCCAAATGTTGGTCTCTCTTGTAATTCACTCCTGGATGTCACTGTAATTCGGTGCTGATTCTCAGTAGTGAGCATAAACACAAGTAAACAGCAATTGTACAATGTGGCCATATGGAATATTCATGAAAACAGATTCTGGAAGAACAAACATTAATGAGCATCTGCATGAATTCTTTGTAATGCAGAGGCACTCTCCATGGAAAATACCGCCTCTTCAGTGTTCACCATGACCGTGTATTTTTTCTTCATTCTTTGCCCACTCCTGCAGGATCTGGATGACCTTGTAAAGTATTCACCCAAAATGAGCACTAATCAGTCTGAGGTAGTGCAGGTCTCCTTAGCCACTAGTGCAAAGCAGATGAGAATGAAGGTACAGGAGTGCACACCCTTTCCTGAGTGCAGCACAAAGTGGCTGCATATTGTGACAATGGAAGGTCTTTCCTACTCTGCTACTAAATAATAGAGGTCACTTCAGAAATACTTGATAGAGGGGATGCAGAACCATAATTCCCAGAGACCTGGAGCTGGGTCTGCCCTGTGTACCTCAGAACCTAGACATTATAATACTAACATTTGGGAGTGTGATGTAACCAATACACATCAAAACCTCGATGTATTAAGGGTATTTCTCCTTTGTATAGTCAAAATTGCTGAGGAAACATTACTACCATACATTTTGATAAGGGGAATAGTCTATTCACTGCTTAAGATTTGTTTCCTTTCCTCTTTTATCAATGTTAGATACAGTAAATAATTATTTTTCACATATTCTGTAAGGAAGCTTATTTTACTTGGGGCTTATTTTCCCTTTCCCTTTCCCTTTCCCTTTCCCTTTCCCTTCCAGAATTAACTTTAAGTATTCCATTCTTTTCCATTTTCCATTCATGGTGCAGAGATCTGGAAATGTTGGCTGTTTAAATCAGCTTGTATACCTAGTTTATAACAAGACCTCTATTTGGAGGCATGCTCACTATAGGTTCCAATGCTCACTTGAAGCTCAATCATGAAATGCTTTAAAGCATCATAGAGGAAATTTTTTTCTTCTAAATTTAGAAAGTTCAAATTGAAACAGTTATTAAAAACCTATTTACACAGTCTCCTGCTCCCAAAATGAAATAGAGGAGAACACTGTTATCTGAAAACTAGAGAGTGAAAGGATAAATTAGATTTCTGAGAGACCTTGCATTTTAATAGTCCTGTATGTTTTTAGTAACACAGGTATATATTTTTTACTATGTCATTTTTATCCTAACAATTCTCCTTTAATCTTTTCAGTTCTGTCTCTCCAGCCTTGGCCTTTTTCCTCCCACTCTGAGGTTTCATAATGCTTTTTCAGCCATTATCTTTTCACCTAAATAATCCCTCATTTTCCGATTCTCAGGAGCAATGTCTCAGCTGAAAGCCTAATCCTGGCTACTGCCTATAATGGCTCCCCAGGATAAGTAATCATCTGAGCTATTTGACATCCACTTATGTTGGCCTTACTAGGACAGCAGAAGGATAGCATTTTGTGCTTCCTAAATTTACCAGCAGTATCTTCCTACACAAAATCCTGCAGGCTTGTATGGCATAAGCAGCACTGGCTCCCAGAGCAGAGTCTTTAAAGAGTCTATTTTGGTTCATAAACCAAAAATATCATTAAACAGGAAAGAATTATTCACCACTGTCTTCCCACTCAGGACATGTGAGCTGGACATTTTACTAATCAATGTGTGTTGTCTTCCACTAGTGTGTGATCAGGCATGGTACCTACTTCAGCCTCCTCTCAAAGCAGCATCCATACAGAACAGGCTGGCAAAGATCCAGTATCCTTTTATCCTTTAATGCAGAACTTCACATGAGTGGTTCAGTAACCACAATAACAATAACTTTTACAAATTAAACTTATCCTCCTCCAAAATTCTTCTACAGTTTTTTTTCTTCACTGTCCTTTATGGATACCTTCATGCATGTCATTTTTCTCCCTGTGTTTTCCATGCAGATACCCAAGAATTTCCAACACTTCATCCATAGCCTCTGCAGTATGTATTTCCTATACCCTGACAACCATCCTAGGATTACTTGTTGCCACAAGTACCACAATACCAGCTCTGTGATTTGTATGTACTCCAGAATATCTCTGCTCAGAATCACAGAGGGGGAACAAAACCAGTCTGTGTGTGGTTCTACCTGTAACGTGTCAGAGCACAGCTATGTTTTCTTATGCTCCAAAATATGAGGGCAAAAAATTATTATTTACATGATTCTTTGGTGAATGTCTGTTTGCAGAAGAGCAAAGGACCTACCCACTTAGAAACATGGGAATTCATTATATCTGTCACTTATTTTAATCCTCTTCCTCTTCCTGGTTAAGAAGGTTCAGCTTTTCAATAAGGTCTTTTTCCTTAGAAAGGAAAGAAACACCACTCTAGCTGATTTAAGTGATGTGCTGTATGCCATTGGCAGCTGAAACAGGTACCCTGAAGATATTTGTTGGATGCAGAGACTTGTGTAGATTTCTGAACACACGAATTTGAAAACTATAATATTCCAGTGAAATCAGAAGGAGCTAATGAGCAGCCATGGCTGGGAGAAAAGTAACATGTTATTAAATGTAAAGTATCAAGTAGTTTCATCAGCTTTTACTACATGTTTTGAAATATATTGTAAGGAAATCTACATGAATCCATATATCAAACCATCACCTCTATATATCAGAAACTCTGCTTAGCTGAAGATTTGAAGCTGTTCATTAGTATTTATTAACATACTTTTGATAGTCAAAGTACCAGTTAAAATCTGGACTTTGTTAATCTCAGTTGATTTTATATGCCTGATAAGAGCCCTGGAAAGCTTTTTCAAGGGGCAACTTTGATACTAAAACTTAGATATGCTTAGATTATTTCCTAGGACCTGTCACCAGCCAGCTGTAGAAAAGCAGAAATACCAATGATGAAAGGAAAGGGAAAACAACTCTCTCCATGTTGTGGTGCCCAGAAATGCAGAGTGCAGCACTGCAGAGGCTGAGGCCAGCTCTCTGAAAGCTGAAGCATTACAGATGGACCTCTGGGGTCCCAGACAGTGCCCAGGTCAGAAGGTCCTGCAGCCCAGGGGGCCCCCACAGGACAACACCCAGCAGGGATGGAATGCAGTGGCCGAGTGTGGAGGTGGTGGGTGTAAGCAAGTTGGTGCTTTTCTATTGCAGACAGAAGACTCCAGTGTCAAAGAAGCAGTGGCATGGAACCATCTTCAGCCCTGTGCAGGAGAGAAGCAAAAGCTGTGCTGGTCTGGGGAACCCCCAGAGCCACTTGCCAAGCCAGCCCCCATCACTGACATGCCCCTGCTCTGTGCCAGGCACGTGGGGAACTTGTGGCTGGAGCACTCCCTGCAGGGTGAGCTGCTGGCCAGCAGGTCAGGGCTGCAGGCTGGGGAGAAGACTTGCTCCTAGGAAATGCAACGAAATATGGCCCTGTTACTTATCAAATTCTCTGCATCACCCAGGCAAGGCCAGGGATGCTCTCACAAGATTGCTGCATCCTTATCCCAAAAATGCCGAGGGCCGAGAGTGTTTAAGTGTCTCCAGTGGAGAGTTTGTCTCCAGAATGCAGTGATTACTGGGCAAATGTAAGTGTAGGTGCATACACCATTCTGTAATGTTTTGTACTCAGTCCTGCTCTGGCAGTTTGGTTAGGCAGTTAGACTGTGCCTGAGAAAGGCTCACAGCTGGAGCCAAACTCACAGCTCAAGAGCCATGACTGGAGGATGCAGAGATTGCTGATGCTGTCAGCTGTCAGAAAAGGTTTGGATGGGAGCAAGGGATCACCAAGACACTGCAGGGCAGCTCTTCTGTACTTACTGTATAATGTTTAAGTCTTCTTTCCTCTACTAAAGATAGCAGAGATGCCAGTTTAATTCTCTTTTCCCTCTTTTGATTTATTCCATTTAGTAAATAGATGGGCTGTTCTCTTTTCTCAGTGAAGATTATGTCATCTTTGACATATTATGAATTTTATGAGATATCATCTGTCTTTAATGGGTACAATGAATTTGATTCTGGCTTGGTCTGATTTACCCAGGTGATTTATGTGGTTATGATAGAATCTCTGATGGATCTGACAGGAAATCTGTCCCATTGGGATAAACATGGGCCAACTGATAGACACAGGTGAAAATCTGGGCTAGGACCAGATGTATTTCAAGGCAGTGAAGCACTCAAAACTCTCTGATCCATTAGTATCCCTTAGCTCAACACTAGTACATTTACAGTAAAGCACTGAGCAGAATGGATGTTTTTCACAATCTTATCTATAACAAAACTGCAAGCCAAGATCAATATGGGAGTTAATTCCTAACAAATCATTATAACCCAAATTTACAGAATAAGGCTTGAAATCTCATCTAAATAACCCTCCCAAGTACTTTCACTCATACAGTCTACTCAAAGGTACCATTAAAACATTAATTAATCATCAGCTTTTTCAACCCTCCACATCCTTGATGATACCAAGAAAAAATGAAAAGAATTTGGGTCAATAGTGATACTAGTCTCAACAAAGACAAAATAATTTTTTAACACCTTTACAGCTTCCTCATTGTTAGAATCTTCCAAACTTGAAACACAAAATTCAGCGCTTTAATTATGAAGTCCTATGCATAGGGGATAGGTTTTAAAAGTCTTACTTTTAAGACAATTTTTAAGCAAGGTTGCTCATGTTTTTAAACATAAGTGTCTTTTCATCTAAACCTCTCTTTTCTGGTCTGCTTTCTTTTAAGGTTTGCTGAACTATTTGAAGCCATTTATCTCACCCCCTATGTTAAGAACATTAAACAGCTTGCAAACAGTTTTTAGATTTCAAAATTCATTCAGTTGGGAAAAGGCTGCATTCTACAAAGAACAGAGAAGTTATACATGATCCATTTTCTCCTGTTGGCCATGACATCTGCAGCAGCAGCACTCCACTTTCTTTCCATCTTTACATGACACTGTATAGTTTTATTATGTCACAAATAGCTTTCAGGTTACTAGTTTCTAGTGATTTCTGGGAAATACAATGTCCTGGTCTAGAAACTATCATGGGACTTACTGAGAATATAATTTTTTTTGTTATTTCCATTTCACTTCATACATTTTATTGCTGAAGGTATGCTAATGACCAAGAATTACTGAATACTGTCTCATGTCCTCCAATTCAGTTTGGAGGAAGGCTCTGGAGGCCATCTGGTACTGACAGTACTTCTCTGCGTAACCTGTTCCTGTGTCTCATCACCCTCATGAAAAAAATTCTTCCTTGTGTCCAATCTAAATCTACTTCTATCAGTTTTAAATTATTGTATTTGTCCTCCCACTACAAACCTTGGGGAAAAGTGTCTGTCTTCCTTATAATTCCCTTTATGTTTTGAAAAGCCACAGTAAAGTCCCCTCAGAGCCTTCTGCTCTTCAGGTTGAATGCAATTATTTAGCACAATTTTCAAGACAACTGGAAGCAGTAAGATCCAAATAAAAAAGGGAATTCAAGTTAAATTTCAAGTATACTGATTTGAAATAATGCTTAACAGGGCAAATTCTGTGTATGGATACACTTTAAACAAGACTGGATAACAATGCTTTCTAAAGACATTAAAGAGAGTGTAACCACCAGTAACCTTCACCACAGTCCAAATTCTCGAAATTAACAAAGAATGCTTTGTTTAAGGAAAAGGAAACTGTTCTAAAGCAGCTGCTCAAGAAATGGACTAGAATAAAAAATGTTTGCTCATTATTCAAAGAAACCACATAAAAACCTTTCAAAACAAGCTTTAAAATAACTTTTAAAATAAACCCTTAAGCAAAGTAATAATCCAAAACAGAGTAGGAACACTATTTCATACTATAGAGAGAAGAAAAAGCAGTCTAGAATCTAAATTACAGGTCAATGAAGAACTGCCACGCTCAATATTGTCCCGGTTTCTTTAAGTGAATTTTAACAACATGCCTGCATAGACAGAGAGGCTGGCTGTTGTTAGTTCATTACACTTTAATATGATAGGAGAGAAGAAGAAAACCTAGACTGCATCAGTATTCACATGAACACTCTAGCAGAGAGAGATAAGGAGCTCCCAAAACTCCCAGCATATTTGGAGAACTGAACCTAAGAGAAGCATTACTCCTACTCAACTGGCCAATAGGGACTGATACACCAGATAGAGAATACTATTGTTGACACAAAAAGTCAATGAAAACAACTGAGTAAATGGGAATCCTTATGTCTCCATCAAGATTTTTTTAAAAATCAAAATTTTTTGATTCTGCTTTATCTTCACACACCTTAGTAACTAGAAGGTATTTCTAAAGTACTGAGAAATCAGAAATTTCCCACTGGGGGAAAATCTGATACATAAATAGAGAACCTAAATTTCCCTACATTTTTTTTCAAAAATGTCCATGAGTGACTGAGGAGCATAAAGAGTTACTTTCTAATTAAAGAAAAGCAATGGTACATTGAGTGGAATTGAAATGAAGTAAGTGCCAAATGAAACAAACAATAAAATATTTTAATTTTTATCACACTGTATAGTTAAGCTATGGTACTAAGTGCCACCAGAAATCACTGATGCCAACAGCTTAGGCGTCTAAGGTGGACTTCATGTTTATATGAAAACTTACAACATTCACAATTATATTAGGTAGGAAAAAAACCAAACCAACTATAAAATTTTATAAGCCTTCATGCATCAGTAAATCAAGCAAATCTTTAACTGCTGAGAATTAGGAAGATGCCTTCCATGTGGACTAGTTATTCCATAATTGCCCACCTTGGAGTTTCTTGCACTGCTCTCTGAAGCATCTGGTGATGGCTTAAAGAAAATGCATGGATGACAGGTCTCACTCATAATGGCAATTCTTACTCTAGAACACAGTGTAACTCTTTACTTTTTGAAAACATTATAAATTTACAACACAGACATCTATATCACAGATGTTTCACCTGTGAAAATTAAGGGCTACTGGTTAATCTCAGCTCTGCAGGGCAGCATTACTCTTGCGTAGATCAGCGCTCACTTTGGTCAGGTTTAATTACCAGTACCATCCAGTCCTGTCAATCTCAGCAACCTAATGTTACTTTGTAGCCCAGCACTGTGACATTGCCATAGCTAACAAGCCTTTTTTTGAAAGTCCACAAGCTTTATAAGTTTGGAAGCCTTGATGGTTATGTATTTTTGGGCTGGCTTTGTTTGAACTCTTCCTGTCCTCCTGTGCTATGCTTTACTTGATTTTGCTGTAACAGCAACAGGCTTGGCACTAGGGGCCACATGGCTGTAAACAGCTCACCAATGCTTAAAGAAGTTAAAGAAAGCAGATCTAGAAGCTGACAAAACTGGTGTTAGGGCTTACATAGAGAAGAAATCGTATGTACATCACATAAAGTATCATATATAGTAAATTCAGGTATATTGTGAAGCTGCAAAACAATGAGGAGCAAGCAAAAAAAGTGTGTCAACGAACAAAAATAACCCCTAACAGATCCTGAGCAGTGTAAGAAGACGACATGAACTGCAACTGTCTCCAGTAAAGGACCCCACATAATGCTGATTCACCACAGCCTTGGCCATCACATATCAGAATGAAACCACTGAGGCTGGAACTCGAAGGAGAAGGGTGAACATAACAGCAGGAAAAATGAGCAGAAAATAAGTGTGTGTATAACAGCTGTAACTGTGTTCTTCCACCTGGGCTTCTCTTTCTGTAGGAATGAACTATGACTCTTTGATTAGATGGTCAAGATTTCTTTCAATAAGTAAGAAGTTTTATATATAGAACATTAACAATTTATTATATATTTATGTGAGGATATAACAGGAAACATTTACAGATTTTTACTCTTGCTGTTCTCTGGAGGCATAAAAATAAACCTCCCTTGTGGCATTTCCTGAATGTTTATGAGAGTTGAACTGACAAGACATTGGCATAATCGACAACTCTTACCATAGGTATCTCTCTCACCTAATGGTGTTTCCTTTTACTTCAGAATTCAAAAATTGGTATTATTAGCAATGCTTTCCACTTAGTTGTATTTATAATTTCTTGCAGCTTTTTTCCAAAGGCTATTACTTCCATACTTTTCTTAATCTTAAAAATGTTAGTCTCCTGCACTGCCTCAACGTTAAGGAATCTTAGCAATAGTTCACTTTATTTACTCACAATCTCAAAAACAGTGAAAGTAACATTTTACTAAATGTGATGAATCCTGAAAAGAAGGCCCTTTGCTGAAATGTAGGAATGTTTAATGGAGAAGAAGAGCATTGGAAGGAAAAACATGGAAAGCATGAAGTTCAATTAAAAAAAACAGATTGCAGGAGGAGAAAGAGCAGTTTCAAGTTTAAGCCAAGCAAATACTTTTCTATGAAATCCGAATCTTCCCCTCTTTGATACAGAACATTTGGGCACGATCAGGCAAGTCACTCAAACCAAGCATCTACTACATGCTCTTTCCCTCAGTTCTTGAATGCCTGCCTTACTACTCCAGGTCTGCTTCAGGACACCACTTGAGCATTTCCAGTTGGAACTGAATTGTGCTTTGAACACATAATAGGCTATACAACACAGAGAGCTCTTAAAAACTATGCCACAGACACATGATGGTGTACAACTACAAGCACGTGATGCTCTTCAGCTCAGTCTCTGTGAATAAGCTCTCCCTCAGTCAGCTGGAAGCAATAATGAAAACTCTTCACATTATGATACTAAATGCATTACCATTTATAATGCATTTAGATATGTTTGTAATGTTTACAAAGGGAGGGGTAAAAATCTCAACTCTTCATAGCTTGGGGTTGCTTATAAGCCCTGTGGCACATGCTGAATAACAGAATAAAAATCAAGTATTGAGTACTTTTCCAGCAAGTTAACATGATTCATGCTAAAATATATTGAGATCTTATGGCAAGGAAATGAGTTAACTAAGTTGAAGCAGCAATGTTTCAGAAGTGGAAAATTAAGTTTAAATTATAAACTACAAACTTCTTTAACTCTGGAGTATCTTTAATATCTTGCATTTTTAAAGTAAGTTGAAAACCAGAAAATGCTGCGTGTAAAGTCAGCTGACATCTCTGGGATTGGACTTGTCAGTCACCACACATACTTCAAGCATTTGAGCTTGTGGAAAAAGTAGTGTCAGCATCTTCCTATCCTCTTTGCAAGCCTGCTAATTGCTTCTGGTCAAGTGCTTCACAGGTATTTCACAAGACTCTCTCTGCTGCTTTTATTCGGGTTTGTTTGTTTTTTTAATAAACCAAAACAACAACAACAACAACAACAACAAACCACCAAACAACTCTTTAGGCATGTGGCCAACATCCTACTAGAATCAGACTAGATCTTCCTCTCACAGCTCTTTTTTTTCCTTTCGTCAGATGGTTTCTTACCAAACATGAACTCCTACTTTGTCCCCTCATCCTATCAGTTTGTTCATGGTAGTCTATTCAGGTTTCTCTCCTGATTTTCCTTGCCCTGTCTGTACTGATTGACTGATGAGACCTTCAATTTCTTTCCTATGGCAATAGGGGCATGGCACCATTTTTTCCCAGACAGACATTTTTCGCTTGCCACTTTTCTGTCAAGGATGGTAAGTGACAGCATCTCCCCTTCCAACTTGGCACAGCCTCCCTCCTGTATACACCTATTTCAGCTGTCAGCTTCCAACATCTTCACTCTCCTTCCTCTAGTCTTACAGATTCTTTTCTGCACAAAGAAAAAAAATCCTTGCAGATTTTTTTCTAGTTTTCAGTGCTTCACTGTGCTTCACTCTAAGCAGAAGGTGACTGTGTAGCTGTACATGCACACTCCAGCGCTGTAACAGAGATGTCAGAGAATAAGTCATACACATTCCTTCTGTTCAGCAATGAACACGCAGTTTGAGCATCAGAAGTGAGAAGAAAGCTCATGTCTTTACAAACAATTTGATGGATGAAGGTGTGGGTGTTAACGTCTTTGAAATGGGTCCCAATGTCTCTCCTAACTTTGGGCAGCAGGTTTGTTGCAGAGCCCGGACAGCTTGGCTCCTGAATCGGTCAAGGGTCTGCACAAACCTGAACTTTGGTGTAAAATGGTAGGTTCAAGGGAGGAATACGTGGAAGGTGGTTTGGGAAGGCTGTACCTTCCCGGTACCTCAGGAAGTGGGGAAAGGAAGAAGGCAACCTGCGGCCAGTTTAGGATAAAAGGAGGCTGCGCCCTCCAAAACCCCAAGAGAGAAAACCCCACAGCTGTGTGCCTCAGTGGACTCTCTCCCTTTGCTGGAATAAAGTTGCAGGACTCCTCTGTCTCCTTTTTGGACATAAACCTCTGGCATTTGTAGATTTTCCTGACAATAGGAACTATAAAAGGATTAAGCATGCTGAAGATCATAGCTGTAAAACTCTTAGGAGTTTATATTCTGTAATTTGACCAAGTTTGGACTCTTTTTAATATGAATTTCACAGCAGATACACCCTGCTGTAAAGGCTTCCCTACTTCCAAATTTTACATTTTTACCTGAAACATGGACCCAGAAGAGGCTCTGAAAGAAAGGTGCTTTTGAATTATTGAACTTTGCACAATACCTTATTTTCCCCAAACTTTCTTCTAGAAATTGACAAAGCTTTCTGATGATGAATCCAACCTCTGAGTCCAGAATTGCCTGATGAGTATTGCATCTTGTCACAGTATTTAATACTGCAACTATGGTTATCAGGCAAAATTAATAAAAGTAACAGAAACTAGTTTACCACATATCTTAGGTTCTAAGCCTTAAATTCATATCCTGTAATCTCTGCTCATTATAGGAGTATTTCTCCACACAAGGAAAGCAATTGCACATGTATTTTATAGTATGACTGTGTGACAATATGACTCTCTCGTAGAGGGTTAAAAATCCCAATATGCACACATTCATCCTTAATGGTAAAAAAGAACTTTTCAGTTGACATTTACATAATTTTGCTGCCAGTTACGGGGATATATTTACATATATAGTTTTCATTTCATATATATCATATACCTATGCCATCGTAGAGACAGACGATAAGCCACAGTTATCTAAATTGATGTGAAGCAAAACTGACACAATGCCAACCAAATTCCCAGAATGACGATTCAGTCTGTCATTGCATCACCCCTCAGGCAAGGCCTGAGTAAGAAAGATATTGCTGTGTCCCTTGAAGGTCAAGAAGCACAGGTTCAGCTAGAGCTTGAGAAGAAAAGAAAATACAAGGAGTACTTTTCAGTAACTGTTGAGCTCTGGGGCTGTGCATGTAAATTTTGACTTGAACTTGAGACTGAGTCCTTGATCTAATGTGTAACTGTTCAAGCCTTAAAGCTTTGTTTGAAAGTACATTCTTTTTAGTACTTTTTCAGACATATTGATGAGTACACTAGATAATTATTGAAATATCCTTTCATAAATTTCCAAGCATCTTCTCTTATAATGGGAAAAAAATGTGGCTAAACTTCAAAAGTGTGTTTAACTCACTCATCATCATCATCATTATCATCATCAACTTTGCCTCGTCTGTGTGCTACCTCTGACATCCCCTCTACTGAAGACAGATCCTTATTGAGAGCATTCTACAAGAGCATCAGTTACCTGGTATTTAAGACTTGTAATCCTGGTTACCAAGAGAGTGGGTTTAGATGTCCTTCATATTGTCATATACGTAAGAGCTAGGACATGGCTGGAAAGAGTAGAGTCAGAGCATCTCCTTCTTACTGTAAGCTGAACATCCAAATGCACTAAACGTTGTCTGCATCCTTACAGGATGTATCTCAGTTTTTGGTTGCCTCTGAAGTTACTCAGTTCCTGTGCAGGTGTATTACTTGGTATATTGTGGCAAGGGGAAGCACAAGCCTGATAAATTAGTATGAAGAGAGATACCAGTGGTACTAACCTACTGAAATACAAGCAGAAAGAGAAGGAAAATATTGGCCCACTTTTAAACAGGAGAGGTGAACTAGTCACCACCACTGAAAAGGCAGAGTTTCCCTACATTTTCTTCACTTCTCTCTTTACCAGCATTGTTGGGTCTCAAGCCTTGTGAACAAAAATCCAGCTTGGTGAAAACATAAATCCACCGTCAGTGAAGGAAGAGCTGGTTTGTGAACAGGAGTTTGACCCCTACGAATTCATGGCCGCTGACAATATCCACCCAGAGGTGTTAGAGAGCTGGCTGAAATAATTGTGAGGCCAGGTAGATCCCCATCTGGGATGTGATTACATGAGAGACTGAGGTACAAGACAGTGACCAAAAGAGTAGGTCACACTAACTCTGAGGGTGAAGGACTGCCTGGGTTCCCTGCATGCTCTACATTCCCTTTACCCCAGCTGTTTACATAAATATTGGTTGTTGCCTTTGTCTTCGTTCTTTTATTTTTCAGCTGTGAGAAAAGTTATTTAGGATTTCAGTGTCTTTGAGAAAAATTTGTAATTTTTAAGAGGGGGAGAGATGAAAGATGCTATTATGCTTGGAGTTGTTTATAGCTACAGTCAACCAATAATCCAGCCTGCTGGCAACTGTAGATCTGATAAATAGGTATGGTTTTATTGAGTGGAAATCTGATGGACTTTATACCTTCTTTTCAATTTCTCTGATTTTCACAAGAAAAGTTTGCTAAAATACTAAGATAAAGTCTGCCACGTTGTACCTTCACAGACAGACTAGAAAAGCAATCACTCAGATGATCATGAGATGCCATGGACTACCAGTAGCTGAAATCTAAAGTACCTATTGAGAATAATTATTTGGAGGAAGACACATGCTGGCTGTCAGAAAAAAATTGTTTGATTTGTTTGATTGAAGCCTGGTTCAAATCCAGTCTTGGTTCACATGACTGTAATGGTGTGCAAATAGCTGAAAAAAAATTCTGCTTTGGGTTTTTTAAAATTTTAATCTTTTCTTCAAAAGGATATGAAGATAGTCACAGAAGGGAGCAATAAGCAGTAAGAGATAAAATGATCCAGGTGAGGAGTCATTAATTACTTGGAGATGGTGGCTTCCAGCACTAGGTATGACAAATGAAATGAGCTATACAGAGGAATAGAGTAGACAAGTCAGCCAGTTATAAAATAAGGAATTTACAGTGGGAGATGAAAACCATAGGCCACTGCAGTACTGCTCTACTTTTGTCTAAAACCTCACAGCTCTTTGACAATGGGCAGTCAGAACAGATGAAGATTTCTTCCAAGACAAAACTGTCTATTTAAAGAGATATTATAATAATACAAATCTTGAAGATGATTTACTTTGCTCTGCAAAAATGAAAGAGAAAGCATGTTTTTACAAATTGGCAGTAAGACATAATCAATTAATAATACATTGCATTAGAGCTCTAAATAAAACAGTTACTGTAAAAGCATTCAGAGAGTTAAAAGAAATAAAACATAATTGAATTTAAATTATGGAAATCAGGGATATAAAAACATCAGCAAATCCCATAAAGGTATCCATTCATGAAACTCATTAACACCAAAGAGAAAGAAATAATACTCTGTTTGGATACTAACATTTGAAATAAGGGAAAGAGTCAAAGTGGAGGGCTGTGTAAAGTGGGATGGAATATCATGTGATACACAGCTGAAAAACACCTGGATTAGAGAAGTATGAACCATCAGAGAAAAGGCAGGCACTAGAAGGGGACAAAGAGAGAAAAGTGCTGTGAAATCATCCACAGCAATTCTATAAAGACCCATCTTGAATTAAATCTTGACATAAGTGATAAACTAGCCAAAGTAGTGAGGGAAGTGGTAGTGAGATTAAGTCTTCTGGTGTCTATTAAAAGACTCTATATCCTGAAGTTTAAAATACTAGAAATTGGCAAAATCTTGACAGTTCACTGAATAATGTTATAGATGATAGACACAACTTAAGTGGACTACTGTAAAGAGGAAATCTAACATGGTACACTGTTCTTTTGAGCAGGTTGCATGACAAATTTATACATGCAAAGACCACTGACATCCAGTATCCAACACTGGTAGTAGGAAAAATATCAGACAAATAATTTGAAATGCAAGTCAGAAAGAGAAACCTAAGACTTCTAAGTGACAAGAGATGACAGAAAGTCATATGAGAGGGTGTTCAGATAAGGATATGAAAGGCACAGTGTAAGAATTGTGAAAATTAAAATGAGAGTATGAGTTTCAACCTGGTGAACTCAGTGTTGTAGAATGACAGTTGAATACCTCATGTAAAGAGCATTGGGTATATTGTTTTGTGACTTTTTGCCACATAACTTTCTTTTTATGAATGTGTTTAGTCTAATTACTTGATCTTAATTTAAACACAAAATTGTATTTCATTGTACGGACATCGCTGTGAAAAAGAATCAAATTTTCTCTGTACTTTTGAAAAACCACCAAATCTTGCCAGCAGGTCACAGGTTTTGCCATCCATTATATTAGATAAAAGTCAGGCAGCCTGGAGTTATCTAAAGTGTTTTTCCTAACATTCTAAGCTTTTATGAACAAGAGCACAGCCTCTTCATACCCATAGCATACTCCCCTGATTCTGGGGAATCACAGACATTCCCCACAGAGAGGCAGTATGTGAAATCCATACCAAATCAGCACCATTTGTTAAGTTTGCTAAGAAAAACACTAATTGATGTCTCAATGTTGTCAGTTTGTCTTATGAGAGAAAATTCTTTTATTAAACCTTCTTGATGGTGTTTCAACATTTAAAGGGTTTGGGGGTTTTGGGGGTTATTTTGGTTGCTTTTTGTTTGCTTCTGATTTAGGGGCGAGGGATGCTTGGTAATGAAGATGGGAAAAGTAAAGAATTTTTGAGAAGCACAGCTTGTCTTTTAACTGGATAAGTATTCAGTTAACAAATTCTCTTTTACTAGTTTCTGAACCACTTCACATTGGCCACAATCAAAGATTAGGACCCCAGACCCTGTGCACTCCTGATATGCTAATTCCATCATAAATATCTGTAACACAAATGACCCCCACACTCAAGAGAAGGACAGAACTGTTAAACTTTTGTGTGGCAAATCTGATTATGGAGTTTGGCTCTATTTTAAGAGTTCTAAGAACTTCCCACTGACTACGTGCTAGGACACCATGGACCTTATTTTCACCCAATTAGCTGTAGATAGAAGAGCAGCCACATTAACTGCACAACTCATGCATCTGCTGTTTTTCTAACATATTGACTGATATACTAGAACTGCAGGTGAAGTATGGCAAAAAAAAATACAGTAGATTTTGATAAATCTTAAATTTGCTATACAAAAAACATTTGCCAAGTAATCTTCCTCCTGCAGTTTAATCACCAACATCTGGCCTTGTGACAAGTTTTTCTCCATTGTATGCTACCTAAAAAAGAGTTCTGTATCTGCAAGAGAAGGGGATTTTCTCTTCAATCCTAGTTCCCAGCAAGAAGTCCTTCAATTTAGCCTGAGGAGGTTACTACAGTCAAGAAGCCAGACAGTGAAATTGCATTTATACTTCACACTGGAACAGGAAATTGCCTTTTTTTGTCTTTTTTTTTTTCTTTCACATGGGATTGTTCTCCAACTGTTCCATGATTATTGAGAAGACAATAAGGGCAGTGGGATACTTGTAATAAGGGGAAAAAGGGTTTTTAAAATTCTTGATACACTGAAAACATGGTCCAAGTTCCTACTAAAAGTATATCCACCTTGCATTTTAAAAGGGCTAAGGTGACTTGGGTTTTACATATAATAAAAAATATTCTGTGTACCTGAATTCTTACAAACTCTTTGCTCCGGGGATGAACTTCAAAGACTCTATTCCTTCTCCTCATTCTTGGATAAATACATGTATTACCAGGCAGAATAATATTATTTATCCCTTTTCCTATATGCAGAAGATAAATCAAGAGAGGTAGTAGATCTGCAGTCCTTCACAGAGGATACATGAAGGAATTGTGTTTCTCGGACAGTCAGAGCTGGTAAGAAGATATAAGGAGGTAAAGACTTTAGTTAAGACAAGTGACAGCTATTAAAAATATAAGAGTGGAGAGAAGTGTTTAGAAACAAAGCCACATTTCTGTAGGTTTTAAAATTAAAGAATTGTGGGGTAAGGTGAAGTAAGCAGAAAGAAAAATGGCAAAAATGAATGAGATGCAGGGGGTCATAATGAAAGACTGAAGAAGGGCTGGATGGGGTCAATGCAGAGGATTTTTCTAGGAGGCAGAAATACTGCTCTTTGTAAAGAAATAATTTCACTTCAAAATTCTCAAAATGAGCAGGAGTAGACGATATCCTCTCCCAGTCTCCTTATTTCTTCAGCAAAATTCTTTTTTCCAGAAAGCATTGCCCTTTATTTCACTTAAAAAAATAATAATTTTTCAGACAGAATGGATGAGTATATCAGTTATTACTCACCATATCACCATTCATGTTCCTGTCTTGGCAGTAATAAAATTGCTGTTTTCCCTCATGTTTAAGAAACTTGATGTTAAGAGTAGTTAAATGAATAAGATGTTCAACTCAAAATAAAAATCAGTGACTATGGAAAAATACCTGATGGCCACAGTGTACATCCCATCGGATATGCTACATCAGGTGCAGTCATTATCTGGTGTTTTTACTAAGACAGGGTTCCTGTCCTAAGTTAGGCATCAAACAGGGCTGACACCATATATGAAACTGCTCACTGTAAGTACACAGTACTCTTCTAGAGCAGGGTCTATTTGCTGCTTTTAAAGACAGTCAGACCTCATTAGCATGACCCACTTTCTTAAATAAGGGAAGTCTATTTAGGTTCATCTGTAATTGAGTTACCCAGAAATTATTGAGTTACCCAGGAATGTTCCTTAAAGCACAACTGACACAGAAAACAGAATATGAAATGTCAAAAATCGCTTCAATATGATATGTTGTATATGACAGCGGTAGGACCACCATTACCAGCAGCACCAAGAGGAAGAAATAATAGGAAGGGAATTCTTTTAGCTTAAAAATGTAATAATGAACATTTTTTCACATTAAAATACTAAGTTTTCAAGTGATGAGGATTAACAGAGTGGGATAACAGCCAGTTTAAGAAGGATAGATAGGAGTTCTCCAAATAACCTCCAAATAAGGATCATCTACAATTTTGTTTAATCCCTCTTGTTAATTAATATTGATCGTTGCTTCAGTGGAAGATTTTAACCTTAGCCTGAAACATACAGTATTTTTATAAGAATATTAGAAGACAAAATTTTCTCTCCTTTTTTTTTCTAACATAAGCAAGGCAGTTTCCATGTGTAGCTATTTTTTGCCTTTAACAAAGGAATCATGATGACAAACTCTTAGGAAAACTTCCCTACTGTACTTCAATTTTGCTGGAACAGAGTGTAAGATCTACCGGTTTTATCTCTTGGTGTCAGGAAAATGCACAATTCTAAGTCACATCTGCACTGCTCTGCTGACTTGTTTTTAAGTGCGACCACATTGAGATCGCTCCCCAGAAGCAGGTGCTGGCAACGTGCACAAAGTATGAAGAGTCCTTAGCCAGGACATTTGGCCAATAATTCCTGGGTGTATTTTTGACATGTTGACACTCCACCTATATATCACTCTAGGGTAAAGACTCTAAGTTCTGTAAGCACTCCAGGTGATTAGGAAAGAGAGCCTTTACGAACTCCGACTGGACCAGGGCAGGATAGGGTGGAGTTAGAGCACAGCATGCTGTAACAGAACAGTGAGAGTCCTGCAGCCATTTAAACACAAACAAGTTTTAAACTCAATTCCTCAAATCTCACTCTTGATTTTATAGAAAAACTGTCTCAAGTTAAGTGAAATGGTACAATGGGTTTTGAATAAATGAATAAATAACATCATTAGCACTTGCTGTATATTCGGCCCATAAGCAGACTTCCAGGCTGTCAAGAACAGCATTTCAAAAAGAGCTTCAGTGAGAACCATAGACTAATAAATATTAGTAAATTATTCTGGAGGTCATCTACTCCATCCTACCATTCAAAGCAGGGTTTACTAGAGCGGGTTGCTCAAAATCTTGTGTAGCAGAGTTTGGAATTTCTGCAAATATGGAAATACAGAAATTTATACCAGAAATAATGGGAATACTTCAAGCTCACAATTAAAATGAGAAATGAGTAAACTGATTTAACTAGAAGCAGCTCTCCCTAATATTCACTCAAAGCATAAAATAAAATAATGAATTCTTTGCAGTTCTTCACAATGATGTGAAAATAAGTTCTCAATGGTGTATCTTTCCAGGCAGCCTTAAAGGCCAAAAATTCCCAGAGGATATAAGAACATCTGATATCCCAGTGTTAGTGCCAACTAAGTGTTCAAACTTGCCCTGTAATTCTCACACTGAATATACGTGTGAGAATTACGTGGTCAGAAGGCATTTAAAAATTAAAAGAAGAAATACTGGAAAAAATAGCTCTTCACATGAAGTTTCTACACAGATTTATGACTGGGTTATAAATTGTTGAACTCTGAAAAGCATGTCAAAATTTAAAGAGGTATTCAACCTTCCTCTCCCCTGTCTCTTGCCTCCTACCCCCAGCAGAATATGTGTTAGAAACTGTAAGTTCTAGCAGAGGACAATTTAGAAGATCACTGTGTTTTACGTAAGAATGTTCTGATTTTTCAGCTCTTTGCCTCCAGTTCTACTCAGAACCTGCAGGTATATAAGCAGCTGTGAAAAAATAATAAAAACAGATTTAATTAAAAAGATACTCAAAGAACATTTGGCCCTAATTTTTTCTCTTTGTTAATTTGGTTTTAACTTGATTGCCTGGATTAAAATGAGGACCTATTGTAGTTCTTAATTCAAATTAATTCCATAGGGTATTTCCTGTTTTGTGAATTGTTTAAGGGATTTTTTTCAGAGATGAGAGAAGAGCGAATAAGCCTAGGTCTTCTTAAATCCACATTTCTCTCTCTTGCTATCTGTTGATAAGTAGACTATAGAAATTTCATAGCTTTGATGGTAAAAGATTGAATATGTTCTGTACAAACATCCATTTAATGCAGACAAAGTATTTTATGGGTAGCCAATGACAGTGTTTGTTATCCATACTGTTTGGCTAACATGAACTCTTGTTTTACTGCCAGAGGATTCCACTGTGACGTTGTAATTGCTTGCTTCTTAAAGGGACGATTAAGGCAGTGACTGAAAGGGGACATAATTATAATTTCCTAAACTCTAATCAATTTGGATTTAGGCAGGAAAAGCACAAACTTCAGGGGATTTCTTTAGTTCCTCAACCAATTATATGAAGTAACATTTCTCCATTATACAACACTCATATACATAAACAAGATAATCCTGCATAGAAATAAGTCTGCATGCAATTCTTTTAGCCTCATCAGCTCAGCAGGAGACTTCTGTAGATGGACTATACATGTATAGGACATGATAGGATTGAGGATCAGAACACTTGTTTTTACTGAGAATGTGAAAGCCAATGACAAGAGGTCATTGCTCAGTGTCATTGCTTTTTTGAACAGAACTGCTGAAGTACAACAGACACTTGTCATCAGAGTTCCAGGTGAATATTACAGACAGTCAAAAATTATGCCACTCACAAGGCTTCATAATCCAACTCTAATGAGCAAACCAAAATTTTTCACTCCCACTAAAATGTGACTATTTTGATCAGGCTAAATTTAAATGCTTCCCACAATGACATTCTCATTATTTTCCTTAACGGATCCTTTTATTATATTATGGGGAAGCCGTTAGTTCCAGATTCTTTTTCCTGGGAAAGACAAAGTTCCTGGAGCTACAGAACTTACTGATGATTACTGAAATAGAGAAAAGCCTGGATTAAGGATTATGTGTCTTGTGACTTCTTTCCTTTCTGAGGAACAGGAGGGTGTGTGGAGGAAGAAAGCAAAGGGGAAGACAGCTGTTTTGATCTGCACATGATGAAATGTGTTCCTAATTTCTGTGTATTTCTGGTTCCGTATCATGTTTCTGATGAATCAGAAGGTTTGTTTTCGTTAAAAAAAAAAAAAAGAAAAAACATTTACAAATAGATTATTAAAAGTTTTACAAAACAAAGTAAATATAACTATCCTCTCTATAGAAACTAAGCAGAAAAGAGTGATTTGGATCACAAGAGCCAAGCTTTTTACTCCTAATTGTGTGCCCTCTTTCATTCCTTTCCGGCTACTCTGCCTTTGTTTTGGTTTGGTTTTTTTTCCCCTCTGCACTTTGAGCATCTCTCTATTGCTTGTACTTTTCTCCTAGAACAGCTGTTCCTTGTGTATAAACAAATAACACCCATAGCTGCTATCCCACCATTATGAATTTTCTTTCTGATGATATTCAGGAAAACAAAATTAAATGATTTGTTCAGCAAAGCACTAATGAAACTGTAGAGAATCTCTGAGGCAAGACAGAATTTCAAGGATCTTCTTCTGATCGGAGCTGGAGAGCTGACATCTGCTGCCTATTTGTGGAATTTATTGCAATAGATTTGTCCGGGAGAGGCTCCATGAGGAACCTCGGTTCGCGTGTAACAGCTCCCCCTTGTGTAGACGTTTCATAAAGTAACAGGTAATTAGGTTGCCGGGCTTATAAAAAGTTTTAAGAAAACGATAGTGAAATTAAGCAAGAGAATAGTAGTTGGAGAAGAGAAAAACCAGACACGTTAAAACGCATGTTGCTTTCCTTTTCAAGGTTGTGACGCTTTTCGTTGGATATGTCCCCTTGAGTCAAATCACCCTAACAAAACTAACTGGCAAATGTCCTTCCTTCAGTTGAACACTGTGTTCAATTTTTACTTTAGCAGGAGCAAGAGAAATGTGTCTATTTGAAGTCAAAACCACACATGTGTAAGTCAGTCTAAGTAGCACCTGATCCAGTGTCGCAGGGATGGAAGCGCCTTAGCGTGGAAGTTCCTGAAATGCAAGATTTAAACAAAGACAGACCAAGACAAGCAAATATCATTTTAAGATGCAAATAAAATGCAATCAGAAGGAATTCAGCTTTAGTGTGTAGCCCTGATGTCAGAGGTCGCTGCAATGTCCAGTTACAACCTCAGTCTGCTGGAGTGTTCATCAGCTGGAGAGTGAATGCTGTTTCTTTGCTTTCAGCTTTTGAGAAGCCATACTTCAATGCAACATTCTTCTTGTCTTCATTTGTGAGCTACAAATGCAGTACCCAGTTATTTCCCTTCTGTTGGAATGGAGTTAAGTAATTAGCCACATCTTTGCTTCACTTTAAAAAAGCTGTGAAAGTCATCATATGCTTAAATTGTAATACTTAACTCACTGATTTCAGGTGCTTATGTTCAAAAATCCACTAGGGAAAACTTCCAATCAGCTGTCACTTAGTCTAGAGACACCTAAACTCCCTGAGGCTTCTACAGATGTGTGTGGGTGGCTGCTACTTAACCTAGTTCTGGCAAAGCAAATGCGCCTGTGGTAAACCTTTACTACTGGAAGTGTATAAATTAATCAGAGTTATTTTCACAGAACTAGGCTGAGAAACAAATAGGTCATCGGCAACCAAGTTGAGTAAATTGTCATGAGCAAGAGGAGTGGATGGTGATGAGCACAGTTAATGGCACAGTCTTTGTCTGGCTCAGCTTTAGCCTTGCTGGTATTTTGCACACAGAAATGATCAGCTTGCTGTCTAGGACAGAACTATTTCCAATTAGGAAAAAGGAAACTAGGTGTTTCTCTGCCTAATTAGAGTAAATGTTCCCAGTACAGCTGTTGTACATTGATAAGATCAGACTCGTGGCAACTACATTCTGTAACCATGGCTTGCTCTCTTCTAAAATCTGTCAAATGAAGGAGATGGCAGCTGCACTTCATGTAATAGCCTGGCACTCAGCAGGAGTTGGCAGGTGCAGATTTTTTTTTCTTTTGAGGAGGTTAATATCCACATGTCCTATCTCCTAATGCAATAATTGATCATCAGACTCATAGCTGCTCATAGTGGTGGTGTGTGCTGCGCTCCTTTGGGAAGCTGTCACAAAGCGTAAGAGAATTCAAGATTGCTGTATCAGGAACACATTATGTTGGATACCAGTAGCTGGGATACATTCCAGCAAAGTGAATGTTCAGGTTCACTGCTCAAGCACTATTTACACATTTATGCACTGACTGGCTAATAATAAAATAAATAAATGTTTGGCGAGGAGAACCCAACAGTCCCACCCATCTAGGTGAGTGAACCTGCTACAGACTAGGCTGGGCACGCACCCTCGGATTCTCTCTTCTGCTCCCCGTAATCTTAAAATGAGTCTGTGCACAAAGTCATGACTTTAGGAGGAGGAGGAGGAGGAGGAGGAGGAGGAGGAAGAGAGCAGCCTGTCTTCAGCCTCACAAATAGTTTTTAATACACCAGGCAGGGCACTTTCTGAAGCCATAAGTTTTAGACTACCTGAGGCTGAGGGAGTAAATCACCCCTATTTTGTTGGGTCCACTGCAGATACATTCCTTCTTTGCCTCTTTTTTGGCTCTCAGCAGGACTTACAGAAAAATAGGTGCTCAGGCTGTGGACAATTTTAGCATGCATGAAAGCACAGCTGCAAATCTTAAGGCAGTTAAAGCTTTCTTTAGCTGCCTTAAGAGATCTGTCTTAATGAGAAGGCTCCTAAAGGACTGTAGGGTTCACAGGGTTAGGCAACAACTAAAGTGGAACTTCTGGATTAAAGACAAATAGATTTAGGAGCAGATCCAAAAATTATTGAAATGAGCTTCAAGCATCTACGATTCATTCTTTAAATTATTCTCTATATATTGATTTGCCTATCAAATACAGTAAAGCTGATGCATTTGTAGGCTGGACTATAATTAGGACCTGCCACCTGAAACAGATTGACATACACTGGTGAATCCTTTAAAGGTTGCATGTGCTATTTCCCCACTCTAGTAGCGGACAGTGTTACTAAATTATTTTTAATTGACCTTATCGAATGGAGTAATTACTTCAATGGTGGTAATTAAAGCAAACACTTATCTCTTACCCAGAATATATATGAGAGGAAATGTGGTGCAATCTGCTTTAATTATTATTTTTTAAAATCTATTTGTTCTTAGACTAATATTTCACATTTTCTCTCTTGGGAAAGACTGAAATTAAATTTAAAAGCACCCGAATTCTGTTAGAACAAAAAAGTAATGCCTCACACTCCTACTTTCAAGAACCTCTTTTTGATTTTCAGTGATTGGAATATTGCCTTTATGCTTTTTCGTACAAATCAGCAGTGGAAAATATTCCCTGTTGATTATGATTCCACAATAAGCCTATTACTAACTCAGCTTTGGTTTCAGGAAAAAGGTAATTTTGCTGGCTTTACAATGCAGGTATATTTCCAGGGTAGAAATATCATATTCTGCTAGAAAATAATACTGATTCTTACTAGAACCACAACAGAATATTTTATCTCTGGAGTTCTGAAGAGACCCTGTTTTGAACAATTCCACTGGGGGTCAGATATAGTAGACTGTTATCTTCTATAAACCAACCATGCAAAACGGACAGCAAAACAGTGCATAAATAGGCAGTCCTGGAGAGAGCACAGAAAGCCACACTGATTTGAGCAACTCTTTCAGAAAACCTTTCCCTCAACTAAACTGGATCCTCCCAACAAGTCTTGCTTTTAAAAATCAGTTGCAATGTTCCCTACTTAAATTTTATAAAACACACATAAGTATGAGATAAAGACTAACATAAAATCTTTCAGTCTGAACTGCGGTGATCATTAATTAAAATTCAGTGTTATGGTGGAAAGTGTTCCACAACGCTAACCCTGGTGGTACAACCATTACATCAGAAAACAAATATTGGTATTTGTCTCTGAGACAAACCTGTATTCATCCCAACAGCAAATTGGCACCAGTGAAATGCAGCATAGAAGCACAGGCAAGGGAAATAGAGCTTCAGGATGACTAAGTGCATGCACTCAGTAATCCACCTGGAATGAGTGCTGTCCTCTTCACGTTCTCATAATACATACTTTCTGTGAGAATTTGCTGTTCCTGTTTCTCTGTTTGGCCCTTGATGTCCAAGCCACTGCTGCAGATTTTTAAATCAGATAGCCCAATTTTTTTTCTTTGTCAGGTACTGTAATTCCTAGCTGCCTGTCCTCTGCAGAGTATAAAATTAGGAATTGTGTACTCTTCACTGTTAATATATTATTTTAAGGTTTTGTAAGAAGTTATAACAAAGGGCTCATTTCTTATGCCCAAACATAATTTAATTCCTGAAATCTGTGAGGCAGGCAGCCTTATTCCCTTTATACAATACTTTACTCTTGGAAATGTATCAGCCCCAGAACTCCAGAATCTCGGATTTGGCCAAAACTCTAATTACAGGGCTGTCTGAATAATCCACCTTCAGAAGTGCTCTACACAGTACAGTTTCTGTGAAGCATTGTTCCACAAGACTTTCATCGACATGGCTGCCCATTGTGCCCAGCAGTTCCACACACACAGCTCCCGTGTCCCTGTGCAAACCACAAATAATGAGTCAACCAGATCACTGTGCCAGCAGAGCTCCAGCACCCATGCGCTTCCTGTAGCTCAGTGGCTTGCATCTGATGCCATTTTTTCCTCAGGCTGTCTGCACATTTGGCTTCCCTCTTTCGCCAGCTGGGAAAGGTTACCAGCCAGCTGCATGCTTCTGAACAGACAGCAGAAGATCTGCACAGACATACAGGCAGAAGAAAATACTAACGGGAGCCAGTGTTTAGCTAGGAATCATTGCTTTTGACACATGGCTGTTCCTCCATAGTGCTCAATCCCATCCATCCTCTGCCCATCTGCTTCCCCCTCTGTGTCCTCACCCCATGACATTCGCAAGGTCGACACCTTGCTGAGTGACAAGATGGAGCACAGACTCCTACAGAGGAAATTTTATGTTCAGGATGGAGTCTGGTACATGCACAAATACAAATCAAAACAGATTGAATCACCCAAGGATGACATGGAAATATTTCAGACAGAAAGCCTGGCTGAGCTCCTACCTGTGATTCAATTAGTCATCTACTCCAGTATTTCACAGCAAAAGATGGCTCGTTAGACTAGGACCCAAAGTATATCTAGAAAACCGGATGGGTCAGAAATAGGTTGTCTTGAAATACCTTGGAAACACACCTCTACTCACATCCTATTCTGACTGAGATGCTTGCATGTCTGAGAGCATCCACAACTTTATTTCCTGGCCAGTCCTGAAGGACACAGAGATGCTTCTCTTTTTTTTTTTCCATCATGTAGGGTATATTTTTCTATCATGTAGGTTATTTTCCATCATGTAGGGTCCATTTCTGACCAAATGTTGTTGGCACATTTGCAGTGTTAAACCAAGGACTTCTCCAGAGGATTGTGACTGGAAAGGTCCCTCTGAATGTTTTATATTTCTTCCTTTGTATAGAGCCCTGCTAGTGAATGACTGCATCTCCTCCAAATGTGTTGGCTTGGAGCATATTCATGAAGGAAAAAAATCATACAGTGAATTCCCCTTCCTTGTGTCCTGTGTGGCCAAGGAAATGTTCTCTGAAAACTCTAAGGATCTGTTCAGTGCCTAAGAACTGTATGAATCGGAGCCTGAGGAAAGATGATTTTACAACAGCATCAAATGTGAGCTCTTTCCTTGATCAAGGTTTATAATATATTTTGTTTCCTGACTAAAAGTGTGTCCAGAAGGACTAGAGCAGTGATTGTCACCCTGTATTTCAGCCCCTGTGTGACCAGATCTCAAATCCATAGTTCAGTTCTCAGCCCCTCACTACAAGAAGGGACATTGAGGAACTGGAGCATATCCAGAGAAAGGCAATGGAGCTGGTTAAGAGTATGGAGCACAAGTCCTTTGAGGAGAAGCTGAGAGAGCCTGGAGAAGAGGAGGCTCAGAGGAGATCTTATCGCTCTCTACGACTCCCTGAAAGGAGGGTGTAGCCATGTGGCGGTCAGTCTCTTCTCCCAGGTAAGAAGTGGCAGGACCAGAGGAAGTGTCCTCAAGTTCTGCTAGAGGAGGTTTAGATTGGATATTAGCCAAAATTTCTTCACCTGAAGGGTTGTCAAGCATTGGAACAGGCTGCCCAGGGAAAGCAGTTGAATAAATGTCACCATCTCTGGGGATATTTAAAAGATGTGTAGATGTGGCACTTTGGGACAATTTTAGTGGTGAACACAGCAGTGCTAATGGTTGGGCTGGATGACCTTAAAGGTCTTTTCCAAACCAAATGATTCTATGATTTTAACTCTGTTTTAACTCTGATGAAACTCTGTTTCACCTACAGACACACAGAGGAACCTAATTAGTGGCGTGTGCCATGATCTCTCAAAGGAAATAGCATCTGGGTGTCACGGCAAAAAGCACGTCCATGGCCAGGACTCAGGCCTCAGCATTCGAAAAGCCTTCCTGCATGATGAAGGCATTCAAGCAGGCCAAAGTCTATCAGGATGGATACTGGCAACAGATCTTTGTGGGATCCAGGCCCAGACTGAGCCTGAGGGAGCAGCACAGAAGGCTGCCCCGGCGCAGTCTTCAGTAACAGTGTTCTGATGTAGCAGAACACATGCAGTAATTGAGACAATACAGCTGGTAATGGGATAAAGCAGCACCTCTGATTGCTTTGCAAACAAGACTGGTCCAAGAGAAATAGAAATTCAAGCAATTTTACAGACACAACGTGAGTTGGGGTGAAATCACTGGAAATAAAGTGGGAAGGCATCATGAAAAAATATTGAACAGGGACTTGAAGAATTTGTGCAGGAACAGAGCTAATATAAAATTGTCCCGTCTAATAGATGCTATGGAAGAAAAAAATAGAATATTAAGAATGGAGAAGAGGGACTATGGAGGCATAGAAAGAAAAAAAAAGTATGCTACCATGGGAGAATATGTAGGTGGAAATATGATCAGTGTTGTACACAGGAGCAGAGAAATGTTTAAATAAAACATGTCCAGCTGGTTTGTTCTGCTACTGTTCTTAAGTGAAGTGAAACCATTGAGACAGAAGCCCTGTTCTGTGTATTTAATAATTTTTCAGGGAGTGGGATATTAGAAGCTTTGGGAAAATACATCAGAAAGAGGTGCGAAAAAGACTCAAAGAAACAGCTTGGGACGGAAGCAGATTTTAAACATTTTTCAGGGCAATAGGAGGCTGAGTATATGGAGTGTGCAGTTGTCTTCAGAAATGGATGTCTCTTTAGTATGCTGTTACTCAGCTGCATCTTTCAAGCTTGATTAATGCTTAATGTGATTGTCTTTAAAATCTGTCAGCATTTGGCATAGATCAGATAAGTGGCTGTGACAGAAGTGCAAATATTTGTACTGCAGTTTTGTACCCTGATGTGGTTATGATTAATAAGTTTTGCTTATGCACCTCTAGAGATTGTTTTGTAAATTATCCTGCTTGGATATATTAAATTTATATTAAATTAAAGTGCTCAAATATATTTTCCTATGGGTTTACTATTTTAAATAAATAGGCAGCAACATTGCTTAGAGAACCTAGCTGGCACATTTTAAAAATCATGCCAAAGTTGAACAGATTAAATTGATCAGAAAGAGATTGAATCACAGGATATGTTCCTTGATATAGGCAGGAAATGGGACTAAAACAATACTTTAAAGATAATTTTCAGGAAAACAGAAGAAGGGACAGCTTTTTCAATAAAGATAACAAAAGATTCCAGATGCTGTAAAATGTAAAGTTCACACAAATCAAGTGGTAAAAGTAAGTTAATTATTTGGAGATAGAGCACAAAGAAAGAAAGAGTTGTTCACTAAAGGAGCAATAATGCATTAGAGAAGTTTTTTGCTATCCCTTCTTTATCTTAAGGACCCCTTAATGGGGTCTTCCAAAATGGTATGCTGTGCAAAGACAGAAAAAAGCAAAGATTTTGTTTTGTCTCATGTTCAAGCAACCTCCTCTTACCATAGGTTTGTAATGGGTCTTGGTAACATCAATAAAGACATAGTCACCAACTACACTGTGCTGAAAGAGAAGCTAGGAGTTTCGCAAATTCATAGCTAAAACTGAGTTAAAGTGATTGAGGAGAGTAGCTGGGGAGGATGGCTGGCGAAATACTCATTGATATTTTTGATATTTATCAGATTATAGATTCTAATTAGATGCTAGATTATTAGGGCAGCCAAAGGGTCAGAGAAAGGAAAAATACCCATTCCCTTTGACAGTCTGATTTTTTGGGATTCAGTCTCCATAAGGAAGTAATTACCACTTCCTAACCAGAAATTACATTTGATCCAATGGAGGTCTGAACTCAGGCAAAGGGGACAGGGCAGGTAATGCTGTTGACCTTACCTAAGTTTCAGTCCAACTTCACACTTCCAACTCTGATAGCGACCTGCTTCCTTTTCCTCTCCTATACAGGGTTTCACAATTTTCTCTCCTCTTCACTTTGATCCACCAAAAAACGGATTTCTTGTAAGGATTCCTATCCATGAATTTATATCCTTACTCTTTGGAACTTAGTTTCCTACTCATGTTTTCCTTCTATAAACTCTCCTACCAAGTTTTTTTCTATATGCAATTCAAATTCAGCAAAAAGTACAGGCACAGTGTGATAATGTTTGGTAGAATAAAAATGACAAAATGAGATGAGACACTTGGAAATGATAAGAAAGATTGAAATAAACTATATTCTAAATCTGAAAATAAGATCCTTATTAAAACAAAGATTATTAAATTATTTCTAAGTTGCTGTTTTTTTTGCTTTGAAGTGCAACTAACCCAGAAACTTCCCAACTTCCACATCTGGCTTGACATCAACTGTAGATAGACTAAAAGTTTTACATAAATATTTTTAACAGGATTCCTGTCTATATCTGATTTCCTCCTGTAAGTCTGGAAAATTTCTCCAAGTAAGACATTCATCAATCAGATGATGACGTCCTCAAAACAAACATGTATGTTATTCCAGAACTCTTCAAAGGACAACCTTTCTTTATCAACAAGTAGCACAACAATTTTGATAGCTATGATTGTGTAGCAATTCCAATTTTTTTTGGACTCTGAAAAGAAGTTCTCTTGTTTCTTCAAGCTGAGAACCATGAATATTTGCATACAAATACAGCTTTGGGACATAACTACATTCTGTTTTATATGCTGACTGCAAAGAGTGTGATGCTTGAAACTGTATTTCAAAAGTTCTGAATTCATAAGCTGCAAACAGCCTGTCATTAGTGATTATTTCTCCCCAGACAACAGAATGACAGCAAAGTTATTATCTAGATTTTAGTGATCTGAACACTAATGGATTCATTGAGAAGCAAAATGTCTATAGAAGCCAGATAGCCCCATTCTGTCCTTCTAAGTCTTTGGGCAACAGAATATGGGCTGTGAATGATCAAATCTTTGTCTTGTTTTGGTGACTGAATTCTTACAAGTGCAGTGTTCAGTTTCTGATTCTGCCACTGTTTGTGTAGGTTTCAACACATGTTCTATTAAGAAGTTAAAGTAATGCCCCTCTGTGAGGGGTCCCCTCCCCTCAAAAGGAAATTCATCAAGACATGTTCTCAATTGCAAATTTAATATAGGATCTCTGAGCCACTGTCTTTGTTGTTGTTGGTTTTTTTAAAATTGAAACTATTTGAAAAAATAACTTTTAGTGGTTGAAAACTTGGAAACCAGCAAGTTCTCAGCCATTTAAGCTGTTAGATATTGTCTGGGGATTCAGGATCTTGAACTTAGATGTCTAAATCTTATCCAAATTCTATTTTGAGTTGAACACTTTCATACATAATGTTTAATTTAAGAAGTGACTTAAGGCATATCTTGTCTGCTGATCTTACTTTCAGCCATTCCTGGATTTCAGCCCAAGCCATCCCAATATTCAAGTTTGAAAGTACTGCAATCTCTAGATGGCTTGTCAGATATGCAGGAGGATTAGAAAGTCGGTCTTTGTTGTGTTTATTTTTAACTTTAGCTGTTATCTACCTGCTTTGGAATAAAAGAACATGCAAAATACCCTTGAAATTCTGATAGACATACAATGTCTTTCTGAATCTTTTCCCTACTGAAAAGCCAATTCACAACAGCTGAGCAAAAAAAAACTACTCAAAAAATCCCAGAGAACTGTGGGATAGGCACTCAGGAAATAACAGTAAGGACAGAAAGAGTAATTGGAATGCCTTGTCCTCAAATGCTGGTCAGTCAAGCATATTTTGGCTGCTCTGGCAGAGGTAGTAAACAGTCACTGTAAAGAGATAGTCTTAAAACATAAAACTTACCTTTGTTCACAGTGCCTGAGATGTCTTAGCTTTTAAAATGGTAAAGGTCATTTATCTGCAGTTCTGTAGTTTGCCTCTCACAGCTTTGAAGCCTTTCACCTCAGCTGCTGTGGCAGCGTTTTCCCAGAGATGCTTTGGCCATGTTCCCTGTCATTCTCATCCTGCTATTCTCAGGGCCTGGTACCTGCAAACCCCAATAAGGCTCACCTGCTGAATTTTCATTTGAAGTCCCACCAGTGCTAGATTTCACTCCCTTCCTACCTCATGGCTGAAGTATTTGGTTTCTATTAGGGGACCTGATAATATGCATACACAAAGTTTTAACAATGAGTTTTAACCTGTGCCTGATCAAAGCATTCTCCAACTGTTATAATAGTAGGAAGGTCCTATGCAGGAAAATTTGAAGCTTGTCACCCTGAAATGAGCATATGAAAAAGGCAAAGGAAAGAGGCAGAAATTGGTCCTTGGCAAGAAGGTACTCACTGCTTTTACTGTCAAGAGTAAAGAGGTTGCTTAGGGCGAATGGTTTTTATTGGGTTTTTTGTTCTGCTTTTGAGTAAGATGATACCCTTCCATTCCCTGGCAGTTAATGTCTCCCCATCCATCCTGACGCCTTCTCCTTATATAATCAGCAGGAAGCCTGTCATTGCTTGACAGAGGCCTCCACAAAGTACATAGCTGTGCTATGGCTACTTTTCTGCACTTTTGACCTTTGATCTTCTACCCAGCTCTGTACTCAGGCTTATTAGCCAGTATTTTTTGGACAGGTACAGTGACACTCACTGGCAGTCAATCATGTATGGCAACAACCGCCTATCACTGAAACAGACCTCCAGAATGTTTCCAAAAACCAATCATTTGTGAAAGGGTTTCGAGCAATTATGGACCACAGATCAGCAACAAGTCATGGATAAATCATCCTTAATTACCACCAGCAACTACTTGCTGTTTGTTATCTATTGTTAATTACTGACACCAATTGTTCACAAACCACTAGAAGTCACCGACAATCACCAGTATATAGCACCAAAGACCATTTGCTTTGCCACTGAATTTAACTGCAAAAGCTATGAGGTTTTATACAGAAAAGTTCAACAAGTTTAGCACATTGTACCTGTTGCTTATTCCCAGCACAAAGGGAATACTGCTGTAATCAAAGGATGCCCAAAGGCTTTTCCACTCAATCCAGAATTCCAGGTGCTTAGGTTTCTTCAGAATAGAATTTGCAATATGCACATTTGGTGTCCATTTCCAAGTTTCAGAAGAAGGGTCTTTAAGCCTTTATTTATAATCTTGTAAATCACTGGTGTGCAAGATAGTAACCAAAGGCTTTGGAAATAGTCAACACACATAAGACCATTCTAAACATTAATGGAATTCTCTGTAAACACTGGAGAAATTTATCAGGACAAATTGCAAAAAACATTGGTACAGAAAAATGGATGACAGTTATACATATTGCATGGGATCGTTGAGCTCTAGAAGAATGCCGCCCTCTAATTAACAGTACATCAGATTCTTTAGAGCACTTGAAAAATACCTGAACTCTTGGATTGATAGGGATAAGCATTTTTCACCTAAATATTCTTGCAATATCATTCACCCTCCTGAATAAAGAAAATCCAACAAAAAATTAATACCTGAACCTGTTACATCTGACATTTATGGATGTAATCAGATACCATTCTTCTCTGCATGGGGTCTCCATTGCCCCTAATTAGATAGACAAAATTAGCCCTCATTTTTAAATGTAGATTCTATTCCTGTTATGTGTCATTTGACGTAATCTTTTATGATGACTGACATACATTATGTACATGTGTATTAGAGCACAACTCCTTGCTAATTACGTATATTTGTTTCAGATGTAATGAAAAAATTCAAGATACTGGCAACTATCAAAGGTTTGTCTCCATGGAGGTATCACCCTGCAGCTTAACAAAATGAAAAATCAAAAAATGGCCATGAGGACGCAACAGAGACTTCCCCCTTCCTATTCGTCTCTTCAAATCATTGGTCAACATTCTCTCATCTCTATTCGGAGTCTGTCAACATGTGGAGATAGAAAGTGATCTGCAAGTGTATTTCATAAGAAGGAGAAAACATATTCATGCCAAATGACCCTCAGAGGTAATGCATCACCCAAGAGAGGGAATCTGTAACTCTAAATCAACACAAACTTCTTGTCCGTAGAGATTCTCAAAAACTGCTTTTATGTGGTAAGGAGTGAAGAACCAAAATCACAGATATAAGTTCTGCAGTACTGCAGGATTCAATTAAGATCAGCAACTGAAAAGTAAATTGCTATGCCTTTAATCCTATACTCTAGTACATCTCAGGCTTAGACAATTCAGTTTAGGTTTCTCAAAATATCAGAAATATTGGCACCACCATAAAGACGATAAGATGAAATCAGGGTTCCTGAGTCACTGGGACTACATAATCAAAGTCCAAAGAACAGTAAGCAAGATTTTTTGACTTCACAAACTTCTACCTAGTACATAAGTTTGTAATGTATTGTAACCAAAATTGGAGGATATGCCTGCAGAAAAGTTGAGAAGTACTGGTCAGAAATCTTCTTTTAAATAAAGTGTTAGAAAGTGGTAAACATCACCTTCATTCTTGGTTTTAAACACATCACCAAAACTTGCTGTGCAGCATATGATATGTCCCATTCTTTGCTTTGGAAAAATACACAGTTAAATACCACAACAGTGCTTTCAACTGATTGCAGCAGAAACACTCATACTTCATGGTACAGGGCTCTGAAGTGGCTCTGTAGACATGGCACAGAGTTAACTTCATCTGCTCCAAATTAAAATATGCTTTTCTTACACTGGATTCCCAGTTGGTATATCAGGCATTTTGAGATCTGTGCAAACATTTATGTGAGGAACTGCTGGAATGATGTTCTTTATACCAAATGCTAAAAAACGTGTGGCGTCCGTCTCAGCAATGACTGAAACAGAAGCTCAGCAGCTGGGCAGAGTGTGATGGAGCTGCAGAGACAAAATAAAACATACCCAATAACAGCAGTGAAGCTACCAGTTTCCAGTTCCTCCTTTTCCTTTTCCTCCCAAGAGAGCACAGTTAGACCCTTTGTAAGCTTTACCTTGAATATATTTGACTAATTAAGCCATTTCATCCATGTGCTGCCTCTGCAGTGCAAACAGAACGTTGGAAGGCAAATATGGTTGGCAGCACCACAAGGACTCAGTAATACATGCTAAGAGGAAAATATGATCAACCGTTGATTCAGTCTCAGTAAAATTCATGTACTTCCCACAATTTACTACTGAATACTGAATTAGCTCGGCACAAGTAAAGACACAAATGGTAGATGAAACTGAAAACAAACAAGCAGTCTCCTCAAAGGTTAGTCCAATTAGCAAATGATTGAATCAAGCTGCTAGTCTAAGTTGCTTTTCTCCAGATTAGAAGTGTTTGCAAAAATGACTTCATTAGGTAGAGAAAAACTGAGATTAAATATCCAAAGAATGCTTCCTGACAATGAAATCTTCTGGATGTGGAGCAACCTCCTTAGAGAAAAGACATCAGCTAACCACCAGGATTATTTAAGAGAGTACTGGATGATACACTAAACAATATGACTAATTTAAAGAATAATTTTCCCATTTTTATTCCATTTACATTCTAATTACTAGACAGCATAAGCAAGCAGTATTTGCTTTTATAGTGCTACTAATGATTTCCATGATTTTTTTCAACTTCAATGTTACAACAGCTTATTGCTAATTTGGTGGTGTATTAAGCTAAGTTCATGCAGTGAAAAATAATTTAACTCTCTTCTGTATCATAATATAAGTATTTCAAGTAAATTTTGAAGTTTTAAAACTTTTTTTAAGGACTTTTTTCAGGGAAAAAAAATGTGCTACTAGGTCTTTAGCAAAGGTTTCTTTGATGCAAAATATTTGCTAGAAATGTTAAAAAAACTTGCTTTAAAGAAGAAACAACCAAACAGCAAACCCCAAAAACCCCAAGTACATAGTGATATACAAATATTCCCTTTAAAACATTCATTCTCATGATGCCAAACAAGCTGGATATCAGGAAAAAGTTCTTCACCCAGAGGGTGTTTGGACACTGGAACAGGCTCTCCAGGGAAGTGGTCACAGCACCAGCCTGGCAGACTTCAAGAGGTGTTTGGACACCACTCTCAGACACATGGTGTCCTGTACAGGGCCAAAAGTTGGACTCCATGATCTTGATGTGCCCCTTCCAACTCAGCATGTTCTGTGATTCCATGAAACATTTGAAAGGGTGGGGTGGTTGGAAAGTAGATTGGTTGTGAATACCACACTGACAAAGAAATTAAGCACCTTGTACACTGTAATACAGTATCATAGGTAGTTTAATTCATTTTCGCCATTGCTTAAACAAAATGGGAGATCCCAGCCTGCTCATAGCAGCAAAATTTTTCTGGTCCTAAATTATGGCACACTGTAAATCTCAGGTGTAAACACCTGTAATGACTATTTCATAATCTGCCTATATGGAACAAACAGCCAGAGGGAAAACTCAACAGATAACATACTTCGGAATATCTAGGAGAGGGAGTCCGTCTCATCAGAGCACACAGAGGATCAATCAATAAGTTTCAAACACAGCCCAGTGCCCCAAAACCACAAAAGTATTTCACCACACTTGAGGGCTGTTGCTACCTGATTACTCCTGCTCTGTGAGCATAAGAACAGACCCAGACCCTCTGTTACTGCCACTCATATTCCCTGAACCTTCCTCAGTCCCATCCTAGAATCTCTTGCCCATTACTACTGGCCACTACTGGTGGGAAGTGAAATATAAAGAGACAGGAAACTGGAAACCTGCCAACTTCACACCTAGAATTCCTTAGGAGAATCCAGTGATGTTTTAGGAACACCCTAAAAATTTCTTTTTGCCTGTGATCAACAGGGCTTTTTAACACTAAAATGTGTCTTTGTTTAGATAGGTTTTCTTATGTGCACATGAACACACCACTCCAAAGAAGTTTTTAAATCCTGAAGAACTCTTCAGCTTCAGCTTTTGTTTGCAACCTGCCATATTTAGCTTTCAGGTCCTACTCCAGAGAAAGTTGCCTTTTAGTTTTTGAAGTGCTTAATGAATGTAAAAGAATTTTTGACCCTAAGGAAAGACACCAACTTGCAAAATTCAGTGTATTTTATGTTGCACTACATTAAAGAAGGGTGTATGAATAAACATGCTGTGCACTAGCTCTGT
The DNA here is from genome assembly GCA_013399945.1 of Ploceus nigricollis. NCBI lineage: Eukaryota > Metazoa > Chordata > Aves > Passeriformes > Ploceidae > Ploceus > Ploceus nigricollis. The sequence goes on along the minus strand of VXBC01010271.1, from coordinate 788,570 downwards.
AGTGATCCTGTTACAACTGATTGTAGCCTTCTTCCTGCCTGGCTCTGCTGTTTCAGGTTGCAGAGAAAATCAGCACATTTTGAATGTCTAGCCAATCTGTCACTTCATCTTTGGTTTCTGCACATGAAAGAGGACAAAAACTGACATATATTTGTAAAGACACTCTTTACCCTGAAGTGCATGTTTGCTCATTGGCTTTATCTGAGCCGCCGGAAAACTGTGCATGTTGGAGAAGGCATTCCTCTCACTTCACTGAGCTGTAGCCACAAAACAAGAAAAGCCTCAAAGCAGAGAAGGAAAGGCATCTGCCAGTGCAATTGCAATCAGCCCTTCCTCTTGTGCCCTGAGGAAACTAAAACACGATGTCTGTCTAAAGCAGCACAGAGGCTGCTATTTCTTGCAGGATTTGTATTCAGTACTAACAGCATCTAAGCAAGTTACAGTGAGGAGTGGGAATTACTTCTGCAAACTTCAAGAACGAGAATTTGCATAGTGTGCAATGATGAAAGTGGGATTAAGCAGCTAGAATTTCAGCTGGAGATCTGCAAGTCATTTGTAGTGGTGGAATTAACAGGACAGAACCACCTCTCAAGCACTAGTCCATGTAAACCAGTAAAAATTTAACCTGACATGCAATAATCCTGCCAGAGAAGAATTTACTTGTTCCTGCATAGACTGTAGGAATTGAGGGGCTTCCTAGTCTATCTTTCTATTATTAACAGTCTTACTATTTGCCACCACCTAGGGACATTTTTGTTATATGAAGACATTTAAGAATATTCTTATTTAAGTGGTTAAAACCATTCACATTATTTTTAATTCTCTTGTCTGTAGTGACTGATATGTAATGTCATATCTGTTGGTTCTCTTTCTTGCTCTGTGATTTTGAGGGAAGTGGCCTTGCTTCTTTTTTTTTCTTTTTTTTCCCCCTTTTGTTTTTGAGAGTCTAGAATTTTTGAAGGGTTTTAGAAATAGGCTTCTCCTCTTCTATTCTGTGTTCTCTTCAGAAAGCTTCCTTAAACCCTGGATCATGCTTCTGATATTTTCTTTTGTTGCTTGAGTTCCCAGCTTTCCAAAAAGTTGCATATTTTAATAAATTATGCATTTTATTCTATGCAGTCGTAGGACCCACAACTTCAAACATTTGTTATTTACCCATGCATTTGTTTCATATGCCTCCTCAGTGAGGCCAACTGTAATAAGCCTGCATGGAAGCAAAATATTCAGTTTTCCCCACTTATCTAGCACTATCAGTGTTTCTTCTACTGTGCCAATATTTTTTGGGATCATGGTGACTTGAATACTGATCTCCTACTTTGTCCAAAACTGCCCATTACTCCCCTGAGTTTTCTTATCTGCAGCAATACTGCTGCCATTCTTTGTTCATGCTGAGCATAAATTGTCATTAACTGTAAGCTGTTAATGCATTTGCTTCACTTTTTCAAGCACAAGGCCTCTCTTCAGCTTGTGGCATTTGTCACAAGAAGCACAATTTACTGGGTTTATTTCTGTCTTCAGCTTTTCTTTGCCTGTTAGCTTAGGATCTTGCAATTTCTTATCTGAGTTGCGCCTGTTACCTCCCTCAAATGACCAGAATGTCTCACCAGCTTTAATAATTTGCATATTTATGTATGTTTTCAACTTCTTTTTATATGCTTTCATACACATCATTATACATCTTTGTAAAGCATGCAGTACTCTGTGCAGTTCAATAATACAAACTCATAAAGGCATATTTTATCAGAATTAAAGGAAGACTAATGGAAAAGCTAGGCACTTCCAAAACAACTCTTATCAAAATTATTTTCAGACAGCCCAATAATTATTTTTTTCAAGGAAAACACATTCAAATATTTTTCAGTTATTCTCTGTGGGTTTGCAGGTTTTAGGTGCAATGGTGATTATGCCTACTGTCCTCTTTTGTGCAGAAACTTTTCTTCATCAGGGATCACCAGAGAGCTGAGTTTAAAAACATCCACTTTTGCTTCTTTTTATGTTGTATCTATGGTGCTATGCCTATGGTGCTTGCATTGCATCAGATGAACCTCTATACAACAACCCACTCGTCTGTCTCATGCAGGAGGCTCTTTATATCGAGTTGCAGATCCCATGGCTCCTGCACTGCTATCTACCGGGGAAAAAAATAAAGAAAAGAGAAAAAAAAAAAAAAGATTGTGCTATAAATCTTCCTGCACATTTGCTTTGAATATGAGTTCAACCAGAGGAAGCTAAAATTCTTAATTCTACTTTTGATGTTCATAATTGCATCTTCCAAGATAGTATTTTCATGGGAATGAGTGTGATTATATTTCTTGTGCTTACCAGGAACAGGTCTTGATGAGAATCTCTTTCAACCCAACATCTGAAGCCTTGCTAATTTCTCACTTTGCAATAAGATACGAGAGTCATCGCCTGTCTTCAGCTTGCTCTCAATTCTCTTGCTCTCAGCTCCAGTTCAGTAAAAGAAATTTTGCAGCTTTGTGAAGAGCCCAAGTTTTGAATTTTGCCAGCTGTGATGGCTTATTGTATCAACAGTTTTGCTGTGCGAAGTAGTTACTTTTCCGGGAAATTCATTTTCCTAACATTCTGCCAAAATTCACAACAAAGACATAATTCCATAGCTTTAACAATGAAACTTATTTTCTTCTATGTAATAGAATAACAAGACTATTATAAAGTACTGTGTTATCACAAAAAAAACCATCCAAACCGACCAACCAAACAAGGAGATCAATCATTACCTCACTTGACTATCATAATCTCTGGCATTAATTTCTGTAAATGAAAAGAACTTGGAAAAATTCATCGGTGGCTGTCCCCATCAATAGTGGCACTGTTTGGTTCACAGATTTGTTCCCCTTTTAGTTAGTAGCACACCAGTTCAGTCAGCAAATAAGATGAGCTTTCTCAGAGAGAACCTTCCTCCTTCATACAGTTGTTCTATTCACATTATGAACTCAGTTTAGACTTACCCCTCAAAATAGGCTGTAACTTTTTGCTTATGCTCAGAATTATAGACCAAAAATACACACTTGATTACAATTATTTCATATGCAAGTATCATCTTGAAGTTAACTCCTGGTCCACAAGAAGTGGCCAAGGTCCGAGTGACTTAGGCAGAGCCAAAGTTCCACATGCAGGTATGCTACAACAATACATTCAGTTTTTTTCTGAAACCCCCTCATGTGAGGCTTTGCGTGGGCAATGTTTGACATTAAGGAGATTTTAATTGGTCTGAAAATACTGGTGCATCTTTTATTATCCTCTTGAAGCTCGGGTTTGTTATAAAAATATGGAAATTAATGATGCTTGAAGTACAACATTTGGTAAAAGTTTATGAACACAAGGTTGCATGGACAATTGTATCAAATCTATGTGAACTCTCCTTGGGCCAACATTGAAAAAAATTTTAGGTTTGTTAGAGAAATTTCTAACCTCATTTCCTTAACACTAAAATAGAAAAGTATCAAAAATATACAAAAAGACAGACTCTTATCAATACATAAACATTGCACCCTCATTACTTATCATTTGCAAAGGTAATGAAGTAGAAATCACCAGCAGTTTGGAATTTACAGCCCTAAGAAGATCAGTAAATAAAAACAACAGACTCGCCCAATATTCCTGACTCCTTCCATTTAAAGTCTCTTCTGGAGGACTTGAGAGGCAATATATATTGGCTTTAGAAAAGTGGCATCTAAATCAGGAAGAACACATGGAATCAAGTAGGCTGATGGAAATCTATCTCTTAACTTGATGGCAGTAATGCCTGCAGAATTTGGAGAGATTTATGCCAGGGCTCAAGGAATATAATATTCCTCTTGAATTAACTAATTTTTGCAATCACTGTACTGTGAGTGGTACACAGCTGCCAGGAAAGATTTGTGGCCTGCCTGAAGTACCAATTATCTTTCATTCTCTACAGTAAAAGTGTCTGGAAATGTGAGTGATAGCAGCAAATTTTACACATCGCTAATGATGGAATTAAATGTAAGCTCCATCATGTCTAGTAACAATTTTTGTAAATAACATAAAATAAAATACAGAAATTAAATAATTGGAATATGTGCAAGAAAAGTTAATCTAGTATTTTTTTTCATCTAATGATATTTCCTATCACAACTGACTTATCAACCTTAGTTCCTGCTAAAAAAGAGTATTATTAAGAAAGGCTAATTTTGTTCAAGTAAAGGGTAGCCCAAGAAAGGGCAATCTAAAACCAGCCCAATGTGGACTAAAAATTCTATCTAAACCGCTGCTTTAAAGCTAATCACATCTCACTCTTGGCAAGTACCACGGAAAGTCTTTTGGGTTTCCTGTGATCAGTCTTGTGTTCCAGACACTTGCCAAGTCCCAGCTGATGACTGTGGGACTCTCCCATATGATTCTGACTCATCCACTCTTTCACTAATCACAGTGCAGAAAAATCATGGTTTCCAAATACAAATATTGGCGTCTTTCCTGACAGGTACAACTCACCAAACTCTTTGAATAACTCTGTCTGAAACATTGATTTTATTGGTAGTTTGGAAATATTTTTTTCTAACTGAACAAAAGTTACAGGTATTTGAATGAAAAGATAATAAATAAAATCACATTTTTACCATTTGAAGAAAAACTGCTCTATGCCTAAAAAATGAAGGTTGAAAGGTTGAAGCCAAAATGTAGGTCAGACTTAAAAATGGCATGGAATTAATCATCACTGAGGCACAGAGAATGAGCTCAGATTACTTAGAGTATTTGAGAAGCTGGGAGGATTTGAGAATTGCCTCTGGGGCATACCCAAGAGAGAAATTTAGCAAGGTCTTTAAATATGCTCCTGAGAATCAATGGGCCAGAGGGAAATGCATCAGAAATGCCCATCGGTCTCAAGAAGAAATTTTCAAGGGCTAACACACATAAACACACAGTCACAGAGGGGAAGCTTATTTTAGAATGTGGGTGATTTCCACAAGTCAGTTTTGTGTACTTGTCACCAGTGACATGGTTCTAGCTTTGCCTATGACAATTGGAATCTTTATGTACACAGGGGAATTTTTTTTTTTTTTAATCTGCAAATGCAGAATCTCTATTGGAGTTTTAGCCTGATTAGTGTAATCAAATATCAAAGATGTTCATGTACATGTACTACACAGCTCGCTGCACTACATGCCCCCTAGTTTCTAATTTTCAATATTTCTGTCTTTTGTTGCACATCTTTTGGCTCAGCTGCTTATAAATTGCTACAAGGTGTCCCAGCCAGACACGGAGCAGTAGGGAAACATCTGGGCTGAGAAGAGAGTAGAACCACACTGTGATGTCTTTTTTATAGGCAATATCCCTATGCACACTATTGAGTGCTAACTTATAGTTACACAAATAATATTTTTTTTCCAGTTTCAAATCAAATGCAATGTGTACCAATTTCCACAGTGCAGCAATACAACTCTTATCTTGATAATTGCTCTGTGCCCTCCTACTAGGCTCAGGCAAGCAGATTCCATGCTTTAGCAGTCAGAGGAGTCCTCTGCTCAGAAGAAACCTTGGAAGGTGCAGCGGTTTGTAGTTGGAATCACAAGGGGATTGTGATCTCACTTACATCTCACTTCCATGCCACTTGTGTTGTCCTTGGAGGTTACTGAGACACAAGAGCAGGTTGAGCAACTTGGAGGGAGAACTTGGTATCTGAATCTTCTGAGGAAAGTGCCTTTCTTTGGACTATGTTACTGGAAATGGTTTCATAAGCCAGCTTGACAAAAGAAACGATGATCCAAAAATCCACACACTAGATCAGTGGTCCAATTACTGTAAGATGAAGTGAAAATGATAGAAAAGCTTACACCTGATGTTTACTGGATACCCTGTCCAGCTGGCATAAACTGAGTGTTAAAGGGAGACTGCTTGGGCAGCAGCTTTTCCTTCAACACTGGTGATGATGGAATGGAATTAATAACCTTTTTAAAAAGAAATTATTTGAAGAGCCAGGGCTTAACTTGATAAGACCCTAGCCTCAGTTTCATCTGAACCTTGCTTAAAGAAAAGAGGATATAAATGGCTCAGAAAATATGTTAAATGCATTTTCAATCCTGATGGCACTACTTACAGGCTGAAAGTGACATAACCAAATGATAAGTCAGTAAAACACCTTTCTCAGCTTCTCAGTGGGTGACTGTACAACTTGAGGTCAGTTTAAAGGACAGCATGGAGCCAGCTGACATCCTGCACCCATGCTAGATAACAGTTAACAGTTTCTTAAGTAGCTCTTCTATTGCAGCTGTTACATGATTCCACCATTTCAAATTTAAAAGAAAACCAAAAAGGAAAAAAAGGAAAACACCTCTTCAAGAAGGTGTTACAAAAGTTTTATTTGTTGTGACACCTTGGCACTATTGAGACTGTGGAGAGTAAAAATGTGGTAGAAAGTGTGTCCTAACAGGCCATCACATGCCTTAAGCAGTGAGGGAGAAAAACCCTGTAGCTGACAATATCAAACATTTAACAGAAAAATAATGAAGAATTAAATTTGATGGAACACACGGTTCCATCCAGGAAAGAAGGTCAGCAGAAACACTCACAAAAATAAGTGACAGAAGGTGATTTAGCATGTTCAGCAGAGGACAGTATTTTCCACTCTGTTGATAATACAATCAAGTTCTTTGTTCTGACTTTGGTAGAAGAGGAAAGATTAGATCTTTCTCTCCTCTGAATGTTGTGAAGTCACTCATGGCAGAGCTGATTCCCTAGCAATTATAGCCACGCTGAGCTAATGTGACTTACAGGCAGCAAAGAACCCTGAACAGAGACTGTACACACACTGCACACCTGGAGACTGCAGTGAGCTCTGCTCTCACTCACCTTCAGCATCTCAACATCACACAGGTACAGGCCACAGCCAGTCTGGGCACACCAAGTAACATCACAAAGTGGCTAGTAACACCTCTCTTGCTTATGTGATGCCCCTGAATGTGCCAGCTCAGGTGTTAGACCATCTGGTTTTACATGTCTTAAGGCAGAATATCACAGTCCAGCTTCAGCCCTTCCTTTCTCTGTGTCTGGGGTGAATGGGCTTGGAGCTTGAGGAGAAACTGTGTAGAGCCAGAAAGGTCCTGGACAAGGCTTCACACAAAAGACATGAGACTAATGTAATTCATAGTGCAGTAGTTCTGGTGCCTATTAAAGTGGATTGTACTTGATAGCACACACTTCTCCAATTATTGCACTGTATTGCTGGTTTCCACTCATTGCTTCTGAAGTGGCAGAAAATTTCTTAGAATACAGAATATGCATCCAACAGTCCTGCACAAGTAGACCTTATCAGGATATAGTGATTTAAGTTATTTTGAATTAAAGAAACTATTTCAAGTCCCCTGCCTGTTGCATAGACAATCTGTGACCATTTCTCTTGCCAAGATATTCTACTGGTGTTCTTAACCTAAGTCTGTCTTTTGAAAGGATTTTATTAACCTTGAGCCTGAGTTATCAATGTAAAAATCATGTTGCTGCAATTACATACCTGCTACCAGAAATGCAGCAAACATATAAGAGCCTTATGGCACAGTACTGAGCCCACAAGCACACACAGTTCTGGAGATAAGTCAAGCCAGGGATACAGACAAGCTTTCAAACAAGAGAGGAATCACAGGAAAAGAGAATAAAGAAGTTGCAGTAGCCTGCAAAACACTTAGGGAGAAGACAGGAAAGTGAAAAAACAGATCCTGTGTAGTCCACATGGTTTTGCATGGCTTTTGCTCATTCTTGCCTTTGTTATCTTGTATTAACCTCAGCACCTTTTAATGACTTTAAGTCAGAAGACAACTGCACAGTTTCTGTGGAACCAGGCAGGCTGGAGGCAGTTACATACTGTAAAGCTGGGGTAATTTAATGACAAGTCTCCTAAGGACTAGGACTTTCTCAGTCCTGTAATAATCCTCAAACCAGTACAAGTGCATCCATGCATGTTTAATTCAATCCTCATTTCACAATTTCACTTTTTTCCGTAGTCATATTAGCTAAAGTAATCTAGAGATGCAGGTTACCCAAAATACAGTTTCTGGTACAGAAATCTAAAAATTATTCTCTGCCTTGAGGAGCACTTCCTCATCTCATACTGCATTTGTGCATAAAGCTACAGGATGCACCTGAACAGAAAAATATTAATTACATGAGTTGGTTCCATGCTTTAGAGTATTGGTGTTGTTCCAAATTTCATTGCAAGACAATGGCCCAGGGATTTATGGATCAGCTCTGTGATGATCTAGTATAAATGCCATGTCATTGTTTCACATCTTTAGCAACACTGGGATCAGAAGGGTCTTTTCCAAGGAACTAGTTGATTTTTACTTCTCTTCAACTATAAGTGGCACTAAGACATTGTGAGAACTCCACAGCCTGTTCCTATGTGGAGGAATTAAAGGATTGAATGAGCTTTTAGTATAAAACCACTAAATTATTTCAAAAGGCTGGGCTGTCTGAAGAAGGTCAGTGAAATAAAAGTCCTTACCACCCCCTATTTGTTCTGTTCACGGGGAAAGAGAACAAAGTATATCATACAATGTCTCTTATTAACCAATATGTAATGAATTTGAAATTAAGTCTGTCCAAGCAAGAAGGAAATGATCATAGATTGAAAACAAGGGAAGAAAGTTGCAAGTGATTTCAAATGCGTTTTACTGGAACATTTTACAATCAGTTTTTAAGCATCTTCCTACTGGAAAGGGAGGGGTCTATTCAATCAAACTGCAGGAAAGTATCCATGTGAAGCATTGAGGGTGTAATTGTTTAAGACCTGATTTGCTGGGGAAGCAGAATTGCATTCAGTGATCAGAACACATTAATTTGGATATTTGAGGTAGTGAACCACTGTGGTTTTTAGATTATAATAATCCATGAACATAGTCTGACTGGGAAGTGTTAGCTTTTTTCCCACCCCTGTTATCCAGATAACATAACCTGAGTAGTCTTTTACTTATCCTGATAGTAGTTAGTAATGAACAAGTCTCAGTTTGTTTCATCTCCACACTTTGAAAAATAGAACGTGCACACCCAGACTACATGGAGGAAAACACAGATCATGAAATCTGCTATGTAATCTGGGTTTCCTCTTCAATATTTTCTAGGTTCTGCATGTTAATTTTCTAGCTATCAACTTTAAATGAAAATAATTATTTTCCCATCTATAGAGGGCTGCCAGACTCTCCAAGGACAGAGTTTTAACAAGACCACTAATAGTTCATGACCAGCTGCACGTAAACAACTGCCATGCTTTTCTCTCATAGATGTAATGTGCTGCTTTCAAGTCACTCTTACCTGCTTGTTGACCAAGATCCTATTAATTCAAATTATAAGCCTTCAGAGAGAACCACATACCACAGCACCACTTCCAGATTGATTTTCATAGATATTATTACCAAAGTTTTGGTGAAGACTTAACCACTGTTACTGAG
>VXBC01010271.1:728079-779108 GCA_013399945.1 Ploceus nigricollis | reverse complement strand
AAAAACAACCCAAGACCCCCCCAAAAAACCAACCCCAAACAAACAAACAAAACTGAAACCAACACAAATTTGCCTGTGGGAAAGAAGTATAGAAATAACACTTGAATAATAACACCCTAGAGTTTCTTCTTTGCTTCTGTTTTGCTTTAAAGCAGGCTTCTATCAGCTCCATATTTGTATATTTCTTTAGATCTGGTCTTGTTTTTTCTATTTTCTTGCCAAAGGGGAAAAAAGGAGAAAAGGTGGAAGTAACACTATTTCTGAAATGTCACTTTCCCTATTCTGAAGAAAGCATATCTTCCAACTGTTACTTTTGGCAGAGAGATCAAGTGCATGATTTAGCTCCTTCACTGTTATCTTTGGTTATGAAAAGCTAATTGTTTGATTATGCTCTTTTTCTTTTCTTCTTCAAACAGAGATTCAATAACAGTGAAGGTAAGATTTTTTTTTATAAGAGAATGCCTCTTTTCTGCCCTTTGCCCTGTCTGAACTGATGTGCAGATAATGATCAAATCTTGGCTTACACAGTATCTGAAATAGATCATGATTGTATGAAGATTTGAAAACTGAATCAAATCTGCATCAAAATGAGGTTGTAGCAGTGCATAGAAAATGTTATCTCAAGTGGATTATCACTTTCCCTTCTCCAAGTTAATTTATGGCCACACATTAAATGCTACAATGCATAACAGCTTTTTGGTATGGATTTTAAAAACCAAGTGAACTCTTTCATTTCTGGTTGTCAGTATGGACAGATGAGATCTGCTCCAGGACTCACAGTGCACAGAGTGAGTCTGTATTTCTTCTGGGCATTTATGACCTTGGGTGGTTGAAGGCACCTTTCAGCCTCATGTCTGACTCTAATTAAAGGCTTCAGATCAAGTGAAATGCCAGAACCTTTGCAATCTCCCCTGGAAAACTACTTGGAAAGGAGAAATAAACTTCAGCTTTTCAAACAGAGCAGAGGATGCCCGCTCTCGGTGTCAAACTCAGCCAACACAAAATCCCAAATTTAAAATATTTCAATTATTTTCTGCTGGTTTTGGTACAAAACTTGGTCAAGAGACTTCAAGAGGCTGCACAAAGGTAAATTACTCTCATTCTCACAGAATTGTGTAATTTCATTCTATTTCTAATGTTTAACTGTGAAAGTTCATTTTATTTCTAATGTCTTAAGTGCCTCACTACAGCATTCAGGAGGAAAATGAGATAGCCTTTTGGCCATCTTTCCTTCTCTCTCTTCCCCTCTTCTCCCTGACCATTGCTGCTTTTTACCCTTTTCGTTTTCCTCCCTGAAGCAATTTCCTGTCTTGGTTTCAAACACAATATTTTTTCCTATTTGTCTCTTCAACAATTAGCCATTAAATGTTCAAGTTAAAATTTTAATTAACATTATTTCCAAAAGAGACAAATAGAGAACCACTGCATTCATATTTCAGGATTATTTCACACTGGAAGCTTACTGCAGAAGCCACTATAATGTCAAAATCTGCTGTCAGTTCTGTTCAGGAAAGCTATCTGTCGAACTAGATGAACTAAAACCTACTTAAAGGTGGGGAGGAGGGGAGAGCAGAAACAAAACCTTTGATACAGCAAGATTCAGACTTCTATCAGGGCACCTGACACAGCTGTTTCAGACTTTACTAAGCACCCTTAAAGTGAACAGAACCACTGATAATGCTGAAGAGTTCTGTCCTTTCATTTTAATATTTCTTAATTTTTTCCCCCTGAAAGAATCACCAATATCACCATCTGGAGCTCCCTAACGACCTTTTAAAATACAAAATTATATAATAATAATAAAAAAAAAGTCCTTCCCACTTTGTTATTATGCCAAGCTGGCTCTTCAGCTCACTTAATCTCTCTCCTTCTCTAATGCTTTCCCACCTAAGTATTTATGAACAGTAAATGATTCTCCCTTCAGTGTCTCCCTACAGGTAGGCTGTGCAAGCCAAGCTCTTTCAGGATCTAAGCCTTGCAGCAGGGGTAGCCTGAAGCAGAGCAGTGCCTTCACCTGGCTCAGCTCACCCATCCTTGCTTAGTCCTGCATATTTGCATTAGCACAGCAGTGTTCCTGTGCTAATTAGTGGTGCCACTCAGCACAGCTAAGTTGGCTGCAAGAAGATGCTGACACCATCCTCTTGCTTTTAAATTTAGAACTATAGCACAGCTCCTCAGCTCTCTGTGCAGTGCTGCACTGCACAGTGCACACATCCTCCTCCCATCCCCCTGTACAGCATGGTCACCTCCCTGACTGTACCACAATTCCTTCCTCACACTTCTTCCAGTTTGGATCACCCCTTTCAACATGGGGGACCATGCTGTACTCTAGTGAGCAGAGCCTTGCAAAGTGATATTAGTTCTCTGCTGGAAATACCCAATCTAATACATAGGAAAAATCAGGTTTCCTCCTTCTCAGTTGCCTAGTAGTCATCTTTCAGAAAACTGAGCAATATTCCTCAAACCTGAGGCTACTGAAATGGAAGAAAGAAGAGAAAAAAAGTAATCCATTGTTGTCTCTTCCTCTTCTCTTTCCTTCCCTTCTCACTACTTATAAAAGCTGTCTCCTTTCTAGTGGTCACTAGACCACTAGGTCTAGCACAGCCTTGGAATAGCACTAGGAATAACACAGCCTTGAGGTGGAGCCACTGGGGACAAAAGAAGAAAAGGCCAGTGGGACTAAAAAAGGCAGTACAGCCGTGGACATGGTGACAGCAATCCTGTGACAGGATAGGTGTGGAGTCTTTTCTCATTCCTGTTTCTGCTCATTTTCAGGGATGACAAGACAAGGAGTAAATGGATAATATGGCTGTATCACCACCATAGCAAGACCAGACTCATGTTCTTAGGAGAGAAGGAACACTTGCTGATGATGAGAAAGCTGCAGGCAAAGGGACAATGTAACTTCCACTGAAGTTATGCTGTCGAGACACTCAGGTGCAGAACTTGCCAACAGTGAGAAAAGAGCCCCGTGAGTGCAAGGAATGCCATGGTGTAGAGATGGCATAAATCAGATTCATAGGAAGCCCTCAGCTGGGAGCAAGGATGGAGGATTTGGGGATAGGTTTCAGCCTGGTGAGACCATTGTTGTGTTTGCTGCAGCTTAGGGCACAGGGAGTTTGGGACATGGAGACCCAAGTTACACAAGTTCTGACAGAGCACGTAGAAAGGATGAAACACCAGTGTCTTTCTTCTCCTTGGTCATTTAGCATGCTGTAGTTAACAGCAGTAAATTCTGTCCTAGTCCTTAAACTCATACCATTATACTTCATTTAAGCACAATCTTAATAACTTCTGCTATTCCAGTTTCACCCAAATATCTCAGATGGAATGCCTTCCCCATTCTATTTCACTGGGCACACAATACCTATTTATTCCAATCCAGGGTCAGAAACTGGCACTGCAAAACTAGAGGATAAGAGCTTAGAAGAATTTCCTCTTGGTGGGGGGATTCACTACCAGCAGAATGAGCTCAAAAAACATTTTACTGAAAGCTGCCAGAAGAATAAGATTTCAGAAAATGTGTTGGGTGTGACACCTACAGGGAACATAAGCCATATAAATTACTACAAAAGATTTGAAGCTGTAGTCTTCATCTTCCATGTAATTAACCTAGCCTCTATATTCTAGCAGCAGGCTATTAGATTACCCTGAGTTAGAGAATATTTAACTGCATATATAAACTGAAAGAGTTCTAAGAGAAATACTTGATAAAAGGAATTTGACTTTTTAACTAACCGCTTTATCCTGCAGAAAAAAAAATCACACACAAAAAACCACCACCTGATAATCTTTAACTATCATTTGAATTCCAGAATAAGACTGAGCATTTTACAGAGCACAGTTACTCACTGCTGATCTCTTCCAAACGAAATATGATCAGTAACAACAATTCCATTTAGCATTAACAAGAATTATTATGCATATGTGGCATAAGAATTTCTAGTGTACAATGGCATTTGGCTGAAAGCCTGATAATATTTTTTGTATTTATAGGGTAGAATGTGAACTTTTTTTCCTATCTTTCACACTTTAAATAATTTAATCTTTATTTCTTGGCCTTGGAAAATGGTGCTATCCTGGGCTGTCATCCAAGAAGGGCTTCTTAAAGGACTAACAAGTTTGGATTGACCCTGTAAGATATGAAGTCACTTGATGTTATTCCAGAAAGAGAAATAAACCAGAATTAACATCACTTTAATTTCTCAATAAATATTTCTGCGGGTAGAAATGCTTGGTGCTCAGCCCAGGAGAATTGAACTCTCACAGAAAGTGCATCACGTGCACCTGAAGAGATGCATGTCCCTGCCTTAGATTAGATTCTTTCAGGAGGAATAGGAAGTGCAAGAGGCACAGAGAACCTTTCCTTAGTATACTGCTCCATTCCTTTTGATCCATTCTGACACTTTGTTATAGGTGCTGCCACCACAAGCTCATGATTTCTGTACTAAACTCATTACAGGCACAGGAATAGAAAGGTAAATATAAAAAGCCAAGGTAAGAAGGATGGACAAGAGAGTTACTATGGGTAAAAATTGTTTGTTAGCATTGGAGCCTATAACACTTAGAAACTTTTATGAGATAAATTACAAAAATCAAAGACATAAAAACCACACTATTTTATTTCAGATTTTAGCTGGTTTAGAGTCATAAATCCAGAACATTTGGGTTTGAAGGGGCCTGAAAGGTGATCCAGTTCTAACCCCCCTGCTACAGGCAGGGTCACCTTCCACTAGACCAGCTTGCTCAGAGCTTCATCCAGCCTAACCCTGAACATTGCCAGGAATGTGGTATCCACAACTTCGCTGGGCAATCTGTTCCAGTGCCTCACCACCCCCACTGTTAAGAATTCCCTCCTTATGTCTAGTCTAAATCTACCCTCTTTTTTCTTTGAAAAACAATCTCTTGTCCTATCAAAACAGGCCCTGCTAAAAAGTGTTTCTTAAAATCCCTCTTTAAGTACTAGAAGGATGCAATAAAATTCTCCCCAGAGCTTTCTCTTTTTCAGACTGAACAACCCCAATTCTCCCAGCCTGACTTCATAGGAGAGGTGTTCCACCTCTCTGATATCTTTGTGGTCCTCTTCTGCAACTGCTCCAAGGTGTCCATGTTTCTCTCATGTTGGGGGCCACAGGGCAGGATGCAGCACTCCAGGTGAGGTCTCATAAGAGCAGAGTGTAGGGTGGCAGAATCATCTCCCTTGCCCTGCTGGCCATGCTGCTTTTGATGCAGCCCAGGATATGGTTGGCTTTCTGGGGTGCAAGTGCACACTTGAGTGCACTTAGGAAAGAACCCCTACCTAAATCCTATGTAAATGTCACCCTAAACACTACTTTGTCTTAGGCATCTTCTTCATCTGCTTGTTCTAGAGCAGCTCATTTCAACAGCAAGCGAAATTATTTCTGCCTGCAGCAAGTGGGATCATGTGGTATGGTGCTTCTGAGTATAACTGATCTCTCCTGATGTGCACCATCTGGGGTTCTGGGGATAACTCCAGCTAAGGACTTCAGTGCCTGAGGCAAGACTTGACACAGAATCGAGGCTCTAAACCTTAAGCCACAATCCAGAATACACACAGATAATTGCATTTCAAGCTTAGAGGCCTTAAACTAACCAGCTATCTCCTTGTTAAACCTTAATGTTTCCCAAGTACTTAGAAATCTGTGTGTCTACACGTGTCCTGGAGTGCCCCAGCAAGAGCAGCAGGTCAAGCATTTTTTATTCCTCCATCCTTCAGTATCTTACTGTGGTAGCAGATCCAGAGCACATCAACATGTGGGAACTCTTCCTTTCACAAAACACAGTAGTAACTTATTTTCTAAAATACAAGCAAAAGGGGCGAAGCCTGCCTTCTATATAGCATCGAAGTAGTTAAAATACTTGTGCAGGTATTGGGAGATTGCGATTGACTACCAGGCAGAACACTGAGGGGAAGACAGGCATGAAATGGCATGGACACCGAAAAAAAAATCGAAAAAACCTCCGCCCAAGCGAAAGCCATCAAAAGGCACGGGATGCCAGGAAGCGCAGGGCTATGGACCGAAGCATGCCAAATTGATCCCCATTGAAATGGCAAGATTTCGTTTCCTTTCCCAAAAGGAAACAAAGTTTCTCCCTGTTTCTCCCTGCCTTCTATGTAGCATGAAAGTAGTTAAAATACTTGTGCAGGTATTGGGAAATTTCGATTGACTTCCCAATGGAGGGGAGAGTTTGCCAGTTACCATGCTGGGCAAGAGCCCTCTCTGCTATTCCTCTCAGAGCTGTGATAGTACAAATGGTAATTCAGGGTTCATGCAGTCAAAAGAGAAAACTATAAGGTTAAGCATTATGATTTGTATTTATGATCCGAGTAGGTTGCTTTTTTTTTTTGCAAGAGACATATCTTTGATTATGTCTTTCCTTGTGTCAAGCCATTGTTCTACCTCTACTAACATGACAAAGGCTCCTCTAGGATAATAAGTACTATCGAAGTGCTTTTGTTATTCATGTAATATGAATTGCATTCTAAAACTAAAGAGCCAGTTAGGTCACAGACTGGTAACCATTAGAAATCTCTCTCTGAACCCTGGTAAGAGAATTATTCAGAAAGGCAATGTAACTGCTGAACAGGAGCAAGATCTTTGAATTTAATTCTTTGAAGAACACAGTGAAAAACATGGTGCTCTCTTGCTGAGAAAAGCAGATATTGATGAAAAAGCTCTGTGCAAAATAAACCAAACCAGATTAAAGAGTGACAGACTCAGTTTTGCAGACTAGACACAGCCAAATACAGTCAGCAGCAGCAAGTTACATTTTTGTCTCCCCCAGTGATGTCTTCAATTACTGAGACGAGGTTCATGCAAAATGAACAGCACAGTAAGTAATTAATTGTAGTGCAGATACTTTGAACTCCAAGAGATGCGTTATGTTCTGGCTGTCACCACTCGTTCTGCAAAAACCAGAAGATTTCACATGTCAACTTTTGTTGAAGACAGTTTCTTTCTACTTTCCAAATGAAACTCAGAAAGAAGCAAGATGTGCTACAAATCTCAGAAGTTATTTAGTCAACATTTTATACCAGCTTTATAGGTGCTTTAGACAACTCTGTACAAACATCAGGTAATTTCATCAGCTGAGTTTTGGTGGCAGGGATGGATGGCATAAAGGCATAGTAGATAGGGAAGGAAACACACATAGGAGGAAGTTTCCAAAGCAAAGTGGAATGGTAGGACTTGACAAGAACTTACTGGGAATAAAACTGCGGTCAGACATGCTTTTCTGAATCTCTGTTTCAAGGCTATGAACTTCACCTCCTGATCAGTGCCTCCCTAAGAGAGCTTTCTGCTGTACAAATCATAATTAACTGGCTCTTATCACTGCCTCTTTTCCCAAATTATCATCTCAGCTGACAATTAGCTCAGAGCTGCTGTTTGACTACACATAGTCATAAATATGACACTGCACACCTTCCATATACCCTCTATGTAAGCAAACCAAGTATGCAGCAGACACTAAAAATCAATGAATACAAACTAAAGTTCTTGCTGAGTCCCATTGCAAACTGTACATAAAAGCCCTTTCCTTAGTCTTGTCTTTGGAACATAAAAGTGCTGTTCAGCTTATGTCCATGCTTGTCTCTGTGTTTTTTCTTTTTTCCTCCTTTTCCAACAGCATCTATCTAAAAATATTCTTTTCCTCCTTTTCCAATAGCACCTATCCAAAAACTGCTACCATGGCAGTGGTGTTTTAAGCAGACTTTCACTTATCTTTATTTGGAGCAAAAGATATATATATAAAATGAATAAGATGAATAATCTATAATCATAGGATAATGCAGGTTGAAAGGGAATTCAGGAGGTAAATGCTGTTTCACTGGGACATCCTGCAAAGAATATCTCCAAGAAAATGTCAAAAAATTTCATAACCATATTTTGAAGTGAGTTTAATCAGTTTCTCCCAAAAATGGCCCAAACTGTAGCCCAGTATCTATATGACCTAAACTTAGATTGGAAATTTTTAATCAGTTCTCATAAGAGAAATATCTATCTTTCAACAGAATGAAAAGTTCTACTTCAAAGTAATTCAAAACTTCATTTGTTTTGACAAAGCTGCAGATATTGAGAAGTTTTCTCTTTGTATCCAGAAATAAAAAAAGATAAGTTCTCAGTGTAATTTGCTGGAAACTAATGGACCACATGGATGAATTGTTTTTGTTCAGTCACTTGAGCACCAGAAAGCAGAATTATTAGCACTCCCTTTATGCATGAAGGAGAAAGTGGGATTTATCAGCACTACATTCTTCTTTCTCCATCCCCAGTGTTTGTATTGCTCTATGCAGCATGGAAGACCTGGATCATGTTCTCATAGAAATTGTCCATTTTGAAAACTTTCTATCACACTTCAGCTTCCCCTATTGTTACAAATAACAAGACTGCTGGTAAATAGCCATGGTTATAGGTAAGTTCTATGTGGGGTCTTAACTAAAAATCTTAATTTTTGTTTCTTTATTTGTAGCTTATGACATTTCAACACTGTTTTTCTATAGTAACAATTCTACTTATTACTTTATTTATCAATTTCAAAAAGATCTTTGTCCAGATAGATAACTGTACTTTTCTGTCTTAGTTGTGTAAAGTGTTAGGAATGAGCAATCTGCTGTGTGGTGCGAAGTTGCTGGCTGGGGTCAACTCATCATAACAATTCCACACGCTGAATTTTTTATACCTTACTCAGAGCCCTAGATTCTGAAGGTAAATCAATATTTTAGAATCCAAATTTTGATGTTAAAAGAAGAAATAATAAAAGAAAAGATAACCTGCCTGCCCATGATGTTGTAGGGAAAAAAAAATCTTGAAAATTTGTTCTGTTTTTAAGAACTAAGGAATGATGGTCCACTTAAGTTATTTTAATGTTTGGAGTTAGCAGCATTACCCACTTAATGTGAAAATCTGTGCCCATTTGCAGTTTTCATACCTGCAAAACAGCTCTGAATTCCCACACATGCTGACATATGTTTATACAGCAACTAAAGGGAGAAGCTGCTCTGCCTGCAATGTTTGACTCTACTTTCGGATATCCCTGATGTCTTTAGAAAAGCAGCACTGGAGGTGGCTAGAAGCAGTTCTAATCCTTTTTCTTGTACTGCTACTGTTGCTAATGGCTTCTGGCTTCTACTGTAAGGAACTGTACCTCCTTCAGAGAATTCTTCAAGATGGATGAGGACTCAATTGGATTTTTGTGGGAGGGTTGCCACATCAGAAATGGGAAATAGGCCTCTGACCTTTTAAGTACAGCACACAGATGTTCCTGAGGTAGCCCATACAGCTACTCTATTGCTTGCCTATCTGTAATATATAGTGAACACAGGTAAGCTGATCTGCTGGAACCTTGTTTAGTTTCTGTCAGACAGATGAGAAAACAAAGCAATCTGAAACGCATTTTAGGGAAGTACACTGCTGTGTGGTCTCTGGCATATTAGTTCAAATCACACTGTTTCAGACCTATACAGGGAAAAAGCAGAAGATGGGTGCAGATTTGGCTAGTTGCCTTCTGTGCTGGTTTTGGTTGGGGTAGAGTTAATTTTCTTCGCAGTATCTGATATGGGTCTCTATGTGTTAGAAATATTGCTGACAACAGAAGGATGTGTTTTGTTACTGCTGAGCATTGCTGACACAGCGTAAAGGGCTTTTCTGCTTCTCACCCCGCTCACCAGTGAGCAGGCTGGGGGTGCACAAGGAGTTGGGAGGGGAAACAGCTGGGACTGCTGATCCCAACAGACGATGTGGCAACATGCTCAGCATATAAAGCTGGGAAAAGAAGAGGGAAAGGTGGGTTGTTTGGAGTGATGTTTGGAGTAACCACTGCACCTGGGCATGGTTGAACACCTGCCTGCTCACAGGAAACAGTGAATTAAATCATCATTTTCCTGTGTTTGCATGTGCAGCTCTTGCTTTACCTCGTAAACTGTCTTTACTTCAACCCATCAGTTTCCTCACTTTTACTTTTCTGGTTCTCTCTCCCACCGCACTGGGAGGGAGTGACTGAGTGGTTGCGTGGGGCTTCGTT
Organism: Ploceus nigricollis; assembly: GCA_013399945.1. Classification (NCBI taxonomy): domain Eukaryota; kingdom Metazoa; phylum Chordata; class Aves; order Passeriformes; family Ploceidae; genus Ploceus; species Ploceus nigricollis. The sequence continues at coordinate 769,064 of VXBC01010271.1, read as the reverse complement.
GCCATCAGAGGTTAAACCATGACATAAAAATTGAAATCATGTGGTCCAGACAGGTGAGATTTGTTCTTTGGGATTCCAAAGAACAAAGATTATTCAGGATATTACACTTGTCTTTACCAAGACATGGTCCCGCCACGTTCCTCTACTTCTAGCAGAGCAATTCTCTGCTCAAAGTGCTGCACATGACATGTAAAAACTGTTTCTGACTACTTATAGTAATTAAAAAGCAGGAAAGACATCATGTCAGCTTCAATAGTTTCCTATCCTTTGCAAACCAGAAATACATTTCTGTGATTTTAAGTGTTTACACTGCTATCTACACTACTCTTTACTAAGAGCTGCAATTTAAGGATACTCTCTTACCAATCTTTCCCACTTTAGTACGAATGCAGTTTATCTTAATTACGGATACAGAAATATCTGCAATGTCATGCAGTTCCAAGGCTCTTTAGTCCTTTTGGATGAATATTTATGGGGTGCAAGTACTGCTTCTAACAATCTTAAATTACGTAGATCCCAGAGAAAAGAAAGAGAAATTTTACAGCATTTTGTAAGCTCACACTCTCCCAATTTTTCATCTAATTACCTAATTATTCTCTCATTGATATAAGCTTTGCACAAAGAGTACTGAACGGGGCTACAGAAAGGTGATACCAATTAATTACTTACAGTAATTGTCATTTCATAATCACATTAAGTTTTAATTTGCTGCTGCCAGCTTGTTAAACTGCCAATTACACATTTCCTTCTTTTATGTATTAAGAAAAATAGTAATCATGCACTTACTGCTTTTATAATTCCTAAGTTAATTTTGCAGCAGCTTGAGGTATGTCTTCAGTACTCTGCAGCCATGCTGAGCTCTTTGAAGAGTCCAGTGAATGGGAAATTAATATTCTGAAGCAGTCTCATTAGAACCAAATAAAATGCTCATTTGGAACACTTTAATCTCAACCATCGAGAAATATTCACTGAAAGGAGACACTAAATGACACCACAGCTTGAGTGCACACCAGTAATCAACATTATGTGATTTTTTGCTGCATATCTTCCCTTTGTGGAAGGGGAGAGGAGACAGACAGCTTTGTATTCTCCCCATTTGGTTGCGACATGAAGGTTCCTCTACAGGCACCGAGCTGGGGATGACAGTGCCAGCAGAGGGGCATGCAGACAGTGTATAAGCTTGCAAACTGCAACTTCATCTTGCAAAACTCCAGGCAGAATCAACATGCTCAAACATTTCACCTGATATGCACAACACCACAAGCAAGCACTACAAATTGGATGTCAGTCCAATTTCCCGTGCCATAACTCTAGGATTATTCGTGGTTCTTTATGGTTGAAGTCCTCAAAAAGCAAGAGTCATACAATTCCAAGAGAAAGAATTGGAACTCTCCCATATTAACTAGAGCACACTTCTAATATTGAATATCAGGGTTCTTTGTATTTCCACTGTTCCTTAATATGATTGCAAAGGTTACGTACCAACACACACTAACATTTTCAGATTTTGGTTTACTAACCCCATATCTCTCAGCAGTTTCCAGGTCAGATGGATCTGGCTTTTCTAAATAAAAGGTAAGGTATGGGAAGGGAGGGGAAAAGATAAATATTTCCCTTCAGTCTTTCTAGACCCCAGCAGCCTGTCAGAAACTTGATTTTAATATAATATTGCAAAAAGTAAAAGCCACAGGCAAAACCCTCTTGAAAAGAATATAAGATCAGTTGAGGTTTAGTGAAGGTAGGAGAAAGGCTCAAAGGAAAATTTTGTTATGAAGAAAAATGAGTAAGATTTTATTGCATAAAAAAGACATTGGGGAAAGAAACCCACTGAGATACTTAGCAATTGTGACATAGCTGCAAATCTTTCTGATCTCTTTATTTTACCTCTTCCTTTTTCTCAGTGCAGTGCAGAAGAAAATGAAAACCTGAAGCTCAGCAAATTGTTCCATGTGTGTCCCACCTTATATTCAATAATTCTTTTATTTTCTCTCTTATTCTGCTGAGGTTTTGTAAATTCTATTATTTTTGTACACAGTCCAAAATAACAAGTTGTATCAAAACTAGCCAAAAGAAACACATCTCTGCATATTTCACTTTCTTTGTATTTTTCTCCTTTGTTTTTTTGGTTTTTTTTTGTTTTTTTTCATTTTCATCATTTTCTCTTTTTCAGCTATTTGATTCAGGTAAATCCACAATAACAGACTATTTAGGTTGAATATCACAAAAGAATTTGGCAGTGGTATTTACTGACTTGTGAAATATTGCCCCATGAAAGTGTCAGAGCCTTCACTTTAAACCATTCTTACAGCCCTCTAGGGAACAAGGCAGCACCAGCCTCCAGAAGGCAAGTTCACAATATACTCAGTTTTCCTGCTCACAGTCTGGATAAAAACACCATCAGATCTTGCCCTGCTTTAGCATTTTGGTAAATTCAGCTCTTCCACATTTTGGAATTACAGAACTAACCACACAAAAAAAAAAAACTTAGGATATTTTTGCCAGAGTTTCTCTGGGTGTGTGCAAATTTCAGGGTTTTAGTTCTGGTTTGAGTAGAAAGAAATATTCAGGTCAGTTCTATTTAGTCTAAGAAAATTCACTCATTCTCAATAAAAATTATCATCCCTACATGAAATTATTACAGAAATTTCCAAAGTATGCTTTATTGCTGTGACTAAAGTTCCTGGTGACTACTGAGTGATATCACTGGTGCAGTTTACTGTATCTTTTATGGTGCAGTGGACCATATCTTTTACACAAAGTAAAGCAATATTTCATTGAAACATACTGAAAAACAAGATGGAACCTTTAGGCACTATATCCCAAAGTCTACTTTTTAAAAATAGGACTATGTTTAAAAAAATTATTATTAAAATTACTGCTTTCTGTACAAAGTTCAGTTTCAAAAATATTCAGGATGCTTATTTAGTATAGTCCATTCCATTTCATTTGGAAAGTTTAGACATTCATATTTAAGACTTTTAAATTGTATCATTATTATTGCTATTAGTTGTTAGTATCATAAAGATGAGAATATTTAGATCACCAAGAAGTGGGACTTTTTGAAGACACAGCAATGTATTCATGAGGTGCTACAACATTCTACCTGATTCCTTGGACTCATCATGGAAAATGGTAATAACAGACCCTGTCCTGATAATTTCCACCATCACAAGTTTTCTGCCTCTGTGACAAAATATATCGCTGATTATTTCTTCTACAATCCTCCTCAACAGTTTGCCTGGGATTTTCATTAAGAATAATTTTCCAACTTTTCTGTGGGTGTCAAATTCAGCAATAATCAGTAGGAATCATTATTTCCATGGTGATCAGAGGCTGCACGGGGCCTCTGTGAGCAGTGTGCCACCAATGTTTACTGTGTGATCATCTCTGTGTTACTGTGCAGTCATAGCTGCCAGGATCAAGTGCATCAAACCTTCAGGAACAGCAGCACTAACTTATTCTCAAGTGAAATTGCAATGGAGAATAGGCTTCTGAAGTAAAATGACTGACATGGGGTCTTTTTTAAAGAAGAGGTCTGTCTAAAATAAAAACACTGGGTGTGTTACAGTTCTACTTAAATGCTCTCCAAGATATTCAAACATTAAAGTAGTTTGAAAGAGCCGATCATTTATTCACCAAAGTCTATCATGAGAAGCCATCACTTATCAATACATAACAATTTCTTCAAGCAGAAACCATGACAAGTTACTGCAAATCTCACTTCAAGGCTCTTACCTGCTCCAGTAGCAAGAGAACTTTTCAATGGTATCTCTGCACTTCAATAATACTCAAAGAAAATATAATATGAAGAGAGACAAAACTACTTACAAAACTGATCCTTTTTTTTTGATGTCCTTAACTTGGGAAAAATAATTTACTAACAGCTTGTCGTGTTCGTTTGTTTTACAATCTTAAGTAATTTTCCTTTGTTCAGGTTTCATGATCTAGTCAGTAGCTTTTTCCAATATAACAGGAAATTTCTTGGGTGGTGTGAGTAGGGCCCATGCCATTTTAACAGTGAATATATGATATAAAAACAAGCATACAAAGATAAATAAAACAGTAAAATATTAGGGAGCTCTTACCTGCAGTCAACACTGCAGTGAAGATGCTCTCTCCCTTTGATCTTAAGCAAGTTGTCTGGAGCACTGGTAGCAGTCTAGTTCTGATATTACACATCTAAGAGGGGACTATAAAAACAAAAAAAAAGATGCTTGGAAATATATTCTAGCATTTAGAACCATTCTGGACCCTATGTTGACACAAGCACTTTGGCATCAGAACTACAACTACTAAAACTGCACACACTTACATAACTACTACAGTAGATGCAGCTTTAGGAGAGTGCAGATGCAACATTAAACACTTTCAGTGCTGCTAACAGGGTCACACTTGGTCTGTTCAGATATTTTTAGGTTATGTTGCCCACTAAAATTATTTTTTAAAAATCTCACCATCACTGAGTGGCAATAAAAATATATTGGATAAAATCTCACCAGGTTTTCAAGCCAGCCATCAATTCAATTAATATACAATACACTTTGTCCAGTGCCAAACTTGAATGAAATAAGCAATGAGGTGTGTTTTATTACTGTTGATATTTGTGTCTTGAGACTCTCTAGTCCAATTTTACAAAACAAAATATTTAGGCTTTGATTTTGCTATGGCCTCTGTTTGATTAGAATACATTACAGAAGATCTGTTTCTCCTGAGCATCTAGAACCCAATGCTTTTGTATTTTTCCTTTTGTAAAAGAACAATTTCTTGGCTTAATCTGTTTGAAGATCTGTTATTATTTCAATAATGAACATTTTACACTCTCATGCCGGGCCATGCAGATGTTTGTGCTTTAATACCACTATTGTTGACATATATAGGAGTTACAGTTGTGCAATGAAAGCAGATCATACACTATAACATCAGTAGCAGAAGTAAAATTTAGGCAGCTAATCAGTACATTTGCAAGCCCATTTAAAATAAGAATAATGATGGGCAGAGGGATTCTATTCTATCTTCTTGTAGATGTGATAATAGACCTTCATAGCTCTAGGGGGTCAGTACTGAAGCTCATCAGAGGTACGTGGTTAACTACTTTTTGCTAATGATCTCTTCTGAATTTCTCTCTTTCTCAGCATAGGGATTTAATCCAGAGGGTAATGATTGCTCTAACTGATGTTAATTAGGAAAGTTGTGATTTTCAGCAGCAACTTTCTATGTTTGTCATTTTCACTCGGAATCAAGAAGTAAAAAATAAGCTAACTTTACTAATAAAATTTTCCAGTAGTTTTTACTATATTGTTATTCAGTATTATCCAGTAGAAAAGCAAATTTATCTTTATCGTTGGCTGTATTTTTCCATTTCTTTTCAAACTGCATATTCCTTTCTGTGTTCCTCCTTCTACCATCAGGTCTCAGTCCTATTATCTCTCTCTTTTTTCCTGTATTTTATTTTTCTTTTTTTCCATCACTGAAATGATAAAAGGGCTCTGTAGAAAAAAAAATCAAACCCAAAAACCTCATTATAATATTACTAAATTCTATGCTTGGCAGTGTATAGTGTGCCATCTATGTTATAATATATGCACTCATGATAAATCAAGCTTTCTTATAAAACTTGGCCTAACAAGCTTCCTAACATTTGAGGAGTTGACTTTGAAATTGTAGGTTAATTTAACATTATTTTTTAAAAATTAGTACTGAAGGGTCAGAAAGATAGATTTGTATAAAAATAGAGAGAGACACAACTAATTCATTAAAATAAGGAATAAGAGAGTCACAATTTTCAATCACTCTTGAAGCCATGGTTGCAGGCTCAGAAAGAAAAACATGTGCCACTTCACAATAAACTTACACCCAAAATGTTACCCCTTTCAATGACCAGAGCCCAAAATCTCTCATTTTGTGAGCAGACACATACTCAATATACCCTGTGAGCTACTTAATAATTCCAAGAACACAATATCCAGACTATGAACCCAAGCATCTGACACATCTAATTTGGATCTTAAGTTTTGGGACCATGCACAAGTATCTAAAATGGTGTTGTCCTGCTTTTAACTGAGGTTTCTTTGAGCTATTGTTCTCTAAACATTTAGAAACAAAGAGGAGTTTCCTGTCTGTGCAGTTTGCCCTACATCCTTTGTTGCTGTGCTTAGTTCTTTAGGAAAATTCTTGTAAGGACTGCTCACCTGCCTCCTGAATCTGAAAAACAGCGTTTTGGATTCTGTTCCCTGATATAATTTCCTTCAAAGGCAGAGCTTTTGTCCAGAGAGCTGCTCTGGACGATCCTTTCATTGCTTACACAAAGGCATTTCAGGTTTCTCAGCCAGCACTCTGAATGGTCACTGAGAAAGAGGCTTTTGCTTTGCTACAATCCAAGTCATCCAATGCTCAGATGAAGGAAAGCTCTCAAAAGCCAGCTCCTCTTCTTACAGGCAATAGCTGAAATAAGGTCAGTGACTTAGAAACATAAGGTGTTTCTTGTTACATCCAAAAACCTGAAGCATGCCTTCCCTGCCAGTCAGTGGCATCATTAAATCTCTTGACAGTTTTAATGATTAGTCCAACAGTTTCTTACCTCCTTTGCATGCAAAATGACAGAGGGGACAGTTTCAGCCATTAGGACAGTTACACTGCATACAGTTTTCCCCCATGATGCAGTCACAGTCCTGACTCTCTGTACATTTTCATTGCAAAAGTTTTCTCATAACCCAGCAATAGTGATGCCATGGTAATCTCTACATGAAATCTTTTAAGGTCCATTATAATATTTCATTATTATCTCAAACTTAGTGTTAGATCCCCAACTACAGGAATAGATGCACCAGCTTACAAAGGCACAGCAAGAGAGAAACTAGATCAAAACATCTTACTAGATAAAATAAACCTTTGATAGTGTTATATTTCTATGAGTTCTTAGAAGATTTTCTGAATGGTTTCAAATGATGTAGGATGGAAGTGTAATTTCCCTAGGGAGAATCACTGAAATAGTGTGATGCAACATTCCTTTAGCAATACAGTAATCATAATTCCAAGGACTAAAGTTGTACCAGGTAATAAAATCTATAAAATCTAGCATCCAATAGATTCTCATGTTTCCTACTCATCATACAACTCACACAGAAGGATTAGTGAGACTGGCAGAACACGATGGGATGTGAGCTCAGTAGTGTAAACAATACCAGTAGAAGACAAAAGTGGATAAATCCTAGCTCTTTCCATAAAGTCTAGCCAGCAGGGAATGAATCAATTTTAAAAGAAATTCAAATTTTCTAAACTAATTATTATGCCACAGCATATCCCATTTAACACTGCTGAAGAACAGCTACCTCAAAGGCAGCTGCTGTTCACACCACGATTCCAAGCAGTGAGCAAAGACAGGTCGGGCTACAAACTGCAGTTAATTCCACCCTGATTACCAAGGGAAACACAGCATGCTTCAAGTGAAGATTTCAAAGAGCTGCAACATTTTAGCTAAGAAGAGCCCTTGGTTATTAAAGTCTTAACAAGAAAAATCAACACAGAACATTGTAAAATATTCTCATTTCTTTTCCAACAGTCGATTTTCTTTGAACCACAAATAAGTTAAGACTAAACAGATGAAACAGGTCATAAGTAAGTCTGTACATTCCACACCAAACCATCAACAAATAGTTACTGTACATGCACCAACATGCCTTTATTTTTGTGTACGCAGATGGCTTTTGAAAAATCCAGAGAATCTGACAAAATATAGGCAACAAGCAACTCATCTTTTTCTCACATCTCGGAACTAAAGAGCATGCATATGGAGACCAGTTTTTTTCTTTGAGCTATTTTGTGTTTCTGTTGCAGACTATCACCCAGACCAGAGATAACTGTATGTGAAAAACAGTCACTGGTAGAAAAAAAAAAAATCATAAATTTCTATCCTTCAAGTTTTGCATTAATTTCTTAACCTCCTCATCCTTGAAGTTCGGTGCAGCAAAAGCATCCAACAGAAAATAAGGATTTTATGGAGATCTCGCAAAAACAGTGGTCACGGCTAAGCAGTTGAAAATTGAAAATCCTGATTCCTAGATTTTCTGGGTTAGGAATTGTGCTGGAACGTGCCACTTTCAGGCCTCCATGACAGGACTGATGCATGCCTCACTCAGGGCCCTGACTTCACCAAGGGCTATAATGGCCCTGAGCGATCACACCTCATCGGCTTGGGAGCTGAGTTTGAGCTCTGGGCCATGACAGAAAGAAATGTGAGCATTTTCCTCTTTTGGTGCTCGGTCTCTTTGCTGAAAAGATGCCTGTTTCATGCTAATGCCTGACTGTAAATGGATGAATTTAATATTGTACAAAGTGTAAAAGATGGGCATTTAATTCTCAGTGATTCTTAAGAGCAGGGAAAGAAGGGAAGCTTCAAAGGACAGAACACAATGACACATTTAGTAGTATTTTCAATCCAAAATGAACTGGAGAAAGAAGGTGTCTTACACCTATGCCTATGGAAGGTGGGGGTTATTAAGAGTATCTGGGACCAAGGAACATTTAATGGTGTCTGGGAGCCACATATGTTCTGCTTTATCTGTCATTACACAGGAAACAAAATGAATTGCAATAATTTTACAAATATATACCTAACAATGTTAGGTTTTTGTAACCTAACACTCTTAGATTACAAAAAATATTTTTGTTTTAAACTATCATGAAACCAGAAAAGTTACATGTAAAGATATATCTTACCATTCCCCTGATAAAGGTTGGTCATTAACCTATAGTTAAAAGCCTCTAATTTTTTTGTTTTTCTTATCTATTCAGTTGTTTTCATGTTATGATGGTATCTGCTTATGTGAATAACTGAGAAAAAAATTGCCTTTTCTTAAACCCGTTCAGTAGAATCTAACCTTTCAACCTTTGTTTTTGCTTTGTATTTCTTATTCCTCCACTGATACTACAAGCACTTTTCATTTTTCAAACGGTTGAAAAATGTTGGTTAATTCAAAAGTAGAAAGCATCACATATTCATTGAAATATGTGCATAAAACTAAATTTCAGAAAGTTTTGTTATTTTATTAATACATAGCAAGAAAACTAATATAAGATTTTGAGTCCTAATGATTCATTTTTAAAACACTGAACATAATACGGCACTCAACAGACTTTTGTCTGATGCTATAGAATTCCAGTTCAACCTTTCTCCACTTACATATCTCCACTACATGAAGTTAAATAGCAACAGGAAGCAATATTTCTGCTTGTTTCAATTTTACTTTATCAGAAGCTTACTACTGTTTTTCCACTTTTGAGAAACAAGTTATCTTCTACTAGAATAAAAAGCACATGTTCTTTACAAAAGAAAAAATCTGAAATCTCTGCCAAAATGGAATGAATGAAGCTATATTACAAATTATTTTCCTTAGTAAGTTTTCTTTACTGGAGTAATGTGGTAAATATATATAACATATTGCTGTAAGAAAAAAAAAGTACTCATATTCAGATAACTTTCTCCAGTGCTAAAGTATCCTGTATGTATCCTGCATATACCTCCCCTGAACAATTTTTGTTAGAAGCCAGGCTACAATAAAGACACATCTTTTCTTGTTCAAAAGTGAAAGCAAGCATTGTGTAAACACAAATTCAATCAGCATATTTGGTTTTGTTTCTGAGACAATTGTGAATAACTTGTCTGCCTTATACACCACATCACAGCAAATAAAATCCATATAATTGTGTCATTCAGAATTCCTCACACAAGCATGGGTTTACTGTGGCCCTGTAGATAAAATCCCCCAAGAAGTGCTGTAGCTTTTCAGGCCAGAAGGCTCTTGCAATAGTCTCACCAAACTTTGCTTCTCATAAACCACTGAATTTTATCAACTAAATACTTTTAAAAAGATATGACATCCAGCAGAGCTATGTGAAGATCTTGTCTATATTTAAAGGCCTCAGGGAGATGAATTTAGTACATTCATAAAGAAGTTTTTCCAGCAGTTAATGAACTTCTTTAGTAAAAGTTTTAGTTTAATTGCTGTCTGCAGTATAGCTTTCTCTGTTAGATTGCAGAGCTCTCTTATTCTAAGATCATACATATATAAGGCAAAGCCACCCAAAAAGTATTCATTTTCTTTTGTTGATTTTTGTCATACTAACAACACTCTATTTATGTTGGTTATTCCGCTGTAGATACGTTACAAATTGGATTTTTGCCTCCTTTGAGTTACACTGCATAGTTCTGAATCATGTTCTTCACTGCTTTTCAAAGCAGAACTTCTCATTCTAGTAGTCTGTCCTGCATTCTTGACTCCATGATTTACTGTCTGCTACTCTGGTGTATTAAATTCTGAGCTCAAGGGGACTCTGATTATCAGGACATTCAGAAAACTGTAGAACTGCCTTGTGTCTAAAATTTAGTGTGTCACAATATATTTCTGTCATGGGTAACTTTCTGAAGCTTTCCGACTTGTATTTCTACTTTTATTTTAGGACCTTCAGAGCTAAGATGCAAAGAATCAACAACTTTTAAAAATAAAAGAAGATAGAAATTAGTCTTGTTAAATAAATCCTCTTCTGCCACAGTGAAACACATCTTACTGAGGCACTGTGATTTCACACAGGGATAATTTCTTCAGGTTCTATTCCTTCTCACTCTTTTACAGCACTTCCTTTCCTATATGACATCCAAATAGGTCTTAGTGAAAAAAACAAATACTACACTGTTCTGTGTATATTCTTGTTTAGGTTGCCACCCTCTGAGAGGTGCTGTATTCCTGCTTCCCTGACCTACTTCCGTTATGATGGCCCAGGCTAGCACAAACATGTTTAACTTGGGATGGGTGTCTCAGACTGAACTCGGTGAGGGGCAAACACACGCGGTTTTGTGACAGATATGAAGGGAGAGCAGGGTCCTGCAGCACAAGGAAAGGGACCTGCAGGCAGCAGCAGGCAGCACACACCTCAGCTGGTGACTGCCACCTTGGTTCACTGCAGGTGGTTACACCATTTATTCTGCAGCGTGTGGGCTGCCTGTACTTCAGCGCACAATTCATGTGGCACTAGGAGTGGGTTTTGCCCAACACTGAATATTCCAGCTTTGCATTCTGTTTCTATAGGGCTAATTCATATTGCTGACTGAACTTCTTGTGGCATTGTGTAGGAATACGAGACATTCCTAAGTGAAGATGTATTGCATTTATCACCCATGTAAATGTGGGCAATACTGAATTTTTCTATTAAACAAATTCTCTTGGTGTAAGTGTACAGTTCTGTCCTTGAATTTACTTCAGCTGTAACCAGAAAAACGTGAGTCTGTAGAAATTAGCAATGAATTCTGCAGTTATCCAGTCTTATGTTCTAGAATTTTAGTCTAATATATCTCTATACTGAGAGGTATTGAAATAGAACTTACAGCAGAAAAAAAATAGGTTTTCTCTTTGGAGAAATATCTTTTGGTTTTACTTAGCAAAAATGGAATTGAGAAATAGAGAGGAATTTTGAAATAATTCAAAATGTACAATGAGAAAAAAAAAAAGAAAAGAAGATGGAAATTATGACAGGAATAATCCTTCATTAATCAGAGGCAGAACTGAGTAATTGGCTTGGTCTCACTTTTTCCTAATTTGTTTGATAAAGATTTCAATTTCTATTGAACTTTAGATGTATCCTGGAGCAGAATATCACAACAAATATCACAGCAAATATCACATCTGAGGTGCTTGCCTAGAGACTGGACTTAGAGACTTTGCATTCTTCATCTTCTAGAGTTTAGAGATTTTGCTTCTTCTCTAGCTGTTGCTGGGATATCTCTCAGTAAGATTTCCAGTGGTACAGAACTGACTGTTTTACAGTGGTTGTCTTTCTCCTTGAATTTTTAAGATAGGGATCATCAGGATCTTCCCCTAATTTGTTCCTTACCTTTCACGGTCTTTTGTCTCCCTCTCCCTTTCTCTCTCATTCTCCATGTTAGCCCATAGAATTAGGAGATCTGAGAAACACTGTGAGTGATTCACTGGTACACTCTGGACTAGCTGTTGAGCAAAGAACAACATAGTAGACTCCTGCAGCAGTTCCTCCAACAGCTGTTTCTGCATCCCATTTGTCTGCAGAAACATAACAAACCGCAATAATTAAATGGATAATCCTCTTGTGGGGAGAGGTAAATAAAAAATGTCAGGGAAAAACCTGCATGGGGATTAATTACTTCCAGTCATACAAGTCTCTCATTAAAGTAAAATTGTCCAACTACTGGGCTATGTGCTGGACATTTCTAAATAGTAGAATATTCTTACAAGTTGCTAAAAAGGTTTCTCTCCTGACAATCTTGAGTGGGATGGAAATGTGAGACAGATGTCTGAGCAAGCAATTAGCATCCTTATTGCTTCTGTCTTCCTCAACAACCTTAGCATCATTAAAGGGCAATAACAAAGCCTTTGAAGAGGCTTAAAATACAGGAAGAATAAAACAGAGCAGCAGAGTGACTACTTTAGTTTGCTTTGCACAGAAATTTGTTTACACTGAATAATTCACATTTAGTGCAGTCACAACCTTTTCATCTCTCAGAAAGCCTGCACAGCCTGCAAACAAGCCCATTACATTAGAAATTCTTGACACCTTGAAACTGAAAGGAAATCAATGCACTTGGCCAACTCATTACATTACAAGGTACAAGTCATATATTTTATAAGCTCATTATTGGCACAAGACCCATTAAAACATTTAGTAAACTTATCAAGAGTACAGAATTTGCAGCTGACATTATTTCAAGTAACAGGCTATTTTTTATGCAAGGACTAATTTCTCTTGACAAATTTGTCCTATTGCTACCTAGCAGTGAAGGATTTAGGGAAGTAAGCTTCACCATGAAGTTCCTTGTGTATAAAAAGTGGCACAGTCAGTTTATCTCATTCCTTAGGGCTTTTAATGGCTTTTCTGCTGTATCAGAATGCAATTCAGAAATGCTTCCAGAGGACAAATTCTTCTAGCAAATCCTTGAGTTTGCTTAATGGACCTCTCAAGAATGACAACTTCCCATCCTATTCCCAAGTTTTTACTATGCTTCCACCCTTATGAATATCAAAAAATGCTCCTCTTTTATTCCTATTCTCTCAAGTTTATTTTAAGCAATCTATTCAAAGCCTAACTGAAATTCGGAGGTTTAGAAATTAACTAGTTGTTCATTCTAATTTTGATCTAGGTAGACTTGCTGGACTGTGGTCTTGACAAGAATCATTCTCTGCAGTGTACATCATCACAGCACAGTATTAGCTGTGACAGTCCTATGGGGAATGTTGAGCAATGTCCAGTATGAGGACCAGAGCAAAGCTAGGCATGAAAAGACAAAGAGAAGTTCATCTGGACTGCAACATCATCTGTGAATGGAGAAAATTATGGGATTCTCAGTGATTTTCCTGATTGTCAAAACCCTTTAAAACTCCATCTATCATAACTTGCTCCATTGGCAAGTGGCATAAATAGCTCAGGCAGCTTAAGAGGCTCAGTGACAAACTGTTGTCCCTTGAGTCTACATTGGATGAACTGAAGAGTTCAGGGGGTTGGGAGGGTAAAGTGACAAGGTTTCAAGGAAATCATAGAATTTCATCTTCAGGCTAAGATGCACACTCCTAAGAAGGCTGAAAATCTCTTGGCAGAAAGCAATCAGGCTAGAAAGAGGGCAAAGCTGACAGAAATGCCCAGTGAAGCTGTCCTCTCTCATTAACCACAGCCTCCCAAAGGCTGAGATCTCTGAGAGTGCTCTGTTGGAGTCTGTGTCCCCTGGAGACACTGCACTCAAGGAAAACAGACAGCGCTTTTGTGATGCCAGAGACAAATGTGTGGCACAGCCCCTGCCAAATCCTACACAGTAGTCTGGGGGTAGATTCAAAGTTTAAGGAATATGGGAATATATATAAGAGAGGGAAGGGCACATCATGTTCTAGACTCAGAATGGAAGCTGTTGGGAAGGGCTCGAAGGACCAAGAAACATTCAGATGGAAGATGAGTACTCGGTGTTTATTTTTCTCTGAAGTGAGAATGGAAGAGACCTTCTGTGCTTGCAAAATCAAGCTGGATAAGCTACAGCAAGTTGCCCAAGACTGCATCCAGTTTGAATATTTGACTGCATTGAGTTTTGAATATTTCCAAGGATGGAGACTTCACAGCCTCCCTGGGAAACATATTCTAATGTTCAGCTACAGCAGAAAAGTGTCATATTTTACTGTCTCAAGGTTTGTGCTCATTGCTTCTTGTCACTAGGCACTAAGAAGAATCTGGGTACATCCTTTTAACACCCTCCCTTCAGATACTTATACATTTTGATAAGAAGCTCCTTGAGTCTTCCCTTCTCCAGGCTAAACACTCCTAGCTCCCTTCCTCACACAAGGATGGCCTTGGTCATTCTTGTGGCCCTGCATGGATAGCCCCAGAATGGCCATTTTCTGGATGCTTGGATAATTCAGCTCATCAAACCAGTGTCTCTATCTTTCCTGAAGCACTGACAATCATAAACTGATGTTCCTAACGAGTAGTAATTTCTCTGATGTTTAGCTCATGAACTTGAGATTTAACTCCTCCTCATCCTGATGATTAGAAAGAAATTTTATCGCAGGTCAGAGTGACCAGAAGAAGATTTATGGGGATATCAGTTGAACCAAGTACTTATATTGAAAATACCTCATAGACAGACTGGACTCAGAGAATTGTTCTCTTTCCTTTTAAAGAGAAGTTCAGGTTACATAGTAACACTGATTTTTAATCCTTGTTACTCTGTAGAAACCTGACAGCCAAATTATTGTATTTTCACGGAAGTAGGAGGTATTACTGTAATTCCTTTAAACTGTTTTTCTTCTGTCTCTAATGATAATTTTAAAGTAAAATTTATATAAATTTAAATAAAATTGATGCTAACAGCAGTTAATCTCAAAGAAGAGAGCAAGACTGTAAGAACTGCTGCAGGCAGTAAATCACATTTAAAGCTAAGTAATTGAAAGTGGGGCTAAGTGACCCCCCATGTAAAACACCAAAAACTGTCAGAACTCTGTTTATTCTAACATTTTTTTCTATGATGTTTCTAGCCGAGCTCCTATATTGGCTTGCAATATACTTAAAATTATTAAAATGAAAATTAATAACAATTGTTAATAATAATTGTTAGCATAAGCCAAGAGCTAACCATATATTTTATAAATACTGCTGTAACACAGAACTGCAATAGGATACAAAGATATGTCTAGCTTTCAGCAAGTGACTCATTCCTGCACTACTGTAAAAGAGGAGTTAACTAAAATTAAAAAAAAAAAAAAACATAGCAGCTCAAAAGCTTAATAATTAACATACCCCAGAAACTGGTAGTTAGAGGGAAGAAAAGCCTCAAGTGGAAGCATGGCTTGGAATTTAATATTTAGAGGCTGAACTGTAAGAAACTGAACGTTTAATGATCAGTTTTGTGGTTTTGTTACATTTTCACCTTTTCGGTTAGAACTCGCCAAGGTAAAAAATCACAAAACCAAAAGCTCAGTTTTAGAAATGTTTCATTTCAATTGCATAACTGCTTGTCTTATCTTGTCAGTTTTCTTGTCAGATTCAATTCCTTGGCACTAACAAGTCCCCATCTGAAAGCTGCAATGAAAAAAGCATCAAGTAACTGAGATGGGGATAGGAAATGGAGAATAGTGTAAACCTGGACAGCAATTCCACAAAGTCTATCTAGTGTTTCTTGGAAATATTTGAGGGAGCAAAGAAAGACAAATTTATTTGAGAAAAAACCCAAAAAGACAACTAGAACAATATGAAGGGCTGGTCTAATGCATCTGGGCAGGAAAAAGGCAGGAAAATCTTTGCCATGTGGTAATGAAGAAGACAACAAAGGATAATGGAAATCAAGAGGAACAGTTTTGAGACAGATCATCTCAAAAATTGACCAGCCAAACAAAAACAAACAAAACCCCCCCAAATATCAAAGGAAATAAAGAAACCATTCTATAATAAGGAAAACATTCTATAGCACCTGCATGAATCAGTATTTGGTGCCAGTTTGTCTGGCACACCCTTCAATAAGATTAATCACTAAGGTTCAGTATTAAGTTAAATCTGGTAAGTTCAGCCATTCTGGGAACTTTTCTAGACTAAAATTCTGAACATTTATTCCAGGCTTGCACCACATACATTGTAAAACCCAGAATTAATTCTTCAAGAGTCTGCCTACTGCAATTGTTCTAAAGCCTTGTTTAACAAAGGGGGAAAAAATCTGTACATGTTCCTAAGGACAGCTAAATCCCTGAAAATTATGTAAAAGGATGAGATGTATGAGAGAGGGAGGGAAGTATGCAATTAGCTGTTCTCTGAATTATCTAAGCAGAATGATTGGAACAAGAAGACCATTGTGCAGCACTTCATAGTTACCCTCAGTAGGCACAGGGCTGTGTTCTTCTGTGTTTCACTTACAGCTTGGCCTTCAGGACAATGTCATGCTGTGCATGTCCCTGTGCCACAGAAAAACTCATCCAGCTAATGGTAACAGGGGCCTGCAGGCAGACCCAACCCCGCAGCAGCGACTGCACCACCTGCCTGTCCTTGCCTTTATCTGAAAAGTGCAGCAACAATTCTCATGAGAACTTTCTGTTTGACAGTAAAAATGATGAATGGAGTTGTTTTCTTTTGAGAAAATCCTGCAAGAGCTCAAAGGCCAAAATGGTGTATGATCTTTCCATGGATGGGATCTGCACAGTGTGCTGTGTTCTGATCAGAGGTCTGTTGATGCTGTGCAGATCAGCGTTCCCAGCATCTAAGGGGATGTAAAATTTCCTGTACCATCCTCTCTTTCTTATGTTAGTGTAAATGAAAATGTTTTAAGAGATACTTTGCAGAGTCTGGGTCCTTTTCCTACTGGGATCATACTGAAAACCAGCACCTCCTGGGGAAAAACTGTAAGAATACATCAGTGAGAAGGTGATAGGTCAGCAGGGAAACAGGTTTGTTTAAGGATTCAATTTAATATTTATTATAATGCAATATTACATTTTAATTAAAATTATCTGCCTTCAGGATAACTAAAGTCACTTCAGAGAGGTGACAAGATGCCAGCATTTCTCAGTTCCACATGGAAGTACTCATGCTTTCACCAAACCTAAATCTCAAGTTTTGCTTTGCTTAAGAAAAACTTTATGTGAAACTCTTCACTAAAGTATCACTCACTAGAGGATTGGTATTAGCTCCATCAGGAAAATTACAATGCATACTCTCAAGAGAGAAGGAAGGAGGCAGACAGCCTTTGTCTCTGCTGCTTGTGAATGTTCAGCCCACTGTACTAGACTCCACTGAGGATGGCACTTTAGAAATTAAAAAATACCATGTTTTATAACTGGTTGCTTACAGGACCGTGTTCCATGCTTCTCTCTCAGTGGCTCTGTAACTTCCTGCCTGTGCCTTTTCTGCCCCAGGCCATATTATCCATTTTTCTTTTTTTGCAAAGTGATGATGTAAGACTCAGTCTTTTCATACTTGGAAACCTTCTGTACATGCCTGCAGCAGCAAACCTGAATGTGTCTGCTAGAATTCTGCAAGGCAGTAGTGCATCTGTTCCCCAGCTATGAAGTGGCTTCTTTGTGAGGGATTCCCAGTACCAGCTCATTTCTGTGTCAGGTTTCGCATTCCAAAACCTGCAGCAGTTTTCTTCCCACAAGATATATTTTAAATAATTTTCAATTTCAATTGGTGTCACTTTGGCATGATGAATACTTTTTTTCTGCTCATAGTCATTCATTTTATTTTAAATGTTTTTCAGCATGTCCACTTTTCCTTTTATACCAACACGTTTTTTCATCAAAAGGTTCCATTAAATATTTAAGTGTCCTAATGATGCTAATGCAAGTCTAGGAAGATGTAGGCAATGCATTTGCTCAGAGCTGTACCAGAGCAGCATTTTAACTATGTGGTTCAGATAAATCTTGCACCCTTCCACTCGACAGTGGAGCAGCTTTCAGAATAGAAGTCTGAGTCTACATCAGTTTTCTAAGTGGGAACATTACCAAACTTGGCCAGCATTTGGATACAGCAGTTTCTATTTCAGTATTGAATTCAGCAAAACTCTGGAAACACTAACTCATGAGCTTTAAGAAGTGCACATCAGGCCATCAGTCCAGTGATTTGTAAATCTCTATTTAGTGAGAGGCAATAGGCCCTCAGTGAGTAACTTCGTGCCCTTTCAGAAAGTGGAACCATCCACTGGATACAGCATTCCTTTCAACAATATTTACATTACAGCTTTTGTAGCATTCCATAAGGTCACTGTCAGGGTCACCTGTGTCTGTTGGTTTGGAAATGTACATCCAAAACTGGTTCCTCAATGGATTTTCTTTCTTATTATTTAAACAGGCTATCACTGTCTGTGAAACCAGTTCCCTGACTACCTCACCAAAAAAAATAGTTTTTCACACACTTCCCCAAAAATAAATTCTAAATATTCTGAGACATTTAAAATAATGATCAAATCACTTATCTACCAACAGTGTTGTTTCCTTGCCCAGCAATAATTTCCACAATATCTGTTGCTGTGCACTCTAAATTGTGCTTCTGAGCTGGTGCACCTGTTGGGGGTCACCATTGTAATTTGGAAGGCTCTTCCCATAATTTCAAAAATCACAGATAAAAATATATACCTTGATATTAGACTCTTGTTCTTCATTTCTTGATCTCAGCTTTGAGTGTGATGCCCTTTGAGGCTGCTCCCGGTTATTCCACAAAATACTCAGTGACAACAAAATCTCTCTCTATATTTACATGTAAGTATACACAAAACCACATATACACACACAATTTGGATATTTAAAAGCATATTTATGTATATAAAAGCATACCTCTGCACACAAACACCTAGCTGCAAAATTTGACAGCGAAGGCTTTTCAAAGACTGTTTCAGATCCTTCTGTGTTTAAATACTGTTTCCCACACTGACAACACTGGTTTCAAATTAACGTCTGCAGACCTTGCATTACTACTTGGTATACTTGCAAAGTGTTTCATTTCCTCAGGATTAGATTAAACACTTTGTCCAGAGACAGTGGAAGCAAATTCTGCTTCCTGTTGAAAGAATTCTGCTGTTGCCTTGATGCATCATGAATTTTTTGTTGCTCTGTAGTTATTTACTCAACTCTCCAGTGTAAAACTAACCAATCTATCTAGACTACTTGTCTGCTCCTTCTACCTTTTCACTTGAAATGGGTTTTTACTTCTGCTATAAACCGCGACCAGTTTTCAGTTCAGGCAGCTGTTGTATGATTTCTTGATCACAGCATGTTTTTATTTGCAGGGGACTCAAATTCTACAGTTTATCTAATTTTGTATTAATTGACTGATTAATGGGTGAGTATTAACATTTGCCCAAAGGTTAGCTGTTGCTCAGAGGTGGTACCGTTGCCTTCTTTTGAGCCACAATGCTGGTCCTATGCAGATTTTCAACCACAATGAGTATGGTTTTGGCTTTTGTTTGTTTCTCCCTGCTAAATCTTGAGCAAAGTGGCTATGATATAGTGCAGTGTTATGTTCTCTCTCCTTTACTGTCTCTCACTGAATGGAAACAAACTGGAAACAATTTTTCTATGTGTTTGAATTACAGGATTCCAGAAAAAGTAAGAAGCTGTGCTACTTTTAAAATTATTATTACTATTAATAGTAGTAGTATCCTATTTAGTCAGTAGTTTTGTCATATAATGGTATATTTCTTTTAGCAGCTTCTCCCTTCCCCTTCATCCTGTCCTCTTATACTGTTCCTGTAGTAAAAAAAAAAAGAAACTTGGAATGCCCAAGAGAGTCATGGCACCAATCCACCGCTGTGGGAGAAGAGATTTGCTGTAGGGGAAACAGACCTGTGGTAGGAATGAATCCACACGCTCCAGTGATGATAACTGAAGTTATTTTCAGCAGAGCTGTTTCTCACATTCCTTCTTTGCTGTTTTGCCATCGGGGGTGGCCAGCCATTCGGAGACATGGCATCTTCCTTGGGTTGTTATGAAAACAGCAGATGCCACCGCTGGTTTTCCACTGGGACTGAATGAAGTGTTCAGTAAACAGAATGGTCCTACCTAAGGCAAGTTATATATTAGATTGAGAGGTAAATGCCACTCCTTTTCTGTCTTTCATCAGCTCACACTATATGAAATAGTAAAACTGCCAACAACTTACATAACACCTTTCATCTAGAAGCATCCCAAAGCCTTTACAGAGATCAGTTTTCCCTACTGTTAAAACACCAGAATCTTTAACATCCAGTAACATTATACAAAATTCCTTTCAGAGCTGTACCAGAGCAGCATTTTAACTATGTGGTTCAGATAAATTTCCATTTCCTGTACAGGACAGAAAATGGAACACTAACAAAAATCCCATACCCAGACTAGACAAAAATTTACTAGTTTTGGAGAATAAAACCTTCTGAACAACCCAACAGAGCTGTCCCATCCATGTGCTTCAAAATTGCTCTTGAGATATCTACATTTTGGAAACAAAAGCATATTCAAGCTTCATAGCCTATGCTTACTTAGCCTGCCAGAAAACTATTTCATACTTTGTCTTTTTGATGAACCAGCCAGGAAACTGTGTCAAAATAGACAGCCATTTGCTAACAATCCATCATTCAGTCAAGGATGATAAGCAGATGCTCTGTACATAAAGTAAGAAGACACTGTCATTGCCCTGAATAAATTACAATAGAAGCACAGAGATAAAGCAATACCAGTGGAAACAGAGGAAGAAAAGCCAAAATATTTAAATGCAGCAAAAACATAATGGGTACCAATCTAGTCCTTAAAATTAGAGGGACTACCACAAAATTAAGACATTATAAATAAACATTTACCTGCACTAGGCTCTATTTGATCATTACTCTTGTGGATTGTTTTTATATTATTAAAACTGAATGTTAGAAATTGAAAGGAGATGATGAAGATGTAAAGATTATTGACACAAACTACAAGATGGATTAGCATTGGTGAGAAAACAAGAAAAAAAAAGGAGATAAAGACATTTGAGCAAGGAAGAAATAGCCTATGCAGCATGACAGGCTGAAGAAACCATCTTAGGACCACAGAGCTAGTAAAAGTAAGGGAAACATTATTTCATATTCAAGCAGGGATACCTTTTCATGTGTTTGAACTCATTTGTTTATTCTGTTTCTGAGGCTGTGTCTTTAGAACTAGGTATTTGCCACCTGAAAGGTTTTTTTAACAGTCACTTAAATTTTGCTATGACTAAACTGGCTATTATAGAAGTATTAGTGTGCTATGCTATTCCAATTCATCTAGGTCAAATTCTTGCTCTAAACCTAAAGGATGAAAATATTAAGGAAAAAAACCCCACCTGCAATATATGAAACAGAGTGGTAGGAAATGTCTACATTGGGAAATTGGAGCGATTCCAAAAGGCACAAAAAACATCCTTCTGCTATTTGATAATTATGAAAACTTTTTTTAAAAAAAGGCATCAGTAACGTGCTGCTAACTACTAGCAAAACGTCTCACTGTAATAATCTACAGAAATCGGAGTTTTCATCAGGGGTTGTGTCTCGGACTGCACCTCGCGCTGAAGTTTAAAGCTCTGCTGCCATCTGCAGGGTCTGTCCTTCCTGTCACTGCAAGCTGTGAGCGTTGTCTGGAAACTTCCCCATCGGAATCACACTGCAATCAGTATGTCAGACTCCATCACGACTGCTCTTTTGTTTATATCACCCTCACTTGGACCCAAAAAGGCCAAATAAATTCAAAGTTAAACGGTAAAGAAGTCAAAGATAAATTTGGTCTATACTTAGCAAATTATTACAATTGCCTTTTTCTAGATTATGTCATTTCTGTAATCTTATTTCTAGTATGGAAAAATATATCAATTATGAAAATTCTGCAAATTGATAAAAAAATTAATTTCTTTGAACGTCTGCTTTATAAAGAGAGGTGTGACTGCTTCTTAACATGGAACAATCCTGCTCTTGCTCTTGAAGATGGCCAGGTGACCATCTTCATCAAGCATCATATCTGAGGCAACACTGACCAATTTTAACTCTTATTGAGCCTTGGTTTTTTATATCTTCTCCCTGCATACACAAATCACAGCTCTGAACTATATATTTCACAGATTTATTGCTGGAAAGAAAAATAAAGAGTTCAAATATAAAGATGAGGGTGATTTTCAGATTTGATCCCTCTACATTGCAGTTCTAAGAGCAAAATAAATGAGATAGAGCGAGCACACTCTTGCATTTGCAGAGACTAAGAAAATTTCTTCCTTTCTTTTCACCTGAAAATGCTGGCTCCTGAGGCACCCTTTTACCAAGCCTGAACAACAGTACTGGAGACAAATAGATTTATTGCTGATTCCATCAAAGTTCTGACTTACCTTTGGCATCTAACAGATTGATTTGTTTCTAATTTGGAGAGTTCAGTCTCAGGTCATTTTCTGATTCCTCTTGATTTTTTTTGGCAGGGTTCTCTGTACTACATTCAGCATGAGATAACTTTGATAACAGAAATAATTAAATATTTAGGATAGTCAGACAAGATTTTTTTTTTATATATGAACTAAAGGTAAGATTAAGTAATCTTCACCTTCAAATTTGTTTTGTTTGGAAATTGCTTTGATTTTAAAAATGACTGATTTCATGAACAGCAGTGACAGCAGCTTGTGGCTCACAAATGTCAGTCTTGAAAGCATTTGAGGTTTAAAAGAGTTAGAAACTAGCACTGATATTTTATTTCCAGATTTGTTTTTTTGTGATACAATCATTAGACAATGCAGCCTTGAACCTGCTGTCAAAAAAAAAAAAAAAAGAGACTGGAATCATAGTAAACCTCATAATGTTTCCACTGTATTGGTAACATGGGCTATAGAGCCTCTAAGTCACTGGATAAGTCTAAAAGTGTCATTGTTTGGCTCTAAAGCCCTCAATCCTAAGAATGCACAAGTTTCTCTATAAACTGTTACCTGGCACTCTAGTTAAAAGTGAGCATGTGCTCTGACATGTGATCTCCACAACCTGCAGATGGCTCCTTCAGGAACATCCATCTGCTCTGCTGTGGGTCTTCCATGAACAGCAGTGACTATTCTTCTTCATAGAGCATCTCCTCTGATCTTGGTGTCCCCTGTCTTGTTCCTCACTCTTTTTCTTTCCTTCTCCTCTCTCCCTTTAACATCTTATACTCTTTCTAAAATCCATTTCCACAGAGGTGCCACCAGCTTGGCTGCTGGCTCAGCTGTGTCCTGGTGGGGTCTGTGATGTAGCTTTCTCCAGCTGGCTGCATCCAGCCACCCCTGCAGCCTCTCTCTGCCCTGCTACCAAAAACTTGCTACTCACATACAGCATAAAGTGACATTATAAATGACAAAAAATTAACTTTAGCTCATATACCTTTTGTTCCTGGTCCCTTCTCTCTAGAGACAGGCTAAGGTTATGCACTGGAAGAATGACTGCAAGTGGGGCATTGTGTGACACTTGCTACAGAAAATGGCAAGCAGATAGTGCTGGAAATAGGCTGAAGAAAAAGCTGGTCTTGTGATTGTGCAGTTGACATAAATGAGTGGTTTAGGTTGTTCAAAGAATCACCAGCAAAGATGTCAGCAAAAGCAGGCTTAATATCAAAGGGAAAGCACAAGGCTTGTTGCGGCAAGGCCCACTCTACTACTTCCTAGATAGTTAAAGGACACAGAGAAAAATTTGACTGAAATCTAAAAAAAAAAAAATCAATCAAACTAAAGCTAAAAACAACGAAAAAATTGTCTATGTGGAGTCTGCGCATGGAAAAGGGTAAGGATAATAATGCTGAAGGATGAAAAGGAACAAGGAGACCCTCCCATTGAGTCACAAGGTTCAGGATAGACCCCTTGCTTGACCAGTGGTTTAGGCCTAAAGGTTTTAACAGCACTTCAACTTAACAGCACTCAATCAATAGCTCAATTTAAACAATTTAGCAAAATATTAATATAAAAATTGACCATAGCACAACAGTAACTCACAGATCTAAAGTTGTAAAGAAGCTGAGAAAGCAACATTCATAGTACATTTGCTACAGCATATTCACACCTGCACACAGGCAGAGACCTAAGGGAGTATGTACAAGGTATATCCCTGTGAAAACTCCCCTCAAATTCAGCACAATACTCACATCAGATGCCTTTGCACCTTCTCTATGGACAAAGGGTTGAGCCTCTGGGAATGGGGGTTTCAGCCCAGGCTCCATCACAGGTGCTCAGTGGCAGTACTCTAAGTATAGCAAATTTGAGAGTTTACTGGTTCTAAGAGCTGTCCCACTGAGGACAGGATTGCTGCTTGTAGCCCACTGCAGTCCAGGAGAGCACAAAAGGTCTCAGTCTCAGGACCACTGCTTATAGGGTCCCATTACAAATGGCTTTAGACACAGACATTTTCCATCCTGACCGCAATTCATGCTGGGAACGTTCTTTGAAGGTTTGACAACAAAAATGTTATTCCACTTAGGTTGTTATTCAGGCAGGAAAACTAAGTTTCCAAGTCTGTTTGTTAAGAAACAGAAGCTCTAAAGGTAGCTCCCAAGTTCCTGGGAGCAGGTGGTGCTTCTGATAAGCTCAGATGAGTTGAGCACAGGTGCTGCTTATCAAAGCCTAAGGAGCATTTCTGGGATCATGGTGTGGCCTGAGGAGAAGGGTGGGGTGTGTTGCACCACCACAGCAGTAAAACTGCACTGTGAAGAAAGAGATTTCATCCCAATCTTTGCCATAAAATTACTAAACAGTACTTAGCAGCTCTTTAAAACAACAATGACCAAGTTCTCTAAGGCAGAGAGATATTTTTCCTCCAACACTGTGACTCACAGCTAACAAATTAACTGAATGACTACACAACCAGATCTTTAGCCACAGAGGCAGATACCTGGAACGAGCCAGGTATTCTAGGAGATAATGAGGAGCATGGCATAATCCTGAGAGGATTGACAGAGAGAAAATCAGACAATCACTAGCTGAGGTCCAGCTGGAGTTTTAACCACAGACTAAAAATGCACACACTGCCAAGCTGGCCCCTCCACAGCTCTGCACCACACTGCATCAAAGCTGACAGACTCCATGGACCTGAGCTGACCCTTCACAACCTCTGAACTAGTGTCTCTGCATCCTCAGCATCATTAATTTGTGACCCAGATAAATCATCCACACATCATTAACAACTACACATCCAAGGATGCTCACTTTGTTTCCATATCCAGGTCCCTTTTCTCAGAATGTTCATTTTTCTACACTCTCTCTCTGCTGCACAAAATGCACACATACACACTTCCCTCCATGCCCCAACTTGAGACTACATTTTCTACTGTCATATATAAACTAGCAACTGAAAGGTATTTGTCCAACCTTGTGGACACTTTCTCCTGGACAATACTGAAAATTTAAAATTCAGGATTAGGTAGCTCACTCTTGCTCTGGAGAACTTGCTTAAGGTTTCCATTGTGTTCTTTAAAAGCTGTAATACAATTAAAGCATTTTCCATTTTGCAAGTCAGCAGCCACGACATCTTCAAAATGTTAAATGGTTTGCTTAAATTAAAGCACTTGTTCTATGCTTGAGTTTAATGCTTTATACCAAAATCAATATGAGCACAATGCAAATCAGGTCAAAGACTTTAAACAACTGAAGAATCTTAGTTCTGCTTTTCAAGAGTTCAGACTATTTAGTAATAATTTTCTTCTAAAGAGTAAATCATATTTTTACTATCCATATAATCTACACTAACAATCCAAGGAAAAATAGATCACTCACCAATCTCTGCAACTGGAACAAGCCCTGTCTATTTTAACCAGAAGTAGCTTGAGAGTGTTAGGCAGATATTGCAGTAAGGTAGAAAAATCATAAAGAAACGCTTCATAAAATCAAGCCTGCTCTCCTGGAATCAGTGGCTGGCCTTGTCAAGCTAGCACTTTGCAAGTTCCCATGTGAAAGCAATCCTGGTGTGAGCAGTTCGTTAATATAACAACCTATTCCTGGGTGAAAAACAACTAACACCTGTATAAACTGTTTTTACACTGTTAGATAGAAAAATGAAAACTATCTCTCACAAACAACTTTTCCTGCACATACACACTGGGGGTTTGAGTGACCAATCTATCAATACTGTGACAGTTGTCACAGTTGTGACACTTGTTACTAACCAATAAAGTAATTGGCAAGAAAGCTACTAACCAACTGGAGTCACATATGAGGTCTGTAAAACTGTATAAAAAAGAGTTATGTGAATAAAGAATGGTCTTTTTCCACCACGAAGAAAATGGAGTCCATGTGATTTATTCCCATAGGCAGATTTCCCAAATTTCCAATTACTCAAATAATATCACATATTGGCTCATAAAGTGCAGTGTTATTTACATTACTTTCAAATGCAAATGACAATGCCTCTTGCTGAAAATTGATTCTAAATCTGAAATCACTTACCATGTTCCAGTCAACTAAAACAAGCATGCTTTTCAGGAAACTTAGTTGTTCATTCAAATCTAGGTCTGGATTAATGATTTCAGGACAGTTACCCATTCCCAAATACTAACATTCAGATACTCATACCTGATACAAGCCATAATTTTTCAGCAAGTGTCAAGCCAATCCCCCCAGCCACATTCACAGCAAAACCAAAATGAACACATGGCAGCTCTTTACTAATCTCTCCCTGCTGCCTGTTTTTCCATCAGGGTGGCCCTGCTTCATGGCTTCTCATCACCGTGTATCTTAACTTGCTGTACATGTAGGATGTCCATTATTTGTTCTACATGCCAAGATTACCGTAAATGTGCTGCAGTAAATTAATAAATAAACTCAATTTGTACTCCTTTTTGTGTTGCAGGCGCAGTGTCTCAGCAACAGTCATGCCTGCTTTTCCCTCTGCAGATGCTTTGCTGGCTCACCTGCTTGTTGATACAGCAGCTTTATTTGGCTGTGCAGCACCAGTGCATACATAAATACAGCATTTACTTCTCCTTCCATGGAGCACTGAACTATGCAACTTCCAGAGGATGAAATATGAGGGGTGGGTTTGCCTTTTGCTGGGCATGTGCTGCTACGGGCCCGGGAGGTAGAATTAAGGTACAGCAAGAGAATGTGCGCAAGCTGTCACGTCAATAACCTTTGAAGAAATTTTTGGTTTTGTTTCACTTCCAGAAGCTGATGTTCTATACTTTTCTCCATAAACAAGCAAAATTCCCATGAATTCTTTAAAGATCATGCCATGCCAAGCACCAATAACTGTATAAGCTGTTATTTGAAAAAGAGTTATGGGCAGTAAAACACTGTAAAATAACCTGCATGGATTTTAGTAAAAATTTATAGATTTTAAGCTGTAAGTTGGGAAAATAAGAGCTGTCTCAACCTTTTAAAAATACTTCTTTTTTTGGAGTGCCTTTTTAAAGGCACATTACATCAGTCACTAAAAGAGAAATAGCTCTGCCAGATAGACCACGTGAAAATGCAAGAAGAGTGAAAATTATACAATAAAAATGCAAAACAGTAAGTAGAATGCATATCCTCTTTTAATTTTCACTTTTCTTTTAGACTTCTTCCACATTTCACTGTTTGTATTGCTTCTGCTACTTGCAGTTCTTCACTGCTTCTGCTAATCTCAATAACTCTTATCTTGACTTAATGATCTGTTCAATCAATAGAAAAATTAAAACAAAATAAAACAATCGATTGAATCAACTGCAGAACATTTTTCAGAATACACTGAACTGAAAAAAGAAATAGCAGATTTAAGAGGGAGGATGAAATATGAAACTGGTTAAATAAATAAATAAACTAGTTAAATAACTCCTTATCTTTTAGTCATGTTCATTTGTAAATTTGACTTATTAGGTATATTGTCTTTATTCATCAGATGGCACTTACCAATTCCAATAGCATACCCATTAATATGACACATTCTAATACAGCTGTCATCTTCTCTCTCTCTGACCTCAGTTTATCTCTCAGCATAAAGGGTGATGAAAATGTCTGGAATATCTTCTCATCCCCTGAAGAAATGTAAGAATTGCTCTCCCAAATGGCAAACTAAACTGCCCAGTGGCATCACTATTTGGATGAGATTGCTCTGGAGCCCAAGACCCAGGAAACCAGATTTGAGCCAGTGCTGGAGAACAGTAACCTGGGGCCAATATTGGACCAGCTATTAAAGAGGTATATCCAGTGCTGAACAAATCAGTAACAGATGTATTGAATGTACTGGATTTATCTCTAGAACCAGGAGAAGCAGTTCTTGTATGTCAGTTCTTCATACACTGTTGTTTCAACTTCTTATAATACTTCTATAAGAGCATGAGACTTAGGGATTTCAACAACCATCTGAGGAGAAGTTGTGTGTAAATGATTGTTACAGAAGGACTTGTAATTAAAATACTAAACCTTAAAAATGGCAGTAAAAAATTGTGTCGTATCATTCTGTAAATACAGCTAAATAGTTTCCTAAAAGGGCTATGGAGATCATCACCAAAAAATCCTCTTCTCTCTATGAGCATATAATTTTCTGTGGTGGCTTACCTATTTACTATTCTGGGTACAGATGACAGACCTATGATGAATTTTGGAATTCAGTCAATATCCCAGTATCCTACCCATTAAAGCTGGATGTTGTCTGAGACAATTCTCAGAGTCTAGGCTTTTAGACTAAGAGAAAAAGAAAGTGCTCCCTGGAGAAAACGGGCATTGGATAGTGTCACTTCGGTTTTGCCCAGGTGGAGTTTGAGATACTTGCTCTTCCTCCAAAAATTGATCCTTTTCAGACATTTCAGAATCTCTGCAGTAAGATTAGCTCTGTCTCTGGAAAAAGAAGGTGGATCTCATCAACAAAAACCAGTGTATTTCTACGTGTTCAGGAGGAGAATACACAACTTCTGTACTTACAGAAAATGTTACAGAGAGAAATTGCTCCCACAGTCATGGAATAAATAATAAGCCAATTAAAAGACGTGAAATTAGGTATTTGTGTGGAGCTTGGCAACATGCCCAGCTCTGCTGTATAGATGTGAGATTAATAAACAGCTCTTTCATCAAACTGACGTTATCCCCCCAAATCACAGGAGACAGTTAATATGTCTGTTGAGATGTCAGAAGAAGAGATTTTGATCAAGGATTAAAAAACCCCACTTATCTACTCTACAACAGTGCTGATAGTACTTTCTGATGGTTTTGCTGCCAAAATTTCCAAAGTGAAGTAATCAATAACTAAATCAAGTAATAAATCTCTCCAAATCTTATTATACAGGAAGAAAATTTATTTTCAGTTACTGGACACTATAGAAGTCTAGAAAATGAAGTGAAGGGAAAAGGCTGTACTCAAATGAAACTGCTGAAACTACCAGGGAAATCTAGGTCAGCAAAATTCAATTACAAGTGCTGTGTAAGCAATTGAAAAAAAACACACTAATATTCATTAGAGCCTTACTTTAACTTCCAAAAATAAATTTAAATTTGAAAGCTTAAATAGTCACAAAATATATGTTTGGATGTGAGTATTCACACTTTAAATTCTAAATGGGAAACGTGTGGGTAAGCTGCAGAAGTGACAATTACAATGCAGAAACCATACTACGTAGGCACTGAATTAATGTTATAATTTGAATCATGAATATCCACAACAAATTGTTCATAAAATATTCACAGAAAAACGTTTACCAAATAAATTTACAAACTCAGGCAATAAAGTTATTGTGAGGATTTTTCTGAGCATTTTGTCAACAGAAGAAAGAAATTAATGTACTGAATAAATTATCCTCCAGAAATAGCCTCTTATTTTGTGATTACTGTGTAGATTGGCAAAAGTAACAGAAACTTTAATGAAACTGAGTATTAACATTTTATTGTACAATTTATTTAAATGGGAGAATTTAAGGATTTTAAAATTGCTGTAACTTGCAAGTCTATCTCATTTTACACAGTTGATTTGGGCATATTATTACTACACTGGGATAGCCTTGTCCTAAGTAATGTTCTAGGGAGAGAAGAATTGTATGTCCTGTAATGAAGGGGATGTTTTTTCTGTTTTGAAAACTACTTGAATGCTATTGTCACAATTGGAATATATTTTCTCACATGTCAGTTGAGGTAAGATATCTAAATGTCGGTCACCCTATCAGAAACTAGTAGAAACAGATCCAGATAACAGACTTCAGACAAAAGCAGACTAATGCATTTCATTTTGCAAAGATATTTATTGGCAGCTCATTTTATTATGCAGAGCATAACTTAAAAGGTTTTGGGGTAATACCAAAAGATTGAGGGCTGAGTTTAAGTAGACTGTTACTTTTCTTTCATTTACATTATTTTATAAATATTTATTCTCAAACCAAACAATGCTAGATATCCATAGATTTCCCACATATCTGATGTAACATGCACATATCCGACACATACAGATGCTAAAAATAAGCATTACTAGCTGATAGACTCTGTAACACTTTAAATCGGAGTGTTGTCCATCAGCTGAGATCTTAGTATTGCTTAGGTACAAAAAACAACTCTAGAGTGCTGTTAGAAATGGCATATATTTGGCTAAAAATAATGTCTTCTGGAACCAATGCAAAGAGGAGTCTGAATCCTATTGTATCAAACAGACTTTGAGTTATAGCTCTAAAAATATCTTGCTAAATACCATGGAAAGAGGCAGGATCAAAACCAGAGCAGATTTAATGGGCTATTTTATTCTGTTTGTAGAAAGACCAGTGATTTTACTGCCTATAAAAATTACAGCTAAGTTTCATTCAGAAAGGAATATTTTAAGGTCTCTTGCACAGCTTCATTCCTACAAACCGCTGTTTTAGTTCCAAGAGATTAAAAGGATTATATTGGGAGTTTCAGTGTAACGCAGCATCCATTTCTTTCTCCCTTTGGGGCATTCAGTGCTGCACTCCTGTGAAAGAGTCATGCTTCAGGTTCTAATAATGTATCTCAAGTCTAACCTGTAATACCTTACTTGAGTCAGGTTTTGGGGTTTCATACAGCTTTTCGTGTTCGCAAGCAGCTTCTCCTTTTACTCCTCTCACGTAATATAACCCTGAGTTTGTAGTCAAAATGTAGTGCTGGTGGTGGGTTTCCACAAGCCAGGTCCATCAGTTACCCTCAACTTAACACTTCTACTCCACAGTCCTATGTCCTCATGCTATTTTAATTCAAGTGGTAATTTACAAATGTGATAAATTACATCTACATATATTAGGAAATCTAATTACCGACACTCATATGTGCATTTGAGAGGTGGATCTATACAAGCTAGTGAAGGCAAAGTATAAGACAATGAAGAACTGCTGATGTTT
This sequence comes from Ploceus nigricollis, assembly GCA_013399945.1. Lineage (NCBI taxonomy): Eukaryota > Metazoa > Chordata > Aves > Passeriformes > Ploceidae > Ploceus > Ploceus nigricollis. Next base: position 737,805 of record VXBC01010271.1, on the reverse strand, counting down.
AGAAGCTGAGCCCTTACAGCCAGTTTTGGACTGCTTACTGCCAAAAAAAAATTACTTTTGAATCTTTCTGTTAAGACGATCATGCATCTTCCTAAAACTCAGACAATTCTTAACTCCTTTTGGCTAAATCCAATAGAAATTTTCCTCCAAGTTTGCTATGGACAAGAACTATAAAGTATATAGCAAATGGAGGCTTAAAAGTAAACTGAAAATAATTATAAACACATATCTGCTTGTTTGAATATTGTCTCTGAGTTTATTTCTTTCAATTTAAATTGATTATTCACTGACAATACATCTGAATTCAATCATTACAACACCATAACACAATGAAGTAAAAGGTAATAGCTATAGATTAAAAGCATCCAAAAAGATGTTCTAGAAGACAACTATGTAACAGAAGTACATATCCTGCACCAAGACAGAGGACTGGAAAGAAAAGCAAAAGATTCTGCCATCAAATGGCTTGAGATAAGAGTCAAAACAAATAAGATTGATTGGGACACAAATCGCCAGCAGGACAAGGCAGCAGAAAGATCATGGAAGAAACAGACATGGCGTATTGATGTTCACATATTAACTCTCAATGTGGAGAGTTAAAAAATAAACTCCAAACATAAAAAATAACTCCTATCATATAGTTACTGACTAAAACCAGGCCCCACAACTCTGGCTGGTAATTCAGACTAAGGCTTGAGAAGGATAGAAAGCATTATAATGAATCAAACATTTACCTAAGTATCCTCCTAAGATTTAAGCGCTTTCATTGTGCAGATGGTTTGACAGTTCCATGTCCATGAGTCTCTGTGGTACTTGCTGTCTGGTTACCTTGGTACCTACTGCAGAACCATCCTAAGCCTGTCCTAAAGCACTGGCTACCAAAAGAACAGTAACATTCCTGACACCTTTTTATCTCCTGCTCACAGATCCCTGAGTGCACTGAGACCTCAATTACCCTGATCAGCTTCATTTGGGAGCTCCTTCCAAGCCTTCCACTAATGGGCCTGGGAGCCTCACTGCAGCTCAGACCAACACCTTCCCTCTCTGGTTAAGTTATAGGGGAGGTGTGTCCCTCTCCAGTGTTGTCACAGCTGTGCCTCTACTTGGCCACGAACCCTATTCATCCTGGCCTGTGGACCAGTTTCACCGTTTGACCTTGGATCTCCCTTGTCACTGTGAACTTCCCCTGGTGATCACTGGGCTGTATCTGCCTATTCCTTCTCACACTGGCTTTACAATTTTCCTGAAAGAGATATGAAACAGGCAAATTCAGGCAACACCTATTTTGTCCATTAATGCCAAATAAAAATGCTTTCTTTTCACTTCCATTGTTTGGTCTCTCACTCATATATGTAAAAGGACAAACATTCATTGAAGATGTAGAATGATATTATTGTTTAATGAACTTCTGATTGTGCTTTGAGTTTGAACTATTTTCCTGGATTCTCCTGGTAGACGATGCCAATAGCTTTGAAGCTTCACTGAGATTCAGAAGAGTTGTTATGAATGACTGTATGTGCTACAATTGAAGGGGAAAAGGGAAGTTTGCGGGTTTTGGTACTTTTTTTTTTTTTAACAATTCAAAGCAGTCAAAAAGTCAGACTAAAAGTTATTACCTTTCTGTAAAGCAAAAAAATAAATCATCCCTCATATAATTGCCTGAGTCTGTGCAGTGCCTAGTGAAGAAGAATTCAGACCATGAGGGTCTGAATATTGAAACATATTGAAATATGCATGGGAATGAGAGCCTTCTGCCTCCTCATAAAAAATCCTCTCATGTTCAAACAGCCTGTTTTTCACTGCTGAAAGGATACATCTTTTTTCCTGCTGTGGTAATGGGAAAAAGGGAAGGCACACTTGGTAGCTGCAAACTTGCTGGCACGTGAGTGTGAGATTTTCCACTGACAGGTCTTCTGGGCTGTTGCCGAATGGGGTATAGGCCCTGTGGTCATGCCATAAACACTGCATTCCTCCATGATCCTCCTGGGTGCTGTGTCATGGGAATTATGTCCTTTGTTATCAATACAGGCCGTTCTTGTAACCCTTGTTTGGCTGCTTCTTCCAGTGATTTCCCGCACGTGCACATTTCCATCCCTGCAGCATTCCTGGAAATCTTTGTATTTCATTCCACAAAGACTGGCCCAGCTGGATTGCTATGGATGTAGACTGGGGGAAGAGACAGTGTCCTAAAAGAGATGTTCTGCTGCATCCCTGGGAGGCTTTGCATACATGAAGTTTTCCACATTCCCAAAGTGGTTTTGGTTCAGAAGTCTCAGCTTCACACAACTTGGGTAGCACCCCAGAAGTATAAACTTGCAGGGGAGCCTCAAAATGTGCCTGGGGCTCTGTCCTGCCACTATAGCTTCCAGACTAGGGCTGCCTGAGGGAGATGCCCACTGCTGTCCCAGAGCAGACTGAACACATATCTGCATGTGGGTCCAGGAAAATTCCCATCATAATTTGTGATGCTACTCTTCCTGCTGAAATATTCTCTTGCTCAGCAGGTGTTTTCTTCAGCAAGATGGTGTCTCTGAAGATGATGGTGCTGCATTACCTGATATCTCTTCTGGAGATACTCAAGGATGAGGAAGAGGATGCAGTCATAACTATGTTTGTGTGTGTGGGACAATGAGTGTTTGAAGTGAACCGGGCCTGTTCAGTGGAAGCCTCGTGAAACCATGCCTAGGCTGACACTCAGGAAGTCCTGCAGCCCTGTCTGTGGAGTTCTGCATGTCCCTAGAGCTGGAGAAAGACCCCACATGCATGAGGGAATTGTTACACTTTGCTGCAGGGCAATAAGTGGAGATGTGATCCCACTGAACAGGGTGGCTTCTACCCTTGGGCTGAAATTGGGACAAGGGGCATTTATGGTCACAGCAAGGGGATGTTAAAGTCCTCAGGACAGAAATGGCTTTCAGAGACAGGCTGCCTGGTACTGCTGTCCCTGTACATTCCAGCTGATGGCTGGACACCAGGTCATGTAGAATCAGTGACTGCCTGGGCTGCTTGCCACACCCTGAGCTGTTGGTATCTCATGAGAGTTTTCCTGGGGCAACTGTGTGGTCACATCCTTGGGTTGAACCTTGGCTCTGTCTCTGTGATCACCTTTAGCCTTTTGCAGTCCTGTGCAATAAGGATCAGACCAACTCCACACAGACCTGGACTTTGCATCTTGGCAGGGATGTGGCTCCTCTTCCAGTGGAATTAAAAGGAGAAACTGCAGGCTTTTAACATCAACTGGGTCTAATTTTTTCTTGGCACAGATTGCTTGATTTTCCTAAAAAGAAATCTTTTTAACTATTGTAGCAACTTCAGCAATACACAGATGATCACAGCTTTATTAATTTCTCAGCCATTGCCAACAACATTTCAGAACTCTTACTGAAATCATTATTCCTCCTTCAAGGGTAGGTACCTGAATCACCTGAGCCTGTCTTCTCACCATCATGTGGAACACCTTAATCACACCTGAAATTCCTCCCAAAAATAATGCTAGGATGTTAGTTCTCACCCCCTGGCTTTGCAATATTATTTCCTTCATTTTGTTTTGCAGGGGCTTAGGAATCAAAACTGGCAAAAAAAATTTCTAGACCTGCATTTTTAATAGCATTTTAGAAGGACTACTCCTTTAAGGATGTGTTGATAGCAACACTTGATTGCTCAGAGTAACTCAAACAACATATCAGAAGCTGAACCCATCTTGCAGTGTCTGAAGAACTGAAGAAATGGCTCTTCTAAAGCAGAATCAAGATTGCTGTGTTCAGAGGCATTTGCACAGCCACTGTGGGTAAGGAAGCAATCTTCAGTGGAATTAAAGCTTCTTTCAAGAGCTGTTTCTTCATCTTACAGTATAAACACAGACAAGCCTTTGAGCAAATTCTTTCAGATTAAGTCTTTTTGGTGCCTCCTTTAAAAAAACAAAAGAATAAAAAATAATTTTTCATTTTCCATGCAAATTTTACTCTTGAGATTCAAATTAATTTCCCACTGTTCTTTTCTAGAAATGTATTTCTGTGAGAAAAATGTCAAGGTTTCTAGTGTTACAGAGTAAGAACAGGAAAAGTATTTCCTTTTTTTCGGACTTAAAAATACAAGTATTAAATACCCAGGTTAGTCATATATTTAAGTATCTTTCTATGCTACAAATTAAAATAGCAGCCTATTTTGTTCTCAGATCTCTTACAGGCTTGTCTTGGTCAAGAGAACATAATTTTAAAAGTGTGATTGCAGGCAAGGCTATAAAATGAACACCTCAGGAGTTGTAACACTCTTGCAGATCTCTTATGAGATCAGAAGAGAAGAGTTTAGCTACTTTCTTGACAAAAAATTTATTCTCTGAACATGTGCATGAACTCTGGCAGCATTATCTGGTCTACCTCTTGTCCTGTGATTGGCTTAATCATCTCTGCAGGACCAAAAATGGCTTGTGGCTAAACAAGCACCCTTAGCTGTGCCCTGCCTGCCAGAACTGTACCAGGAAAACTGCAGTAGGAAGTACCGGTTCTTTCCTGGAAGAAGATTTGTCTTGTCCACCTTTCTTGTGATTTAAGGACATGATAGAATTTGGAAGAGAGAAGTAATTTTTGGAAGTGGAAATGTTAGGCTGGAGTAGGACTCTGCCCAAGACCTTTTCGTGCTCAAGACTGTGAAGACCATAAAATGATTTTTGAAAGTTTGGAGCTGGTCTCTTCAGCCACCTAACTAAACCCATGATGATGTCAGTGGTATACTTAAGAGACATCCCCATGACTGAATGAAGGGGGCTAAGAAGTCAGACCACATTGATAGTGTGTTTGGCTGGAAGTGACCGCTGGAAAAGAGAAACGGAAACTTCTTTTTTAATGAAGCTTTTTATTCAATTGTTAAATAGAAAGAGGTAATAACTTAACTGTGCAGACAAAAGGAGGAGTACACCAGATGTATAGAATTTGTACATTTGTATGGCTTGGGGAATAAACTTTTTCAGGAAGATGAAAAATTTGATTCTTAATAGAATTAAATTTCATATTGATCCAAGCCAAAATAGGAACAAAGTAGGAAACATATAATTTCAATATTCACAGAATAGGTTCTTCTTCATTAAGTCAGTTGTGGATGCTAGATCTTCTTTGGGTCCTCACTGTAAATGAAATGAGAGAATACTTAGCTTTCAGAGGTCTCTGAACAAACTGTAGCATCTCTAAAATATGTATATGCTAAATCACATTTTATCTGGCAGCTAAGATTGCTTTATATTTGTGGACACATCAAAGTGGCACAGGGAGTTTCTTAATTTTTCTTTCCTTTCATAGCAACAGTGGATAGAAATCGATACTACAAGGAGACAATGCAAAATTTGTCTTGGTTTGGTTTGGGTATATGGTCAAGTTAGTGCCTTTCAGTGGATTCATACAAACTCTGTGTGCTTGTCCTTATCCCATGGCAGATACAAGGCTGCAGAACACAGCTGAGCTTCCTTTCTCACCAACACAAGCTGCACTGCTGTGCAATTGCTGTAGGCTGCAGTCATACACACAGGAGCTCCTTTATTCCAGCTGGTACACACTAACTCTAAAGCTTGTGGTCACTCAATTGTTTAGTTGTTGCTTTAGTTCTTAATTAAATGGGACTGAAGAAAATATGTTCTAGCTAGAAAGGTTCCAGGAATCCTGACCATAGAAATGCTGCCTCTCTTCTTGTCATGGGGCTGGTGACCTCATCCACCATAGATCTGTCTCACGCTCTGAACTGTGTGATTAAAAACTGCACCTTTTCCGGGGGAATGATATATTCAAATGCTGCATTACGATTTATTCTCTTTCTACTGTGCTAGTAACACTAGCAGTGTCATTAAATTGATTGCCCTTATTGGCACAGGCTTTGGAATGGCACATATCTGAGAGGGGAGGTGAGCAGTGAATCACCTGGCTAACACCACTTAATCCTGAGTGTGGCCACACCTGCATGATTGAATAAATGGGGTCAGTGTAGAACTGATCCCTTATGTCAAGAGCAAGGAAGGAAGTGATGACCCTCATGGAGAGCAGTTCTTCAATGTTTTTCCTGAGTGAATAAAAGGTTGATTTGGCATGGACTCTTTTCCTTGCCATTCTCCTTGTTGTCAGACTTACCAGCAGTAAAGGTGGCTTGGAAACCAGAAGCTGTATTGGCACCATCTGTGATGAACTCTACGAGCATAAGATTACTAGAAGCAACTATGCCATTGGGTATCTTTGATCCACAGGTCTTGTCCATTAGAACTGGAGAAGACTTGCTGGATCCATCATAAACTTTAACATAATCACCCTGACAGCCTCTAGTTTTTTGCAGCTGAAAGGCTTGAAAGTGCAGGGAAACCTGGAAGGGAAAAGAAAGTCAGCTTTTAATATATAAGTATACTTCTTTCATGGAATGTCCTTTAAAACAGACAGAATCTAAACTATAGCCAAGCACAGATTCAGAGACTGGAACTGCTTACCCAGCTTTGCCTCTCTTCCCCTGAAGTTGCAGGGTTCAGATCTAATCACCGAATGCTCCCATGCTCAAGGAGCTTTGTCTTGATTTTGCAAACCTGAAGCCCAGCTTGTGGAGGTTTTTCAATATCACAACTCTGAATTGTCCTTGCCTATACCTGGCTTAAGCACATACCTCTCTAGAAGTAGAGACTACTCTGAAATTTTTCTCACCTGGCAACTGCTGTACAAAGCACAAGATGCCTAATGTAGAAAGAAGTTCAGCCATATTTCAAGACCACTATTAAGCTGTGTTTACCTTTCTGGATCGGGTTCGGATGAGCCAGACACAGTTGGTGTTATCTGAGTAATTCCTTGGGTGGTTGGCAGATCTCAGTGACCCAGAAGGTCCATCAAGAATAGTGCTGCAGCGACCTGAGGAAAAAATGCTTGCTTCAGGATTGCAGAAGATTTCAGTCATTCACAACTACAATCTCTTCAGAATGGACTGATCTCCGTTTTCTGATCTATCAGCATTCATTTCACAGTACTGGTACATCTTGATTAAAAGGAGGAATCATGTTGTCCTAATTTTCACATAATGCATCAAAGAGGAAAGTAAAGTAGTGCTCTGAAAAGCATTCAATTTTTATTGATTAGCTCTGTCATTTAGCAAGAGATCTCCTTCTGCAACTCTGTAAAGAGTGAGAGGTTTCAATTCACTGGATGGTGCCACTGTTTTCCATTGAGAAGGGGAAGTTAAGTGATGTCAGAAGAGTCAAGCACAAATATGATGCCTCTGCAATGCTTAAATTCTAAGCTTAGGAGGAGCACTTGGGGTGCAAGAGGTAATACTTCCATCTTTTTTTTTTCCCTCTGATAAAATAAATTTCTGTGATTGTATATAAAAAATTCTTCTAGCAGAGGTTACATATAAAGAGTTTAAACATACAAACTTAGAATGACAAACTTTTGAAAACTGGACAAGGCAACATAAAACTGTTCAAGTTCACAGGAGCATACAACTGTTTTGTTTTGGCTTAGGTCTTAAATACCAGCTGCCATGAGGAGCGGTGATATCTGGCTCTTTTGGGATTTATAGTTGTCTGCTGAACTGTAAGAAACCAAATTATTCCATTGAAGTTTAAAATATGGTATGCAGTTAGTCCAGTTGCACAGCAGCCACTTATGCTAATAGCAAATGTGTTTAGCAAATTTAATTTAGAGGCAGTTTCCATTTTCTCACTAATCACAATGTGCCTCCAGCTTCACCTTTGCATTCCCTCCCAGAGTAGGGAGGGAATCTAGTTCCCTAGTGGGAACCAGGAATTCATGAGAGTAGTCTCACAGTCTGATGAAAAACTGCTGTCTCTGCCACATGCCCAAATCTGAGTTGAAGATAACAGGGTGGCCTGGAGATACATACTGCAGTTGTAAAGTTTGTTGATTTTGGCCACATCCAAGTTGCTCATCCCTTGTCTCTGTCCAATATGTACAGATCCATCAGGAATTGGTACAATAGTTGCTTTCCCAGTGGTATTGGTGAATGTGTATCTGAAAAAACCCATGAGAAACAATGCTCTCTAAGCACCATAACTTCTTTCAGGATTCAGTAGGATGCTTTGGAGGGAGAACAAGAATTGTACATAAGCTGTTGCTGTGACTAATAATACTGTTTAAACAGGTCTCATTGAGATGCCCACCAGTAAGCAGAGTCAATGTCCAGATGCCCTCCTTTGCTCCCCAGCCCAGCAGCAGAGGGCTCCCTAATGGAAAACTAAGGGACAGTGTATCCCAGTCCTAGGGAGCAGCTGGTCTGAACTGACGCATGGTGTTTTCCTTGGAAGGGGAATTGGGCAAGCTGGTAGTTAGGAGAGAGTTATGATAGGAACTAATTCTGATGTAAGATTTGAGTTCCTAAAATAGTAATGCCATGTTGCTACTTACGGGCCATAGTGCATTACTGAGGAGTAGTCATACGGAAGACCCAGGTTATTGGAGTTTTCAAATTTCTTGAAGTCTGGTCTGTCAGCTGTAATATATGATATTGTACTTAGAGTATGCTTCCTACCTACTCCCTTCAGGGGAGAAGGGGGAGCTGGGAGCAGTAGGATGTGTCTACACCACTTCCTACATTGAGGAGTTCAAAGTACTTACCAGGACTGATGTACTCCCACATGATCTTTACGTGTTTATCTCTGTCACTTCGAGAGTGCTCATGCAAAAAGCCCAGAGCGTGCTCCAGTTCATGCTGAATTACTCCTTTCCACATGCAGCCTCCTTTCATCACAGAGACAGTCTGTCCACCTCCTACTTTCCCATAGTTGGACCAGCAGCTGAGAGAGGCATTGAACAACAACAGAAGACTTATGGGATTTTTATTGGCAGGCAGGCAAAGAGGCAGAACAGAGAAGCTTGCTTCACACACCTCTTGTGGGAGTGGAAGGATTCCTCTCTTTCCACTGTGATAGTCAGAGGCAAAAGTGACCATGGCATATAAAAGAACAAAGCGTACAATCATTGCTAAATCTTTCTGGAAGAGGCTCCTGAATTCTGACTTTACTGTGACTTTAACTCCCTTGAAATAACAATTTTTTTTTTCCAAAATACTAAAGACAGTATCAGAGCTGGAGATAAGATGGAGATAACACTTTCAAGCTAAGTGTTGAACAATTTTCTCGTAAGCTCTAATTCTGAGCTTGATGGCCAACAGTGTGATTCAGAGAACTGTTTATTTCATAAGTTGAAACTGGTTTACTTTTGTAAATAGCACCTACAGTATTCAATATATGTTGTGCTGAAGTGTGCACTATACGACACAGAAAACATGAGTTTAGACATTCTTTCCCCCTTAATGGTGCTTTTCCATGATTTGTATTATTTCAGTGTCTGCAGTGAGCTCCTGATGCACCTGATGAGCCCTTGCACTAGTAAGGTACCCAAGGAAGATACCTTGGCACTATGACAAAACAAAAGCCTCTCTGAGGTCACACAGAATCAGTGTAGGAAATGATTGAAAAATAGAGTAGAAAATAACTTGTTAATTTATCATTCAACTCACCCATCGGCAGATCTAATACTGAGGTAGTCACGTTCTGCCTTGCGCTTCACAAAATTAATACAAGTCAGTGCTTCAAATTCTGCCATGGCATCATGAATTCCTTTTACGTGGCTCTCCTCTGGGGAAGAGAGGGTTAATTTCAGGGGTCACAAGCAGACATTAGCAGATTCCATTAAAATCTCACATATTCTCAGAAACAGGATAAATGAGGGACAGAAACATTACCCTAGCTTC
>VXBC01010271.1:672223-728049 GCA_013399945.1 Ploceus nigricollis | reverse complement strand
TTTTGCTCAGTACTGAATTTTGTAAAAGATTTTAACAGCCTGGCACAAGATCCTCTTTATCCAGATATTTGTCCAAATGTATTCAGGTGCCTCTTTTTTCAATGACTTGTTCTGAATTATAGAGGCCATTTTTGATGTATCTTATTGGACATTTGGAGACAATTAAGGGAAGCTGTTTTGCTGATGAAAAGCAAATGATTGAAGCTCCACTGTAATAGTCATGAACCTTATAAAGGAAGGTATTCTGGAAGACACCGTTAGAGGGAATGGTTATTGTTGTCTCCAAGAGATCAATCCCAAAACATGATGCAGGCAAAATGTCTCAATGAATATTTCTGGTTCAGGTCCTTGTAACTTAAAATTTATCTGTGCTTGCACAGCACAAGTAAATCCTTAGAATTGATTTATTCAACTGTTTGTGTGCTCACTCAATGTAAGTTTCTCTCTGAAGCGTATTGGACAAAACCTATTAAAAAAAATAAAAGATATTTAAACACACCGTAAGTAGGATCCAATTCATAGGGAATACGAACAATCCCATCACTGGACTGGGGCCAGTTGCAATGGCGACAGTTAATGGCACTGCGACTCCTTCGGGGAACTATGTCACCTTCCTGCAAGAACTGAGAGCTGTCTGGTGAGAGAGAAAGGGTGGAAACATTTGAGCCATAAATTGCTGGACACCTGCTAAGCACACTTGGAAAAACAAGCAGTGGCAATAGTAAGAATGATGTTTTACTCTGGTACAATTTAATCACCCATCATGTGACACTGAATGAATGGCATCAAATGTCTCCCCAGGAAGGTGCTGGGCAAAAGCAGAAGGTGCCAATAAGGAAACCCAAGAAAGTGGGCAAATCAAAAAGAGGGGAGTTGTCAGGAGAAAACTGTAGGAATGTTTGGTGTCTCTTTCTACTTTACTTCAAGTCACTTGAATGACTCTTGAAGGAGAAAATGTGAGAAAATAAAGCTGATAGATCAGGGAATGTTTGGAAGGATTAAGGAAGAGGAAGTCTGGAGCAGTGAGTATGGAACTGACTGCAGCTTATCTAGGAGTCTGCACTGCAAAGCCATATGATGGCTGAATGCAAGTGATGCTTCATTCAAAAAAAAGGGCTGTTAAACAACAAAGCATACAAATACCCACATTTTCTCTTTATGTCCAAAGAATGACAAAGATGTTGAAAGTTAAAGCTGAAGAAACTGTCTGAACAGTTTTCAGCTGCCTCCACACCTGGAAGCATCTTCAGTACTGACATAATAGCTTGATACGCTATAGGGCTTCAGCAGACCACAATATAATCCCAGCGGTATCTCTTGCATGGTGGTGGTAAGATGGGAAACACATTTGCACAGATTGTGGTAAGACATTGTACCTCCCACATCACCCTAAAAAAGCAACAAAGGCAGCCCCCTTATAGACAGGATTTTGGTGGCATTACCTTTGTTAACTTTCAGAATTTTGTTAAAAATATCTTCATCTTCTTCATCAGTCTCTGTAGGCAAAGGAGATTCTGTGCAGAAACACAAGAGTATCACTTTCTCATTCCCAGAGAAAATATGAATCCTGACTTTTTACTCTGATGATGCATGATTTTTACAGTGATGCATGTAAAACTTAGAGAGCCTGTTTAGGGACTGGGAGGGATGTCCACTCATGTAGATGTTTGTTCACTGACACAATCTTGAGAACCTCCCAGCTGTGGTTATTTTGGCATTAATCTAGTCCCAAGAGCCATTCTCCTTCAATTATTTCATTCTGTCCTTTTTTTTTTCCTAGCCGTCATATTTTCAGGCCTGAGATGGCACAGTTTTGCTTCTTTATGAGCAACTCACACTCAAAGCCCCAGCACAAGATACCAGAAACAAAAATGGATGGAGAGCAGTCCTCCTACTTCTTCCTGGACGCGATGACCTCTTGAAAAACCCTCAAAATCAATGAAATTGGAGCTGCATTCCTGTTCCATGGGTCAGACTGATGTTCCCACCTAAGCCCAGCATCAGGGACTCATAGGCCTTGCTAGCAAAATCAGCCAGCTCTGTGCATTATGCAACAAGTCTTGACATCAATAAAAAGCAGAAACACATGACCTCTGTTCTTCTAACCTTTAGAAGTGACTTAATTCAGGACATGACTTAAGCAGAGCTATTTTTAGCAAAAGTAACAGCTGAGGTTTTTAGCAAGGCCAAGCAATTGGCCAAAACCACGATCCTTTGCTTTGCATGAAGCATTGTGGTGAGTGCATTAATTTAAAATTCCTCATAAAGGTTAATTTGTGTTAAGCCTGTGTTATTTTCTGAAGTAACTGAGTAGATAACAATCAGATTGTCCCCTCAAATATGTACTTGTAGATGGAGTAATACATACCATACATATTCTCCTGCGTAGTAACCTGCAAAAACGATACATTAATATTATCTCATAATTTATAATGTAACATTAAATTAAATAATAAAACATATAAATTATCAACAGTGTCCAGGCTACCATTGGCAGTATCTTTCACCAATGCAGCTTTTATATACTGTGCCATGTGTAAAGAAGTACCATGGGATGGTAGATACTCTTCTTTGGTACCTTGGGAAATAGGGATATCATAAAGGCAAATGCAATATGAAGTGTGGAAAAAGGCTCAGATACACTCTGATGCATGGTTGGGCAGAGAAGACTGCTGCACAGGTCTAGAACAAGAGTCCTGACCTTACTTTCCACAATGTTGAACCCCAAAGTGATCAGAAGAGCTGAATTAGCTTTCCTTACCTCAGTAGGTTCTGTTGCTGAAAAAAAAAAAAAAAAAAAATTAAAACAAGCATCAGACTCTGAATGCAACTTCACAGTGTTCAACAGCATGAATGAACCTCCATTGGAGGAGTGGAGGGGAATGGAGTGCACCAGCTGATGCACAGGCACAGAAATTTAAAAGATATTTAATCAAAGAACTGTGAAAATTCCTAGCAGACTGTGCTGAGGAACAGAATCCTCATCATTTGCCACCTAAGAATCAGCAAAGCATTTTATCAGTTTCAACGTGGAAAATTTCAAAAGAAGTCAGTGACAAAAAAATGCTTTGTCCCCAGATTTCTCTGCAACAGGTGCAGGCTAACTAGCTCAACAATATCCCCTGGTTTCACAGTGTCAAAGAATAAGGTTATAAAATGTGACGGAGGCTATAATTTAGCATGGGGACAATAATCTCAGCTTCAGTATGTACCTGACAGCAGCTTGGTACCATTCTGAGTCCTAAGGTGCTTTTTTACTGTGGTGCCTTCTGATTTTTACCAAATATGAGATTCTCGATACAAATCAGAAGTGAAAATCTGACCTGATGTATACATTTCTATCTTCATTTTTATAATATCAAAAAAGTTTAAAAATTAGAAGGACCTTCAGAGGTCATCTGTTTGTCTGCTTTCCCTAAGGCAGAAACAGTTTTATCTGTATTATTCCTGACCACAGTTTGTTTGACCTGTTCTTAAGTGTGATGGATATGTTGCAAGCCTATCTGGCAATCTCTTCCAGTTCCCTAATAATTGCAGTCTTCCTTGTCAAAGTATAAAAAAATTTTGTTTTTCCTAGTTAACACTGAAACAAAGAACACTCATGTAAACAGTCATTATTTCCAAGTCCATCTGTGTCCCAAATTTTACTATAATTTTTCTCAGTAAAAGATATGCCAAGCTCTATCACCCCTTGCAGCACCATTCCCTTTTCATAATTATTGCTCAAATATAATGAGGAGATGTCTTCCTTTTCAGACTTTATCTAGCACCCGCAAGAGAACTGCTTTTATTGGGTCAGAAAGACTTCAGTCTGTGTTTTCAGACTGTTACATCAGTTACATGGCAATGGAAGTCCACTGCAATGGTGGTGGCTTATTATTGAAAAATTTGGTCAGTTCCCACCAGCTGCATCAGAGAGATCCATGGCATCTAAAAACATTCTGCAGGGAAGAACATTTTTGAGATGGGTTGACCGGGTCCAGAATTTATGTACCCAAGAGGCACTAGATTAATTGAGTAGTCAAAGTCAGTGGAAATTAGGCTACAGATTCCTAGGCACATAAAGCCTGCAACTTCTTTTTAAAACCCAAATGAGACACCACAGAAGGCATCTGCCATCCCCTTGATGAAATGAACATCTGGTGTGATAGGGCTTTCAAAATTATAGAGCTCACATTTTCCCTACACTCTACATATTGAAAGATGTCTCAAAAGGCACAAAAAGCAGTAACAATGATAAATTAAAACTCATTGTATGCATTTGTTTAAATAAGCCTGCAACTTTGAGTCTGAGCAACTGACTACCTTGAACTTGAGCAAGTGTATCCCTTCGTCCCTTCTAAATATACTGAGCAGTAATTTTATAACATCCCTGTTTTCCCATGTCATAAATGACAGTTCAAAAGCAGAATTTGTCAATTTTCTTTTGTCACTGACTTGCTCTATGTCAAGCAAATTTTCCCAAGGTGTCTTCTTTTTGCACACATTACACCCAGCCTGTTAGTTTCTTGCTGTAGTTAAAGTCTGCCTACAGTTTTCTTTCCATTGACCTCTGAAGGTCTGCAATTATCTCCTCGTATTTTGCAAGTTAACAAAAGCTGTTCAGCTAAGCCTGTTCCAAACCAGAACAAAGCAAAGCTTTCTTTGATGCCTGACATCTTTCTCATACAGCTGAACCGAGGTAGGCAAGGAGGCAGATGATTAGCAGTCTTACTATAACATTCAACTTAGTGAAAAGGTATCAAGATGTCTAATTAAAATTTTATTTTCAAGCCTGTGAAAGCACATCTAAATTAACCTAATAAACCATGCCCCAAAAGTCTGTGTAAAGCACATCTTTGTAAAAACACATCTGCATTCAGCTCAATAACAAGTTATGAAACATAGCCTTATTCAAAAGGCCTGTCAGTGCTTTCACATGCTCTAAAAGCAAGTCAAAACCAAGAATGTAATAAACAGTCAAGAAACAACAGGTGCTTTTAAAATGCACTATAAATCCTACTTACTTGTTGTGCTGTTTTCATAGTTGTCCTGCAAAACCAACAGGTAAAAGGCATTATTCTTCCATAGCTGACAAATGCAGCAACAATAGTATCAAAATCGGGATGAACGGAGGAGCTAGATCATTATATTGCCTTTATTTATTATATTACTAATATTTTTTTCCAGAAAATTTATCAAAGTGGGCCTTCACAGCTTCACTCCAGGAAGAGCAGATCAGCTAGACGATGGGGCACAATTGCACGGAGCTGCTCTCACCTGAATAGGGAAGCCCAGGGTAGCGGGAAGCAGAAGTGCAGCGAAGAGCAGGAACCTCTTCAGCTCCATGGCGCACTGGGGACAGACCACCGGGGCGAGCCCTTATCTCTGCCCGCCCGGCAGCGCTGCCGCTAGATATAGCAGCAGAGCCTGCTCTGCCCGGGCTGGGAAACCCTGCCCCAGCCAATGGGAATCTCAGCAGGAAGCAAACTTCTTTTGCTGCCTCAACAGCCCGTCTAGCCCCTGGGCATCTCCCGGTGCTGCGCTATCGCCGCCACCGTGAGCATCCCTAGGCCTCCCACGGTCGTTCGTGCTGCTCTCTAGAGCTGGCTCAGCCTCATGCTTGTGCTGCCATGCACTTCCTCTGCTTCTCAGAGGATCTTTCCTGAAATGTTGGGTTTGACTGTTACCACACAGGAAGCCCTTGTTCCTGCATAACTCTCCAGAGAACTGGATTGTTAGGATTTCAGAGAGTAGGTGACTTTTTTCTTTATGTCACTGAGATTACAGGCTATGACACTATTGTGTTGCTTTGAAACACAGAACACGTCTACCCAGTGAGCTTATGATTGTGCCTTCCCTGAGACAGCTTATGGTTCTGTAAGTACAGATTTTTGGTTTTTCCTGTGTGTTTCTTGATATTCCACCACGTCAGAAGCATCTCCTGTGCTCCATTGTTTCTGGCAGTCTGACAGTTATAGGTGCCCTTATGAGTTTTGTGACCAGCAATCAGAGCGGGGGAAAAGCGAGCAGCAGCATAGGCAGCACTTACTGAGACTGATTAACAGATTTGCTTTGCTGGAGTGCACTTGTCCAGAAGTAGAATGGAGCTGTCTAGAGGAAGCAGTGAGCAGATCTAGCAAGAAATGTTTGTAGGAGGCAAACCAGCAACCACTGAGCCTCTTAGCACAGCAACCTCTTCTCACAGCAAAGCTCTGCTTACTGAACCATTTGCTGAAGCTGCTGTAGCTGGGAAAGCGTCTGATACACTTTTAGTTTGTGTCAAACTACATTTTCCATGTATGGAAAAGGAAACTGAATTACAAAATGCACTGATTCTGTCTCTACACCATGCTAGTGCTCACATACCCTCAGAGTAAGTTTTAAGCCCACTTATTCCTTATTTCTGTACTGAATAAGATGTTCTAGAAATTCTCCATGTTGGTGAAGAATCAAGAAGCAGCAGAAGGTTTTCCATCTATTTGTCTCCAAATCATACCCAGTCAAGAGTAGGAATTAGATGGAAATGAAATCTAAATTGTGTTGGAGGGAATTACTCTTTGTTTTAGTAATGGAAAGTTCACAGTGCACACTGCTGACTATTTTAAGAAAGTCTGGATTGGCAAAGTCCAGGGACAAACTTTGATCACCCCCACAGGGAGGCAGCATAGGGGGATATTACTTTTCTGTGTCTGCACAGTGGCTGAAGGAAGGTCTGCCCCAGGCACCGGTTAGTAAACAGCAGAGTGGCACATGGTCCTTGTGCCCATGAAAGAGCACCAAGCAGCCATTGTCAGCATGTTAATCCTGTTGTGTGTCCTTTGTGCACATAAATGTTTTCAATAAGCAATGCTAAGTGTCTTTTTTTAATATTTGTCTTTCAGAAGGATGAAAATCTTCCTTGTGCTGAAGCAAAGCTGTGCAGCTCTGGTCTGCAGTGGGAGAATGGTTCTCCATGTTTCTCACTCAACACAAGGACAAAACAAAAGTCCATGATGCCAGATACTGTGGCATGCCAAAATCATACCAAAACCACACTGCAACATGGAGCTTGAATATAATCTGCTTTCATTAGAGTTTAGGAGGAAAAAAAGGAAAAATCAGACCACTCTCAGCAAAAACCAGTCCAGAAGCAAAAGGAAGGATCAGAGTTAGTGAGGGCATTAAACAAATTTGAAAAGCAACACAGGAAGGTTGGTAACCTCAGCATCTTTGTAGCATGTTATTGGGAAAATACTACTCCTGAATGACTGATTAGCTGCCTGTGCTCAGGAAAGAGTGAGGCAAAAAAGATGCAGCATGTTTTATCCTGGACATGTTACTATGCTGACATACTAAACAGTTCATGAAATAGATTGCTGCATGCCATGTTTTCCATAAGCTAAGAAATAGTGCTGATGGGGAGATGGCTTTTTGGGATCAAGGATGTGTCTGTAAATGTTGGAGCTGGCAAAGTGCACACAACAGAGGGAGGAGGAGTGCTGGTACTCATGGTTCCTGCCAGTTCTGAAGATCTTATCACCTTATGCCTCATATTTAGATTCAATATTTGGTTATTTTCCAAAGTATGGTACTCATGGGGGAGGAATTGTCAGCAGACATGTTATCACTAATCAAAATACACTCTAATTTATTGAGATATTGCAAAAAGAGGACATAGTTTTACTCAATACAATAAAGCTGGTACCTCTAGTAGAGAAAATGCCACAGAAATTGTTTAGAACCCTTAGGAACCAAACAAGGACTTCACAAAGAGAAGATGTCTTTCCATGTATACAAGAAAAGCATGTGGCAAGTTTTGTGAAACCCAAGTTCTCCTGTTAGTATATCCCAGTTTCTGGTGGACAGTAGAGATTCCACAGATTTTGAACATGTGAACAATTATTAGCAGATGTCCAAAACCAACATCAAAATCTCAAGAAGTACTTGAACCATGTCACAGTCTGCAAGAAGTCTCTCAGCAAAAAATAGCACTGCTCCTAAATGGCCAGCACAAAATTTGGAGTTATGCCTGTTAGACTTGTTTGCAGAAATCTGTAGGCATAACCAAGAAAATAATATACAGACATACAATTAAAAAAAAAATCCCTTCTGTTGATATGGGAATTCATTGCAAGTATATATAGTCAAAATCAAAACAGCAGATGCATGAAAGGTACAACAATTCTGCAGAAATCTTTCAGATTTTGCTCAGTGATGTGTCATTTAGTCATGTGTGTTATTCTCTTTGGAGTCTTTCACTGTAAACAGTTCCCAAAGTATAATGTAAACCATCAAGATTTAATTATGGAAAGAAATTGCACTAATTGCTACTAATTGCTGTGCCATGAAATGCAGGAAAAAAATAATTCCAGGAACTAATAGGAACCTTTATGCCGAACAGCTTGTGGAAGTTATGTGACAGCTACCATAACTGATTCATGGTAAGATACTAACTAATCTTGAAAGTTTAAAATCATCTGGCTTTACTAAAACCAACCATTGAAGCAATGGTATAGACCACAACACATAACTGAAATTGCTGTGGATTGGCATCGCATGAATAAACACCACACAATTACATATGCAATCTGGGGTTAATGACAAATCTGAACCAGGAATATATTATTTTAGGTAGGATTGCTCAGTATCATTTCCCAGGAATGTCTGCTTTGTGCAGCATTTCAGTATTTTGGCTCACTTTCATTTGGAAAAGGAATTCTGGTTTCCACTGAGCTCTTGGTTCATGAATTCTGAACCCCTATCCTCCTGCCAGTAAGTCTGCCCTTGTGCAGTGCTTTCAGCTCAGTGCTTTCTGTCTCCCTCTCACTAATTCCAAGTGCCCTAATCACACAGAAATCATTTCCTTTTCTGTGGTGTCTTTATGATCAGACATTTTTCAGACATAAATCAGTCTTCACACAAACTTTCTCTGTGCTGGCTTAAAGGACTTTCAGCCCTTTAGTCTAATAATTCCACTCTTCTTGATTCTACAATTATATTTTCATTCCTTCCAAGCTGCCTGTACCTTTTTGGAGTGCAGTGATTAGGAGTGGACAATTTCAGTGGAATTCATGCCAGCCAGTACTGCACTTTGCTGGTTGAGAGTATTATTGAAGCGCTGGCAGCTCCTGAGGGTTTCACAAGTAACCAGCACAGACTTCAAGTTCCCTGTATTGAAGACTGACGTGTGTTATAAAAGACACCTCTAGACAAGTCAAAGTGGAGTTAGAAGCTATTTCCCAGTGCACACGACCATACTTGCTGCATTCATAGATTTACTTGTCCTTCATATCCCTCTCCACATTTCTTTTTGGATTCTACCTCCCAGAGAAGACCTGGAGTTCTTCGGGTTCCTGTTCCACTTTGTGTTTTGCTTTTTATTTTTGGGGGTTTCCATGTCATTGCTAACTCCATCTGGAGCAATGAATCCACATGATTTGCAGGTTCTTTAGCAGAACACTGACACATCCTCCATGATATTAATGACTAGCTCCAGCTGCAGTCCTAGCCCTGTTTATTGAAAGAACTCAAACCTAAAATTGGAACATTGGCTTGCTATTGGTTAGCCACTTTTATATTCAAAGAGCCAAACTTAGAAACTTTGAACTTTAGTCTGTCGTCAGAAGAAGGACAATGAAGAAAAAGGCTTTTTTTTTGTGATGCGTTCTTCTTTATGAAAGAAAAATATGGAGAGAGGAAAAAAATAGTAAAGAAAGAAGTTGGAATAATAAAAACATTGTAACTTCTAAAAAAAAAGTTGCAAACATGTTGATTTTAATTTCAAAATCAGAATTCAAGGCCAAATTTAGCAAAGCATAATTTAGCAATTAAACTAGCATTTGAAATTATGTGTGATCCAATGGCTATTTGGGATGAGGGAAGGAGAATGGAAACTGGAACTTTAATTTGGACAATTCTAATAATGAACTTCTGATTGCCTTGAAAAAAACAACAAATTCCTTTCTTTTATCAGGAGAAGCCATCTGATTTGTCTGCTGCCCTTAGGTGAAGAAAGGATGGATCAAAGGGTTTATACTGTGTTTCCAGCCTGCAGAGCAATGTTATGCTGATTGCAAAGGAATCCATGTGATGGGGTAAGGTGCAAGCTGTTTGAGCTGTGCCTGGGGTCATTTTTGGTCCCTCTGTCCTCTGAAGGGAGACACCCAGTGCTGCCCCAGCTGAGGAGATCTCCTTGTGATCTTGTGACAGATTATGCAATGCCAGCCAGCTTCCCTGCTTGGTTTGATCTGTGAGCCGAAGTGTCCTTTTTCCTGCAGGGAAGGTTTTGCTTACAGTAGCCATGCCATGAAAGTTACCCTTGTGAGTGCTTGCTTGGCAGTTTAACTAAGGCAGAGGAAATGTCTCTCATGTCTGCCTCTCAGATGAGTGCATGGGAGCTGCCTGTGTATGCTGCAAGTGGAAAGCGCATCTCTGCCTCTACAGTACACAGATCTGCCTGATAAAGAGTCCATTAGGGACTGGCCATTGTCCCTCGCTCAACTATCACTACACTGACTTCTTTTTCCTTTGTCCCTCATTGGAAAGGCTGTGCTCTCGGACTGTGTTGCTTGTCTCAGTACCTGTCTCAACACCTTTGCTTGTTATTCACATATTTGCTTCCCAACTGCCCTCTAAGCAGGATTTTTTAATATTTCAATGGGAGTCTCGAGATGGCTGTTTCGCTCTTACTGTTCTTTTCTAATGCACCAGGTTAGCTTATGGATTTGCTCCCTCCTCTGGGAGGATAATTTGTAGCTCCTCTCATGTCTCCTGAGCAGGTGAGTTTGGACACTCTGCTACTTCTGACTTTATCTGGATCCACAGAAAGGTACTTCAGGAAAAGTTAAGTCTTGTTTTAAGCAAGAGCTGCTATCTAGGCAGATACTAGTGGTTAAATATTAACATTGGAAAGATTACCTGATAATAAACTTCAAAATTATTGAAACAAAGAATCCACTTGCATGTTCCAGGAGTCTTTTGTCAAAGAGAGCATTTGGCTCCATAGAAGCAGCCAGTGATCTCTGAAGCTCTGACCACAATAATTGATGTGCAGCGTGGGTTCCTGGGCGTGCAGGACAGCCAGCAGTGTGTTTTGTTCTGTGCCTGTTGTGAGCGTGTAAGCAAAGCATGGTGGGCCTCACACAGCCACGCTGAGGGCCATGGTCTGGCCTGGGGGCCGAAGGTCCAGACTGGACCAGCAGGGTCTGCCACCCCACCAGGTGGGACAGCAACAGAGCTGGGGATAGCAGGGAGAGTGACTGGACAAGCAGGTTTGATGCAAAGGATGCTGCAGCAGCACCAGCAGAGCTGCAGCGGGCAGGGAGGAAGGGTGGGAGGCCGAAGGCTTTCCTGCTTTGTGCTGTCAAACAGTCACTGGGGAGGTTTGCACAGCACAGCCCTGGCCTGGGCTAACCACCCTGCCACCTCTCATTGCTGGGCTTTAGTTTTAACAAGGAAATAATTCAGGTTTTAAAATCTACTGCTGCCACTCATGATTTAACCATTTAACAGGAAAACCACCCTTAATCCCCTCTCAGTTTCTGAGGGATACCCATTCCTGCCTCTTTCTTTGAGCCATGCTAGGGCTCCTGTTAAAAGCACATCCAAAAAAATGTGCCATCATGGATTACCCTTCCAGCAATTGCATCTGGAAAGGAGGAGGAGCTAAATATGTACGTTTATATCTGCACCTCTCTCCCCCTCCCACTACTGATTTTATTTGGGTCACCAGAAATTTCAGGGTTTTTACCATAGGGTCTGGAAGGATCCTGGAGCATGAGGGTGTCAGTCTGTTGCTTTCACCATTCCTTTGGGGAAGAGTGGACCTAACAGGAAACAGAGGATGGCTGCTACCCAACCCATGAATTATCTATCCATGATGCTTCCCAAGGGAGCTGTGGCTACATTAACCTTGGCTTACAGGTGTGATTACATTAAAGAAAAAGCTTCCACAGGGGCCTTTCTTTTCCACTCATCTGCAGCGACTATCCCATTAGTTACTGAACACATTAAAGGCACATTGACACACTACCTACAATTACAATTTCTGAAGTCCTTACCACGGTTCCCTCTGTTGCTCAGTGAACACATCCCCCTCCTCAGAGTAACTGCAGTTGAAACAAATTAGAAAGGCTGCCTTGAGATCTTCCACTAAAGAGAAAAGCCTATCTATGTTTTCATATATAATTTATTGTAGATGTATCTAACTAGCTCATAGAAACATACATGGCCTAACTTTAGTGTTAGGGCCTTCGAGTGTAGCCTTTTGGCTTTAGATTCATCTCTGCTGTTTCAATTCGCCTCAGTGAACTCAGATTTGGCTCTCAGTTCACAAGTTTGTATGCAGGAAAACCATTTATTTGTACTGTAAGATTTGAACTGCAGCTCTGTTTTTTTACAGGGATGGTTCTATTGTATATCTGCACATGATGCAGTATAAGTTCAGCAACAAATCAAGGTCAAGGCACTCTGCAAAATCTTCTACTTAGAGGTCTGCTTCCATCCTTTGCACATGTATTTGCCCTCTATCTCTGATAAGAATGTCATAAGCAGGTTCTTTGTGGATATTTGTAGTCCTCCTTTAAATAAATAAATTCTTTTGGTAGGAAATCGAAGTAGTGAATGATGTGAAATATTCAAAATTGTTAGTCTCTGCAAATGAGAGAAGGGTGGAGTATTTATTACTTTCTTTATTCTGATAATCTCTTCTGATCTTGAAGAGAGAGAGGCCCATGTGATACTCGTTTTGGACCATCATAAAAAGGCGAAGAGAATGTAGAGCTCGTCTCTCCAAGAATTTATGAGGGCCATAGAGGCAGTCTCTGTGGCCTGCCATTAAATGAATTATGGCTGTAGCCTGGGACCATTGCAATTCTGGTATCTTAAGATCTGTTGAAAGAACAAGGACTAAGGTGCTGGTTTGTGTGATGACATAAATGAAAAGAACAGTAAAATGCAAATAGAAAAAGAAATACATATATCAAATAGTCAAGTCAACCTTTTAACCCAATAAACCAGAAAAACTCTCATTTTTTTGCCCGATCATTAAACTAAGTGGGCAGCAGATTTGCTGACCTACTGGTCCTCACAGGAGCAGGACCACATGTGTCCCTGCTCATGAGTGTACTTGATTAAAGCACTCACAAACTGAAATGGATGGGGATATTCTTTGCTGTCACTGAAGACACTTGTCCAAAATTATGAGCTTTTAGGAGACAATGGTATTTTTTCCATACTCTAGTTTATGGTTACTGCAGCACATGGTTATCCTAGGGTGATTTAAAGAAGCCTTTCATTAAGCAGTATTTCCTAAATTGCAATGTGTGTGTATGTGGCACCACATTTGGCAGAGACTGGGGTCTTGTGCCTTGTCTCTTCTCTGGCTGTGACATGACACAAAGCAGGTTTGGGAGCTTCCTCACAGGGCCATTAGTATGACCCAGTAGGCACTGTGCATTCCACTGTGTCTGGAACAAAGTTACCTAGATTTTCAGGATGTTTAGACCATCTACATGGTTGTTATAAGAAAAAGTAAAGTATGAATCATAGTCTGGTTTCCATGCCCCCATCATTTCCTGATCTGTGCAGAGAAAGCCAGCCTGGGTAAGATGTTGTAGGCAGCCATCTCTCCTACACACCTGCCATGCAACTGCTGAAGATTACACAACTGTCCCTGTCCCACAGACAGGGGCCGACCTTTCCCTCCTACTGTCTGGTACCAAGTGTGTCACAACTTTGAACAGAAATTTTGACACAAGATGCATGTATTTTGCCACAATTTAGGTGAAATGCAAAATTTAAGCTTTATTGGAACAAAACCTCTTTCTCTTCTAAAGTTTCTAAAGCACAGCTTCAGCGTGATTTAAACTTTATCACATATTTTTGTCTGATATTGCCACGAAACACCTTCATTGGAACTGGTACTTCAGAGGAGTTAGGCTGTACAGACAAGAAGAGCCTGTACAGTGATGAAGAAAGTGCAAGCTGCTCCTTATGTGACAAGCGTATGCCATGCTGGGGACATCCAAGAGGTATGGGCTTGAGTCATGAGGGCTTTTGATACACAGTGGTGTGAGAGAAGATGTTGGATAGTAAAGGCAACTTGCATGGGAAAATTGTGAGTTTTAATATGACCATGTTAGGCTTAAACTCATTTGAAGTCTCTTGGGAGAAGACATCAGCATCAGCCTGAGATTTCACATTGTAAGAAAACAGATCAACCAAATGTTGGTATGGGATCTATAATCTATTTATGAAATATGACAGTGGGAATGGATCAGGAAAAGACTAAGTGGAGATAAGGTACAGAGAAAGAAGAATCATCTATCCTCTCAATAGATATGGGATTCTCACATGGTGAAGAAAAGGGAAGACCCACAAAATGGACAGATAAAAGGGAAAAGAGAAGGAGGAGGGAAAGGTTTACGAAAGCAGAGGGAGGATACAACTGAGTTTTGAATGTCATAGTTGTGTTCAGGAAAAAAAGACAGTGAGCTGGCCAGTGTAAGCACAGCAGTGAAGTAGAGACTGTGGAAACCAATGTGGAATCAACTGAGTCAAGTAAGGGAATTTGCACTAAGGGTTTTACTCTTCATCATTACTGTGTCAGGTTTCCTTGTACCAGACCTAGGGAAGAGCCTCTGACCCACTTTGCAGATTTGCAGCTTGAAGATTATTTACTCTGGAGTTTTGACAGCAGCCAGGGAACAGCTGAGGGCACAGGGCTTCAAGTCAGTGAGCCCACTGGGGAGAAGACAGTCTTCTGAAGCATAATTTGGGCAGTTGTGAAAATTAAGGAAACAATTTCCTAGAGCTACTGAAAGGAGCACACATGGGAGGGCTCCTTTCAAATTTGGATGTAACTTTGTTTCAGTCTTATGTTAGGGGAAGGTTTTGCCCCAATGACTTTGAAGATTGAAAACTGTGTACTAAGCAAGTACAGCCCTCTGGGGCAATCACAGGCAATGCCCCTGTGATTTCCACCACAGAAATGCCTAAATCCTGAAGGTGGTGGCTATCTCAAGATCATTTAGATTAGGCCTGACTGCAAAGCTGTCAATAAAGGTGCTGGCAGTAGTGTAAAATGTGAAAGACCTACTGCTATATTTCTCACTGGACAACATCAATTCTGAGCAGCAATCACCTATCAAACTTGACCAGGATGAAGTCAGATCTCACTGTGATCTCAATCTGAAAAGCTAAACATAGCATATATTTCTGCAAAAAACCAAAACCAACTCCCTGTCTGAACTATTTCAAAGGAAGGCATGGAGGCCAGAGAGATCAGAGGAGCAGAGGAGTAACGATACTGTAAGCACAGATCCATGCCACTTTGCACTTAACTGGGTGAAAGGCATCTATCCTGATAGCTGGAGGCTGTTTTCTGAAAAGGCTGTTTTTGTAGAGGGTGTTTTTCTCTCGACTGGAAGGTCTGGCTTCATGATCTTATGTGCCAACTCATTTTATCAGAGTCCTGGCTGAAATTTGTATAATAGCAGTGTCATGGAAAATATTTCAAAGCCTGACAAAATATTATGGGTCACAAGGAATGGATAGAGGTGAATGTGAACAGAATATAATTTCTCAAGTTCGGAACTAGAAGATGTGAAGCTTTCTTATCTTCCCTTATTTCGTCCTCTTTGTTCTCTGTCTCTATGTCAAGGAACAGGATCAAACAACATCATCTTAGGGAAAAATATTCCTGTACTGTTCTTGATATTATAAGGACTAAAAGTGATTCACCATTAGATGTTAAGAATTACCACTGCTGAGGTACTTGCAGCTTCTACTGATTGAGGTAGCCAGCAAAAACCCCAATAAACATAGTGAGTGGATCTGCTCCAATAAACATGGAGCAGATCAGTTCCCAGTCTGTTCACTGTGCCTTCCTGCCTGTGCCTCTTTGACAGATGGAGGGGATACATGAAAACTTTCACTGAGACTCAAAGGAAACATGGAAGGAAACAATAAGAGACCAACAGCTGCTGACAAACTGCAACTTTATATGAGTTGATGACTCAAAATAACTTTTCCAAAACCAAGCTGATTCTCGGTGTTTTACCTAAAAGATGTAGGAAATACAATTTGTATGGCATGTGACATCTGCTAGAATAACCACAGGCCTCTCTGACCCTGTGGCCTCTGTCCAGTGTGGGTCAAAAGTGCCTGCCTAGAAAAGCACATAAGAACAGGGCAAACATATAGGATACTTCCCCCTTGTTTGGAATGTGAGTCCTTCTTGAATTTTCCCTGTAGCTCTTATACTGGAATTGGGAAGCTGATCCCTAGCCAGTTTCTCCCATACACCCAGGATTTGAGAGACCTCTTTCTTCTTCCCTTGCAGTATCTCTTTTCTGAGGAGTCGTAATTTGCTCTTTCATTCCCTTACACAACCAGTTCCACACCTTGACTTATCTGATCCATCTGTGAACTTCTGATCCATCTACGAACTTGATTTTCTTTGATGGCATCCTATTTTAGACTGGAAAGGCAAGACCTGCATGTAACTCTTAAAGGAAAAGCAATCTGCTCTAAAACTGGAATTAATTGACACAAAAGCAGATGTTGCTTTGACCATTTTGCTGCTAGTTTGATTCTTGATATGCAGTGAAAAATATGACAGCATTTTTTGATGGGTCTTCCCTATCTTTCTCTGGAAATATTTCTACAGTGACAGTGATATCTGCAGTCTGAGAAGCAGTGGGATGAGGAGCCAGATGTGGAAGGCAGAGCCTCCAGGCTCTGCTGCCAGTCAGAAGGACTGCTTGCCTGCTTGGGCTTTCTCACACAGTGGTACCTCCTAAAGAACAGCTGTAGGTTACTTCTCTTCAGCTTAATACCACACAGTGCTGCTTATGTTCCAACATGACTTCCATGGAATTTTGCCACGGAAATGAGCACACGGATCTTGCATAAGTCAGGCCACAAGTGCCATGTTGGGTGTAAATTAAATGAGAAAACCCCCGTGTAACTACGGTGGATATTTCCAGCTGCTTAAACTGTAATATCAGCCAGTAATTTGGAATAATATTTTTCTTTATCTACTCCTTCTTTGGGAGACACATATAAAACCCAGATGTGTTCAGTATATAACCCTGATTCATTATCAGAGTCCATCTTATCAGCAAACTATTCACAGTTCATTTGCAAATAAAATGGTGTTATCCTGTACTTAAAGGTTTAAAGACAAGGCTGACATGAAAGCAGATAGAGCTAAGGCTTTATAAGCAACCACAATTCTTGAATTTCCTGGCTTTGCAGCCTTAACATAGCTGGAGATATAATTTTAACTAAAAGTACAAAATCCAAAGATTTTCTCTGCGAAGTATCTTTTACACTGATGTTGCAGAAGGTTGAAACTCTGGCATGTTATAAACTCTAAACAGAAACTGTAAGAAAAATATTGTCACCTCTAGGAGGCAGCCGTTTATTGCAAATACACAATGTGCACTCTGGTGTCTGGCACTTCGGAAGGCTTTGAAGTTTCTCAAATCTCCTGTGGTTATAAAAAAAAATCTAGTGGAAATAAAGGTACTCTTGCGGTGGAACTACCTGCCCAGAAATAAGCTCTGCTTTTCCAGTCAATCAAGAGCCAGTTCTCACATTAAAATGAGTTTGGCACAAAACAATCTCTGTTTTCCTGGATTTTCAATAGCAAATTAGCAGAGTTCAATGGAGAAGCAGGATATCTATCTGTATGTTATCTGCTCTCAGCAAGATACTCTCCCTCATATAGGAAAGCATTTACTCATTTGCTTAACTTCACCTGCTAATTGGGCTCACACTCAACCTTTTGTCTGCCACTTTACGGACCAACACTCTCCTTTCAGTTGCATTTCCAATGATACATTTTTCTTTCTTTCACCTGGGTCTGTCCTGAGCTGGAGCTGACATTTTCTTTCTGAATCTGCGTTACTGAGGTGCTGAGACCTCACACTAAAGCAATTCACCCAGTAATGCACAGATATTGTTTTTCTGCCGGACTATGTGGTATGATGTGGCCTTCTAAAGCTGCTTTTCTCTTTGCAGCTGGCCCTTTGATGCTCTCAGAGGAATTGTGGTTTTTTGAAAACTTGCCTTATACAATAATACTCTCTTCACATTCCACGTGATCCCCATATACATATGGAACAACACAGGGCAGAACATCGGTGGTGTAACTGGTGGTTCAACATCAGTGTAGACCACAACTGAACAAAAATAGTCCCATAAAAACAAACTGCACAACACTAGTCTTGATTTCAAAACTACCCATGAAGGATGACCCTCTGCAATCCCTCAGAGATTGCTCCCACAGAAATTATGCCGGTTGTTGGAAATCTGCAACGTTTCCACTCTGAGTTTATCTGGCGTCAGCTTCTGGCCATTAGCTCCTGGTAACACAGTGTTTGCTCAGCAGGAGAGAACCTCTATCATCAAAGGTTTATTTCACAACTGAGTGCTTAAGGATTTTGACCAAGACACCCTTTAGCCTTTTCATCAATAAAGAGACTGTCCTTGAGGCATGCTCTGATCCACTGCCTTGCACCCCTTAATTCATTCATGTGGTGCTTTCCTGAACCTCCTAATTTTCCTATTTTTCTTATAGTGTAGCATCTAATAGTATCCTGCTACAGCAGTCACACCAATGCCCAATTCTCATATTACAGACCCTTCCTACTCCTCCCCAGTTTTTGCTTTTTGGGCCCTTCTCTCTACTTTCTAGTATTGAGTCTTCCACCCTCTGGCACTATTCATCCAGTGTTGCTGCAAGGGATGCAAGAGATGTACAACAGTCAGGTTAACAGTGGTTGCTGGTGACAGGGGGTACATGGCAGCCTTCTGAAACAGGTAGACAGCCGTATTTTTTCCATAGATCTCCTGAATTCCACAGATTTTAATCTCAGGACAGCGTAGTGTATCAGAATCATTAACCACAAACCCTCCACTGCATACATGCAACTAGCTGGACCCTCCATGGTGCTAAATCCTTATCATCATCCTGAGGGTAGAAATGTGGCAAAAGACTACACACAGAGCTGGCAGGTGCTCCTGTAAGTCTGGAGGTTCCAGGAGTTCCACATCCATTAACATCAGATGAAGCACCACACCCTGAAGCTCATTTTGTTGAGGCTGATCATTGTATAGCTTCCTTTTAGAAACTGAGTCTTTGTTCTTCCCTTAATTACTTAATTTACTTGATTTATATCTATAGGTCTGCTTCACTGACAGTGATGGAGGGACCAAGCCCACATTCCTCTCACAGATCTTCCTTCTTTATTTTCTTTTTGCATATGAATATGTAGAGACAACTGCTTTGTCTTAATAGTGCTGCAAAGGATTATTTCAGTGGTTTGTTAATACTTCACCATCTGGGGGAGGAATACTTCACGGAGGAAGACGGAATCTTTTAAAGATTTTACAACCTGAGGCAACAGCACACAAAAGCATAAGGAGTCAGATGCAGCTATTGCCTTTTACCTTCACTTTTGTTTTCACAATATTTCATTTACTTATTATACAGAACGCATGACAGACTTATGTGGTTTTCTGTTACTAACTGACTATTTCAGTGCCCAAAGTGGATGATATAAACACCTTGCTATGATCTAGAAAGTTATTTCAGACCACCATTCTGTTCAAACTGTTCCATTTCTGTAGCACAGAATCACATAACAAGTCAATACAAGTGAAAACATGAGCTTACACCTTCAGGCTAAATCTGACTGTCACAAGGATTTCCCTGAGGAAAAAAAAAAAGCCCGAACAACTTTCCCATTTCCATCTGTTAACTCACACTTCTGCCTGGTGAAATGCCTCAGTGAGAAACAGAGTATCTCTGATACCAGCCCCTGATGGAGTGGAGTAGGCTGAGTCAGGGAAAGTAGTGTGCAAACATCTTTCATTCAGATGTATATCAGCTTTTCCTTCTGGATTCTGGCACTTTAATTTGTGTCTTCAATTGTCAAAATAAAGGTTGAAAATCCCACCTGCTTATTCAAGTGGTTGGCAATTATAGGGCTTTTTTTTTTGCTTTTTTTTTTTTCTGTTAAAGTATGAACTACAGCTAGGCAATGCAAAAGCTCTTGTAATTCTCCATGTGATCTGTACTACTAAGTCTTCACTCAGAGTAAGCTTCTTTTATACAGCTCTTTTATAACAGAAAGGTCCAAAATGTCAGCAGAAGAGCTCACAGCAGGAACAAAGAATATATAGGCCCCAAAGGTTTACTGGTACCTTATATTTTGTCATCACAGAGTATTCCTGTCTGAAATACCAGAAGCTGAAAACCATGTATATGCTTTTGTCATTCTTATACATACCTTACATCAGAATCTAGAGAAAATATGTGGATAGGATGACTGTGAAATATGTTGTCAGGCCTGAACCTGCCCCTAAAATCTGGATTGCAGAAACAGGCTTTCATCTTTCTACCTTGTCAAGTCTCTTTCTTATGGCAGATGTGACAGATAAAAAAGTTATGTGATTCTGGACAGTATCAGTGTGAATGGCCAGTGAGAAAGGTCATTACCTGACCCCATTTTATCCTACTACTGCTTTAAAGAAAAATAAGTGATTTAATTATTGGGTGTTGAAACAAGCAAGTGTAAAGGTTACTTTGAAACACATTTCTGGCCCAATTTTTTTAGAACAGAATGTGCTAAAAATAAGCAACCATGCAGTAGCAGTACATGCCAAAGCTACAGTTAAATTATGTATCTGTACATGCATCAGTACACACACAAAAATCTGAATTCTTTGGCCTGTCACTTGTAGAAGCTCACATACTGATAATATTCAATGTCTGGGAAGAGCTTCTTTGTTTTCATAGCAATAGGAGCAAAAGGCTGTTGCCTGGCTGTTACTATTAAAAATAATATCTGACAATGATTCTGTACCTGTTATATTTCACATCAAATACAATTTCTGGCAAGGAAAACTTAATCTTCCTATATAAGCAGGCAGAAAATATCTCAGAGATTATGCTATTAAATTATTGTCTTGCAGAGAAACTTTAGTGTGACCTTACTTCTACAGATTGTTGTAAGCAGTCTTTGTATAATTCTCAGAACAGCTTATGGGAAACACATCAAGATTGCATCTCATTAATGGATTGAATGCCTTCTCCACTCCAAATCTCTCTCACTGTATTCTACCCTTAACAGAACCTTCTTCCTTTTCATGTGGTTTCCAAATCTCTGGGGTCTGTGACCTAGCTGTGTTAGATTTCATTGGCACTTCTAGGAAGAACCCATCCTGTGGAGGAAATCAAAGGCATCTAAAGAGTGTGTCCATCTTTTTCATCATCTTTCAGACTCTTCTCACTTCTGCTTCTCTTGAGTGGTGATAGAAGTCCCT
Source organism: Ploceus nigricollis (assembly GCA_013399945.1). Classification (NCBI taxonomy): domain Eukaryota; kingdom Metazoa; phylum Chordata; class Aves; order Passeriformes; family Ploceidae; genus Ploceus; species Ploceus nigricollis. Next base: position 706,752 of record VXBC01010271.1, on the reverse strand, counting down.
AACAACTTGGTTCAATCTCTAAACCCTAGATGAGACCTCATGGCACCATGATTACAATGTTACCTGTTCATCTGTGGGCTGAATGAAATATCAGTTAGATAAGTCAGCAAATGGTTGGAACAGTCTACTTGTGGCAGAGAAAATTCACATCAGAAGAGGTAAGCACAAGGATGCTGCTCAAGGCTTTGCAATCTCCTGAGATACAAAAAGCAAGAAGCAAAGGGATATTTAGTCAGATTTCTCAACCTCCTCTGTGTGATGTTCGAGCACAGGGAGAGGTGTGCCAGTGGTCCAGCCTGGTGCGCCAAACTTTTGTTCCTGGATATAGAGGACAAAGCTCAAGGTTTTCCTGATGTGGGCTGAGCTGAAAGACCAGTTTCCACATGCTCAGCAGGTTATAAGGGAACTGCCTCTGCTTAAGGAGTCCATTGGAATTTGATTCTTGATAGGGGGTCAGGAGGCTTGGAAGCGAGGGGTGAGACATGTCTGGCAAGCCACGTACTGTGAGGAGAAGGGGAATGTGCACTGCAGCCATTAGGATGCTGCAGTGCTACGGAGGAATCTAACAAAGTGAGACTCAGATGTGCAAGGGAAGTTTTGTACCAGGGAGGTGAACATCTCATCAAGGAACAAAGGCTGAGTGAGCTGTCATGAGGAAGATGTGAAACATCAAAGAAAAAAAGTTAAGAAAAATCTATGCAAAACCTGAGCTACAGAAGGATCAAAACACCTGAATTTCTAAACAATTCTCTGTACATAGTTAATTTCTTTCCTGATCCATGGGCATCAACTATATTCCAAAACAGAATGACAAACTCCCAGTAGAATAAGTAGAACTGGGTATTTTTTGAATATTTTGCATTTTGCTGACTATTTTCACTCTGGCTGAGAGATATAATGACCAGAATTATAATCACCTTCTGGCCACTAGATTCTCCTTGTGAAGTACCCAGAAAAGGGTAGTACATGTCATGAGAAACACATCAAATTATGGCATTTATTATCCTTTTGCCCAAGCTGGGCATTCTGAGAAATAAGGCAAAAATAAATGAGTCAGAGAAAGATAATCACTCCATCACCTCAAGAGAAAACTGGGACGGACATCTAGCTCTTCAAGTCTATTCATGCAGGTTCTTCTGTGCTCAGCAGCCCACTGCCTGACACCAGTGTGGTAAGCACTATGACTAATATCTAGCATATGTTGTTTGCTTTCTCATTTTCTCCAGAGGAAGCAGCATATGCACTAGTGCATCTTTCGGTAGGATTTTCTGCTCTCTTTTTGAATAGAGGTGCTGCTCTGCATTTATCCTGCAGAAAGCAGCTCCAAAAGGTTCAGATCCTGTGCTTTGAGGGGCAGCTGGTGAGGCATGGGACAGTGCTTAATTCTTGTCTGTGTTTGTTCTGCAGCCTCTGAAGGGTGAGAAAGTTTTGCCTGACTTATACAGAGGCTTTACTGTGACTACAGATTTACCATGCAGTGCTATCATAACACAGCTTCTCAGGCCAGCAGCTTTTGGCAGTCACTATCTTTGCCTTAAGACAAAAAAAATGCAACCTCTTGAGCATATCATCAAACCAACCCTGAGAAATATTGCTAGAGAGATGATCAAACACTTGGATGCACTTTCTGTGAGTTAGCTAGCAAGGCCAGCCCCTTCTGCTGACGTCTTTCCTCTCTATCACACATCAGACTTTTCCCAGTGGAGCTGGAGAACAGGCTTCAATGAAAACTGCCTGTTTGCAGCTATATGGAGATTGCAGGCACCACAATTACTATTTCCTCTCCCTGACCTGGAGCAGCAACTCCATCAGCAGGATAGAAAGGTAGCCTTGTTGCCTAGCAAAGGTGGGATGATTTATCTGTGTGTCTAGATTGGTCCCTTTGCTGCAAAGAGAATTGCTTTCAGACTTCCAAGGAGAATGAAGCCAGGCTAGAATTCGGAGTGGATGTGGGAGAGCTGCTCTCCCACGGAGTAGAAAGAGCCACAGGGTATCTCTGCTTTCTGTTCCTGTGCAGCGCAGGACAATGGTTTTGTCTGCTCCAGTTATAGCCCTGGGGGCTACCTTAGGGACTGCAACTAGCATCCTTGCCCTCTGCGGCCTCACCTGCTTCTGCAAATGCAAGCAGCCTGGGAAAGGACTCTCAGAAAAGGACCAAGAGGACGAGACGGAAAATACTAAGCCCAGTGTGCTTCAGCCAGTCCAGCAAGTAAGACAAAGTCTCTAATTTACTCTGTGATTTTTCTTTAAAGGCAGAGGGTGGGAGTGCAACTTCCCTGTTAGGCTACTCAGCATGTGATTTATGCTGCCTGTTTATCTGCTTACTGTGTTGGGGATATAACAACATGCCAGTGGGAGGAGGAGTGAGGGAAAAACAGAGATGAGCTGGGTACCACAGAATTACTGGAGCAAGAGACAGCTGCCACGGAGCCAGGGAGAAAGCTGCTAACGGCAGAAACAGGGGATGAGGACTGAAAATGCTGCTTAGTTGTTAAGATAGATCAAAAGAGAAATAATTTCCTAAGAAGAGAAGACTGGACTGTACCAGGTGGCATGCAGCATTGTGAAGAGGAGATGGCTCCTGCTGAGATCTCGTATAGCAGCTATTTAATTCTATTCACAATACCCCATAGCTCCTGCAGGATAGTTCCCTGTCAACAGCTGGTTTCTTGTGAAAACCTTCCCTCCTCCTCCCTCTGCCCTTCTAACTGAGGGGATTAATTATGTGTGAAGTTAAAACAAGGCATTGAAATCACAATAAGAAGCAAATGATAATCTAGATTGTGATGACTGGACAATCTCATCACACTGTGAATTTTTCACTTATTGTAAAAGCAATGTGGAGTATGGATAGTGTCATGCATCCCTGTGTGCTCTTTCATTTTTGTTAGCATCCAAACAGCCTGATTTACTCCTGAGCTGAATGCAAGAGGGAGCTAGGGGAATTATAGAATGCTTATAATATACTTATTAATGGAAATTTCTTCTTCAAAGGGAAGTGTTTGGTGATTTCCTTGGTTGAATGTGGTCTTTAGCATGAGCTATAGCATTGGTCAGTCTCTGAAAGTATTACCTGTTGGCTGTTGCTCCTGATATTTGTTTGTGCCTGTGTCCTTTCACCTAGCCATTAAACCAAGTTATGCCATAGTAGCCCATTCCAAAGGCCTGCATAACAGCCTTTGTTTGCCTTTTAATTATTTGAGCTATTATTTTTGTATTCTTAAAGAGTGTAGCAGGAGTCCTAATTTAACTCCTCTGTAATGTTTGTAATTAAATATTCCATCTTTCTCTGGCTTTCACTCTTACCCTCTTAGCAGAAAACCTTGGCATCCTCATGTTCTTGTTGCAGTTTATGATAAGGAAAGACAACCAAATCTACAAACAATATTGTGAGAACTTGTGCAGATAGAGAGAATAGCATTAGCAGATCTTGTGGTTGCTGGAGCGGGGAGGAGACATGTGGGAAGATGGCACCAATGACCATGGATTAACTTCTGCATGGAGTCTAGGACTTCCCAAGAGATTGCTGCTAATTCTGAGCCTCCCTCCATGAGCATGGTGAATAACTCCTAGTACCTGTTTGCATTTTCCTAGGATGAATTTCACCTGCTATTCTGTTTGATAGCTTAGTCATGCCCCTTTCAGGCTCCTTTCTTGTCTTTTCTACCCCATACAGGGGATTTGCTAATACCTTTATATAAGAATGTACAATGATGCAGAGATTTTTCCAAGTTAACTGTTAACATGAATGAAAAATGTGTAACTTTGACAGCCACATCACTTTGCAAAGCAATTTTTCTAACTGCTGTCTGCAGCAACACAACCCACAGACAGCTTTACCATCAGGCTCTTTCTATAAGAGTTTGATGTTGCAATCTCCAAGCCCAGAAACATCTCAAATCCTCATTTTAACTCCATCCTTGGACTGGGTTATTTTTCTTTTATACAGCTTTTTGGAAAACATCTTGGGAAAGTGTTAATCCATCCTGGATCTTGTCCATGGGGGTGCTCTCCTGTTTGCAGGACTGAAATAAGCACTATGTCTCCATATTGTTCAGTAAAGCCTCCAGTGTCCAGCAGCTATTCAGTTATGCTCCTCAAAATATGTCTACATTCATCAGGTTTTGCCATGACTTAATCCAGTATTTGACCAACAGGGGACAAAATTATTCAATCTGCTCTAAATGTATCATTATTACCTGAGTGATTGCATTCTTTCAGCACTGTAGACTTTTTAATTTGAAGTATTATTTCCAATGTTATGGGCTTTATGGATTTTTTTAAGGAAATCTGGACATATTATAGCAGCCGAGTGAACATTCTGTCACAGAAAGTGCAAAATGTTCTTAGTTTGCATATTCCATATGCTTAGCAATTCTTTCCAATTAAAATAATTTTCTTGCCAGGAACATGAATTCTCCTATGCTGTCACTGAATCAGAATCAGTCTCTATATCTTCAAGGAGTGAATCTCAATTTGATTTCTGAGCTTGTGAAATTTTATTATCTCAATGTTTATAAATTGTTCTGTCGGGACTTTTTCTTCTGACTACATTAGTACACAGTATGTCCTAGTCAGTGTTGGACACATTTAATTATTGAAACCTGTCAGGGCCAGTGATTCTGATAAACACAGATGACAAAAGAAAGACGTAGCAAGTCTGCATTTTATTCATTTGGCACGTCTCCCACGACAGTGATGCTTGTATTTGCTATATAGACAGAGGCTCCCCATGGACATGCCCTGCATACATGAGGAGGAGAAGTTCAAACACAAACATACATCTACAAAGCAATGAGAAACTGCTGTAAATTTGCAAAGTCTCAGCAAAATCCGCAGAACGAAGATTTCCTAAACACATCCAGCAATGGCAACAACGGTGCTTTGAGTGACACTGCGCAGGGACACAGAAGGATCATTTGCAGCCTCCTTGCTCCTTTTAGTTTACTTGCTTTCATGCATTTTTGCAGAACTCTCTGAACTCTTCTGCTCGTGTCTTTACAACTGCTGAGTTGCAAAGGAAACTTCCATAGGGCACTGCTATGTAACTGGATTAGCACACAGCACTTGGGAAAAGAGCTGGCAGCAACAAAATAAACAGAGGCAGATGCAGTTGGAAGAGGGGGTGGGCTAGTCCCACTGTGCTTGCATATGTCTTTCGTCTCTAATTCTGAGCAGACAGACAAGAGGAATATTTAGAACCAACGAAGTTCTTAGATGCTGTGTGCTGATGGATTTCCTGACGATTTTCTTCCTCTTGCCAAGTACCTGGCAAGGTACTTAGCAAGAGGAAGAAAAGATTGTACTAACAATACCTCAAATTTGTGTGGTGTTTTCATCCCAAAGGATCTGGCTTTGTGTGCTGGCAGCACAGAGCAAATACAGGCAGGAGGCTCCAGTGTATGGCCAGTGAGTGTAGCAGCTCCAGGAGAGAGGAACCACCACTGTGTGTGTGCTGGATGTAATGCCTCTGCACAACAAAAGCAACCTGCCTTTTCTAGCTGCTGTCCAGTGATTCCTCACATATTCTGCTTGCTTGGTTTGCTTTAATTTTAAAGGATGGAAAATTGCATTTAAAGTTTGGATGAGTAACTTCACATTTCCTAGGTATTTTAGGACTGATGAGGCTCACATCTCTATAAGAGGGATCTCACTTACAGCCCCACACCGTGTAATTTACATAGTATCTAAACTCAACTGAATGCTAGGTGAGGATGGCACACAATGATGTCTTTCCATCTCAGCCCACTTCTCTTTCAAAGCCCTTACAATTAGACAAGACAAAATGCTATGTTGCACAGTAGACTTCCTAAACACTGGTGCACTGGCTGCCTTGAGAAAATGGAGTCACTGACCTAATTAGTTCCCTACCGCTGCCAAGTGTATACCACCAGGATCTCCACAAGCAGAAAATGGCTAGGCTAACATCCAAGACAGCCCTCTTTCTTCGGCTCTGTTTCTTGAGAGGTAGGAATGCTTCTTCTGGACATACAAGCTGGGACCAGGAAATCCCAACACAGACAAGAGCTTCATCTACATTCATTTTTAATAGGAAACAATAAGACTAATGAAAAACTTTAATTACAGTTATGAACCTCTTCTGTCTTGCCCTCAATCTTGACAAAAATAGGTTAGTAGGCAGTACATTGGAGATAATCCCACTGCACAATAATCAACCAAAACAGCTATTTTACTTGTGGTTTTTTTGTCTTTCATGTTTTGGAAACATGAATAAAATCTCTTGCAAGGGTTGGGGTCATTTGCTAGTCAGCTTTTGTTCTTCCCCATCGATGAACCCAAATATAAATTAATCAGGAATTATTTCAATTGTAAGAAAGCAGGATCCTTTCTTGGGGCATAAGCAGAAGAGAACTGTTCTATTCCAGTAAAATATTTTTTTTGTTTTAGGAGAACAGTAATGACTTTTCTGCCAGCCTTTGCTTGGATTACCGAGGATCTTGCAGGTTCTTCTGCTCATCCCATGTTCATGATTCAGCAGGGAATTGAAGTGTTAAGAACAAAATCAGACATAAATCCAAATTTCAGTCCTAGTATAATAAAGGGGAAATGTGTGTCTGATGGTCAGATGGAGCTCTGGTCCACAGAACCAAGAGGCTGAGATGACCACTGAATCAAATACTCTTGGTTTGCCACATCAGGGCTCATTTGTACAACCAGCTCTCCGTAGTCTTATTGCATCATGGTCATACTTGCTCCGTGTTTGATTTATGTCTTTGCACTCTTAATGCTTACTATATACTCACATAAAATATTCTGGATTCTGTGAGATGGCTGTAGCCTCTTGCTCTTGGATTTTACTTCAAACATCAAAGTAAAAATTGCCATATCTAAATCAAAGCAAAATTAACTTTGTGGTTAATTTCTTTACTAAAATGAAAGGATTAACTTATGAAAATATTAACTGGTACCAGAACAGAGGAAAAATCAAATTATACAAACATATCTTTTTCTTATAGTAATCAAACATCTGTAGAGGAATAAATCTGAAAAGAAACACACCAAGTACAAGGTATCAGTGTTAGCAAGAAAGTCTCCAGACATACAGGCAGTGGTTTCTACAAGCCAAGAAAAAAATGATCGTAGGACTGACAAAAGGCCCTGCTTTTTTCCTGTCTCAGCTCATCTAACATTAAGAGAATTGGAGGAATTAATGTAATTTGTGCAAAGTAATAAAAAAAGTTTTAATTTTCAGTTCAACATTAAGAAAACTGCAGAGCCAGTCCAGCCTCGAGCACTTCTGAAGTTTCCCAACATTTATGGCCCCAAACCAGAAGTAACTTCACCTGAAATTGTTAACTACACGCAGTACTCTCTGAAGACAACAGAAGAACCAGCTACTGGAAAACATACTGCTTTGGATGAGAATAGGATGAAGATACAAGTCAATGAAGAGCTGTTTGTTCTCCCTCAAAACGGTAGGAGCTTTTGGTCTTCAAACTAACAATTGCTTTAGTGGGTGTGGATCTGTAATACTTCTAAGCATAATGTGATTGTTGTTAGATAAATTAATGTGGAATGTATTGGATGCTTTTCCCTTCCTTATCATGAGCATGAAAGCATTTTGCTTTCAATAAATTTGTTTAGTAGAAGGTAAAGAGCTCCTTATGGAGCTCATAAGGACATTCTGATAACAAAGCTGCAGCCGCATCTTGTTGCAATTTTTTTTTTAACTTAAACATCTTTTGTTTTGAAGAATCTGTTTCCCTGGTAGCAGACAGTTTGTAGAAAAGCAAATTTAGTGCAGTTGTGCTGAGAGCAGTAGCCAGAGTATGTGTGAAATATCTGGCCAAAATTAGGCAGAGTATCTCCTCCAGGTCAAATGCTAGCTGTCCAGCAAGTGTCCTTGTCAGGGACAGTAGGGGTCAAAGCTTCTAATTTCCTCTGCTCCTTTATTAGCATGGTTTGGTGAGATGTTCTTGGCTTATTGTAATGTGCAGTAGAACTGAAGGCTGACACCTCAAAGGTTTTTGCCAAACAGAATTCCTGTTTCCCAGCCAGCCCAAAGGGTAACACTCCAAATCCTGAAACATAAGATTTCTGGAACCTGAGAGAAAATGCAATCTTAATTATATGTATCTGGTAGCATGCCTGTGTTTCTTCCATACTGATTTTTAACTTCATAGCCATTTTTTAATAGGATATTTACTCTTATGGCTACCATTTCCATAAAACCTTCCTGAAGATTTGCCAGAAAGACAATGCCATCTGCCGTTATTTTTATTGAGTATTCTTTTTAGTTATTTTTAATTTTTTGAGATTACATTTTTGCCCTTCTGGAAGGACAATTGCTACCTTCACCCCTCCAACCTGAGGCTTGTGAGTATGGAAAAGAAAGTACCATGGGAAGCAGATGCATTGGAGGAAGAGACTGTCTGAGCCACATCCTTAGGTGTCAGGGAAAAGATTGTAAGGGTGGAAAGGATGAAAGATGATGACTGCATTTAGGCTAAAGCTTTATATAAGTGTTGGTGTAAGAGCCTCTCTGCACTGCTTATGGCACAAGCAAGTTTCCTTCCTGCTCTGCCTGATTATATAGCTCAAGTGTTGCTAAAATTAAGCAAGAATTCTGCTTTTGATGCCACAATGAACTAGTCTGAACTGTGGCTGAGTTTTTTAGGAGGAAGTATGCTGGTCCCACTATTGTTTTCTGTGTGAATCAGAACTGACCTTGCAGATAACAGCTTTGGATGACAAAAATCTCTGGATTTTTTTTTAGTCTTGCAACTTGCTTTATTTCAGTATGAAATACATACTCAGCTCCAAAATCATGCATGGAGAAACTGCCTTATGGATTCCAAGTTCATTGCCTTCAGCCTGGTCAGGTGGTATGGAAATGGATATCTATTGCATGACAAAGCCTTCATTGTTAAAATTAAAAAAAACAAAAACCAAAATGTTTAGGGAGGTCTGACCTAATGCAGAGTCGCACAGCAGCTCAAGAGTGGATTCACATTCTCATTGCAGAGAATATAAGATTTAATAATGCCAGTTAAAAGAATATAAAACAATATAACAAGTAATGAGTGTTTTTTAGACACCTTGGCCTAGTCATAAGGTAAAAGAGCAAGTGTGGGAACCATCATAGAGCACAAGGTGATGGAGAGCAGAAGCCTTGTCCAAATGCTGTAGAAAGAGCTGAAAGTGCAAGTAAACAGAAACAGTGCAAGTAAACAAGCAAACAAGTAAAAAGAAAAAGGATGTATCATGATGGAGGAAGAAGGAAAATAAATTATAGTCCTGCCTACAAAGTGCAGAAATAGCCAGACATTTAGAAAAGTAAAGTCAAGAGAAAGTGGATTTGTTGTCTTGGGAAGAGCTGCTTGCTAAGGGGTTGTTTCAGTTCCAGGTGTGGTCAAGGACGTGTGTGTCACGGAGCACCTGCGGCCCGAGCGGGCAGCCGGCGGCCGGCAGGCCCCCGAGCTGCACTACTCCCTGCAGTACGAGCCGCAGCGGGCCCAGCTGCGCGTGGCCCTCCTCCAAGGTAAGGACACACGTCTCCAAAGGGCCTGAGCGGGACAACACACACGGTGATTACACTCAGAGACAGTTCCCCTCCTATCTTAAGGCCACAGGTGCCCTCAGGACTACTGGATGTTTCACTGGTGCTGGGTTTGCAGAACAGGAATACCTGTCAATGTCACTGCTTGAAGAGGGAGCATAGCTTGGGAACATTGTTTGCACAGCTTTGTCAGGAATCAGGATGGGCTCCTCCAGTCCCAGACATGGTACAAAGCAACCTCTTCTTTTTATTTTTTCCTTTGGGGGCGAGAGGAATGGGGTTACTCTCCTTCCTCTCTATACCTTTCATTCTTCAACCTGATCCACTCCCAACTGCCTTTTTCTCAAGTCAAGTCAAAGCCTGAGCTGGAGATACCAGACTTATTTTGAGAAAAGTCCCTCTGGCAGTGCCTGGCCAGGCAGCCAGGCTCTGTGTCACTCTCTGACAACTGTAACAGCTTCTCCACTCAGGGCTGGAGCATCATCAGTTCCTCTGGGAGAGTAAAATAAGCTGACTGAATAATTCATGCACAGTGTAGATCTCTGTGGAAACCTAATCAAATCACACCCTCTGAGGCGAGAATTGAAAGGGTGCTGAATGGCAGCCACTGCTGAGGGCTTCCTGCCAGCAGCAAGCCCACAGTTGCCATTCAGGATGGACACCCACACCTGCTGGCTGCCACCCTGGCACTCCTGTGCACAGGACCTGGCTCTGCTCCCCAGTGCTGCTCCCCTGAGAAGCCAGGTGAGCCCTGTGACCCACAGGTCCTGGCAGTTCAGAAGCAGCTGTCCTTGGACTGTCTGCAGCAAGGACAACAGTTTTTCCCTCAAAGCTGTGATATTCAATGACCCCTCGGAGGAGGGTGTGCTGCTCTTTCTGCCAGAGAAGGCAATGCAGCTCTGTAGCTGCAACTGAAGAGGAGTGTGAAATGCCATTCTCACTCTAGACTTTTCAACATAAAAGGGATATAAAATTAGGGATGAATGTCTCTTGACACAGGTCTTTTGGGCTGTGGGGTGGCTTCTGATGGATTCATTTACCAGAGGTTGGACCAGCAGGATGCAATAACCCTTAGACATTGGCCTGGAGGGATGGATGTATGCCAAGGGAAGGTCTATCCCATCTCTGATGTCTGTGACTAACCTTCCTGCTTTTAAAGTCATTGTAAGAAGCTTTTTTTGTTGTGCCAAGGTAAAAGTAAATGAGAACTGCCAATCCCTGTTTCATGCTGCCTCATTTCAGTGCTATTCTGCATCTTTCAACAGAATGTGTTTCCTTGAACTCAGCTGTTGCTCTCCCAAACACTGGCAGCATCCTTCTGCAGTGGCACAAGGACAGGGACATTGTGCAGCCTGAGGAAAACACCACAGCATGGACTCACAGCTTAATCTGCCCCCAGACAGGCAGGAACAGGGGTCAATGTCTATGCAGCTGTTTTATTTTATGGCTGTCATGAAACAAGCAATTTAGCCACAGATATTTCAGGGCTGTCTTTTGTGAGAGGTCCTTACCATCCATCTTTTCTAGCTATGCATGGTGGAATGAGTGGGGACCAAGACACTGGCTGCCATTGCTACATACTGGGCACACTGGAGAGCAAGTCTGGCATTGCTGAGGCCCAGACAGAGCTGAAGAAGAAGGTACTTCACACCCTTTGGGAGGAGGTCCTGCAATTCCCATTAACAGAGGAGGAGATGCCAGGAGGGACACTGACTCTCACCCTGAGAAATTGTGACAAGTTCTCCAGGCACAGCATTGTGGGGGAACTCAAACTGAACCTTGCTGAAATGGAGGAATCCTTTGGGAAGGCCCAGTGGGAAAGGCTAAAGAGCCCAGAGAAGGTATGGACTCAGTCTGTGTTGGTAGTTCAGAAAAACTATTGATTAAGAGTTTGGACAAAAGAAACCCTTTTCCTAGAGAGCTGCATGTGGGTGGGTGGCTTTATTTGTTTGGAGCAGGTTTAGAGGGGTGATGTGTGACTGCAGAGATCACTCAGCACAGCTCTGTCCTGGTCTGTAGCTTGTCATATCAGAAGCCCTTCTGTCTAATGCTCCCAGCTGTTAATGTGTCCCAGCTCCCTCAACTCCTCCCCAGTTACATGAGAATCTGAATTCAAGTGCTATGTTTAGAAAAAGGTGTGTGAGCTTCTGAGAATTATTGATACAGGACCAGAGTGGCAAGAGCTGAAATATCAGAGTGCCTGCAGAGCCCTGTGGAGGGACTCTGCAAAGCTGGGTGTGGTAGGGCATACGGTGGCACCCCAGGGAGCCTTAATCTAGGAGTGAAATACATTGTTGGGACTGGAATGCTGGACTCAATACTGGACTCAATGCTGGATTTATACTTACTGGACTCAATCCAGTGCTATTTGTTCTGGGAGATATCAAAATATCATTCATTGCATTGTGTTGGTTTCCTTAAACATCAAAACCTTCCTTTCCTTCCTTATCCACATTTGCCAGTTGCACAGACAGGAAAAATGGAGGGAAGAATTCCAACAGTTCTTGAAGTGGGTACAGGGGATGCTTCGTGATCACTAATTTCTTGCACATTTCCTCAGGAGCCTTTTCCCTGCCATGAGCGAGGCTGTTCTTCTAGCAGCAGCAATTCACTTAACGTGGCAGCAGGATGCTGCTACTGCTGCTGCTCACTTATCACAACAAGGGGCACCTCTTGTAGTCTGCTGTGGTATGGCTGAGCAATGCAAAACAACACCAGCACCATCACTAAGCACGATGAAACAAATTATTGCCTGTCACCATCAGGGGTGAGGGCTCTCCATTGAGCTGGCCACAGATAGAGAGTTAGCATTTCTGATTTCCAATAGTGCTGATTTATTTGATAACCACTTGAATGCTAATAGGACTGTCCACTCTAAAAAAACATCTGTAAGGGACAGAGGCAGCAGAAACAAATAGGTGGTCTGAATGAGTTTAATAAACTTCAAGCACGAGACTCAGTATTTGGCTAATAACTGTAACCCTCCCTCTCTCCCCCCATACTGAAGCATCTGCTTTTTTAGCAATACACAAGGAACAGCCTGTTCATAGCAATGATAAGTTGTTACTCCAGTGCACCTGATGGAGACCTGATATACAGCGAATTCTGCCTTGGTCCAGCTTCACAACCATACACAGAAACAGGATAGCATTCATTTCTTCTCCAGGCTGACAGCACAAGGTTAACACCAGCAGTACTGCTGAACAGTGCCCTAGTTTGAGCTGAGGATGTGCAGTGAAAGCTGAATTTGCGTCATCTGGGACCTGCAAGAGCCAACCATTGCACAGATAGCTTATGTATACAGATCCTGAATCATTCATTGAGAACCAGAGAGGGAGGGAGTGAAGAAGAGCTGATCAAAAAAGAGGAGCTATTTTTGACAGCATTCATCCAGGAACAAAGTTACTGAGCTTTGTCGAAAGCGTGACATTTCCTTGAAATGCCAGGAAGGGCAGAAATTTCGTTCTTACCTTCCCAGTAATTCTCCCACACACAAGGGAAGGAGCCCAGAGTGGAGCTTACAGCTAACCAGGTAATGCAATTAGCATTCAGGAATTCATTGAGTCCAGTGAGCAATGCAAAGTGTAGATGCTGTAGACTGATATCCTTATCTTGTCTTCCTTCCCTCCCACTGCTTTGCTAATGACAGTAATGACAGTGGGTTAATGATAGTCTGTCCTTGCATAGCAACTTCCCTTTTGTGATTTCGTGGTGCCCTGCACGTAAGTCATTGATGACCCCTTGTTGCTTTTTATTCATATTGCACAGAAAGAAAGACTGAAGCTCTGATGGTTGTATGAATTTGCAGGATTTCAGGACAAAATGTAGGTTATGGATTTAATAGGAAAAAAGAAACAAAGAAAACAAAGCCCAGAAGGGGAAAGAAAAGTACCTCTGGTTTGGTCTGTTCATGCAAAACTCCAGCAGAAACCAACCATTGCAAGTTTTGTCTTCAGGTGGATACAAGCTGGCCAAAAACTTGATCAGCACACTAGGAGCTAGAAAGTCCTAAGTACAAGATGTGATCCGAGTACAATGTGTGCGTTTGTGTGTGTGTGCACGTCTACAGAGCCCCACCCCCTCCCAATCGCCACTGCATCTGTCTGTGCCTGGAGTGACAGGAACCAAATTCTAGCCAAGAGCTATAGAATGGGACCTGCTGAGATGTAGTGGGGGTAAATAAACAAAAGCAGCTTATGACATGCCTAAACTCTGGGTTTGTATTGAGGTGGTGCTTGTGTTTGTCCCTGAGTGTACAATTCTTTTGTAGAGGGCATACAGGCATTTGAAACTGCCTCTTTTTATGTGTGGGCTTTTCTAAGGTCCACTTCAATTTGAGACAGGATTCATATAAGTGAAATGCATATAAGCCCTTCATTGCTACCTGAGTGCATGAAAAAGATTTACTTGGGCTGACTTGGGATTGAATTTCAGGCTTCCTTGCTAATGGCCTTCCACCTGATTTGTGCAGGACAGGTTAGTCATTTGAACCAGACAGTGATGACAGCCGTGTTTTCTGGAGAGTCAATCAGCTCATGGAGAGCATAAAGGGGCCTGTCCTTGCCTGTTTTGAGAAACTGGTTGAAAACTTAATTTGAAATATTTATGCCTCACTTAGTAGTGACACTGCAGAGCACAGAAATAGCCTGGAGAAGGGCTGTCTATCCTCGAGGATGTAGAACATGCTAAGGAGCCCAGAATGAGTCTGTTGAATTGGCGTTGGCTTTCTGGGACTCTTCTGGGTCATTAACCTCACACTAAACCAGATTTCTGTCACAAGCTCCCACTCACTGGGAGAATAACTACTCCTCTTTTGTTCCTTGCCATGGGCTGTCAGCTCTGCACACAATGGTGTGGGATTTCTCTCCTTCCCTGCTGGCTCCCGAGAAGGAAATGGCATTACTCTCTTACAGGAGAGCAGTGGTGGTGTGACTGTGTCCCTAGGCTTTCCCCCCAAGGCCTGCTTGTCCAGGGCAAATGGAAGTAGGGGGAAAGGGAAAGGGAAAGGGAAAGGGAAAGGGAAAGGGAAAGGGAAAGGGAAAGGGAAAAGAGTCTCCCACAGAGGAAGCAGGGAGAGCTGCTCACAGTCCTGATGGAAGGCAGGTGGGAAGGAAGAGTAATGTACTGTGCCCAGCTCGTGGAGGATTTCAGCTTGGCTAGGTTTTTTCTCATACCAAATAGGGTGTCAGTGAAGGTGTAGTCCAGCTCCAGGTCAGACTCAGCCCCAAGCACCACCTCTGCTTTCCCAGGGAGCCCTACACTCCTGCTGGGCAATGCAGGCTGGAGGCTGAGTCCAGTCAGTGCCTTCTGAGAAATGGAGCACCTGAAACCAAAAGTGAATTATGAAAAGCAGTAAAGGGGGTAGTGAACATAAACACAGGGCAGTTAGGTGGTCTCTCAGAATAGGAATTTCTGACTATTTGCATTGTATGTCAGCCCCAAATCTTCTTCTGACTAAATATTGCACTAAAACTTGATGTCAGGAAGCAGTTACTTTCCAGTGCCATAAGGATTCAGTAGCTCACATGATGGGAGCCTTATGAGCTTCAGGCATCTTTGCCAGGTTTATTCTCATCCTGTGTAACTGGAAAGATCTCCTGTACAAAGACAGAAAGACAACTTGGCTGGTCCATGACCTTCCACCCATCAGTCTTCTACTGTTGTTTTCCTAATATTCTGGCCAAGATCATATACCAAATTAACCCTTTCTGTGTCTCCATTTCCAGGAGCCATCCACGGGCCATGGGGAGGTTCTGCTCTCTATTAGCTACCTGCCAGCAGCTAATCGCCTGCTGGTGGTGATTATTAAGGCTAAAAACCTCCATTCCAAGCAGCTGAAAGATCTACTTGGAAGTGGTGAGTGTTATAGCAAGGAAACAGATACTGTTGTTTCTGCTATTATGTAAATCTAGAAAGAAAGTGGGAAGGGTGAAGTTTGGCAGGGAAAAAAAAGAAAAAAAAGTCTGGCTTAGAAAGCCAAAGAGATCTGAATAATTTTTAAAAAGTGAAAACCAAACGCCTTCTGACCAATATTTCTACTGTGCTCTCTCAGTTTGATGCCACCAGTGTAAATTCTCTTGCATTTTTTGGTGCAGATTCAGGCATCACAATATAAAAAACATTAAGGTATTAGAGAGTGTCAAAAGGAGGGCCATAAGGGTGATGAAGGGCCTGGAGCAGAAGCCTTATGAAGAATGGCTGAGGTCACTTGCTCTGTTCAGCCTGGAGAAGAGGGAATGGAGCCCCTCTTCGTGGTCCTCACAAGGGGAAATGAAAGGGCAGGCACTGATGTCTTCTATCTCGTGGACAGGGACAGGGACAGGACCTGAGGACACAGCATGAAGCTGAGTCAAGGGAGATTTAGGTTGGTCACAGCACCAGCCTGACAGATTTCAAAAAGCATTTGGACAATCCTCTTGGGCACATGGCATGATTTTTGGGGTGTCCTGTGCAGGGCCAGGAGTTGGACTCCACGATCCTGATGGGTCCCTTCCAACTCAGCCTATTCTAGTCTAGTCTAGTCTATTTGTTGCATGTTCATTAACATGGTGTCTCTCTCCCCTCCCTATACAGATGTTTCTGTCAAGGTAACACTGAGGCATCAGTCACTGAAGCTGAAGAAGAAGCAGACCAAACGTGCAAAACACAAGATCAACCCTGTGTGGAATGAGATGATCATGTTTGAGGTGCCTCATGAGCTCCTGCGTGCCTCCAATGTGGAGCTGGAAATGCTGAGCCAGGATGGAGCTGGCCAGAGCCATGTGCTTGGCAAGTGCAGTCTGGGCTTACATGTCACAGGCACAGAGAGGAACCACTGGGAAGAAATGCTGAGGAACCCCAGGAAACAGATAGCCATGTGGCACCAGCTCCATATGTAGGCTCATCGTGATTACTGACAACAAGATTCCTACCAGCCTCAGAGCCTGGGGGAATAAGCTGGATTTCATCTTCCACCTTCACCTCCATGAAATTGCTCAGCACAGCACTCTTATTACACTACCCTTCTCTGATCTTCCTGCCCATTCTAGCCTAGGAAACTGTCTGGAAAATGTATTTAAAGGACTGTATACACCTCTCACCTAATCAAGTGGTTGCCTCAAACAAGGAGGTTGGCTGCCTGGATGGTTTGAATTAATTTTATTTGCCTGCCCAATGTTTCTTCTGAGAGGTCACTCCTTCTGTAAAGGAGCAGAGGGGAGCAAAGAACAGCAAAGTTATCATGGAAATGTAAGCCCTTCACTGGCATCTAGTGCTGTCACCCAAGTCCCTTGGGTGAGTGTTGGCTCCATAATCACAAACACGCAACTGTTTTATCAATCACTGCTTTTCATAACACTCCACAAGACTGAGAAATGAAGATCAGAGAACTGACTGTTGTGGCAGGCACAAAGAATCAGTATGAAAAAGGGAGTGAAGCCAAAATGCAGTAAAGGGATACCTAGAAAAATATACAGAATGAAGTGAGAGAACAGGGGAAGAAGAAAGGGAGAGACAGTCAACACCCTCATTCTGTGTAGCCTTTGAAGCAAACACTGCCAAGCAAGAAGTCAAATACCTTCCTTTACTTTTGTTTCCTGGACAGTTTGATACCTTGTATTTAAGATTCATGAAAACTGCTGAAAATATGAATGTTTCAGGACCCTTTAGCAGAATACCTGTACCGTTTATCTTTCTATGGTGTCATCCAGGAAGATCCTAAATATGGACAAAAAGTTATTGTTGATGTTACCTCCTAAAACTTGGACCAAATCTTTCTGTTTACTGCCATCTTTTCTGTTTGTGTTTTTCCCAAGTTTCAAATATGCTAATTGTATTCCAGGCAACATCTAAAATTAGGCAAAAGAAGTGTAATAATTCTATACCTTAGCAGCTGATAGATGGTTTTGGTTTCACAGTTAACTATTGCACTCAAATCCTCATACCAGCATTACTCAAAGACAACCCTTATTAACTACCATGTATTTCATCACTTCCATACAGAAGGAATTCACCAACCAGACAGACTCTCCAGGGCTTGTTTTTTTGTGTGCACTTTCAAGATTTGATGTGGCTTAAATGTTACTTTTGACTGTCCTTTTTTTGTGTCTCTAGATGGACCGAAAATCTGGCATTGGCAGCGATAATGTCATGACCCTATAAGCACACTGCTTGTCTTACTACTTTTTTTCAAGTAGTAGACACAACTTTAAGGGACTTCCATGGGGACAAGGCATCCAAAAATCTGGAAACAGAACCATATAATTTGTAGCCTTGAAAATCTCAGAGAGCTTCATATTTGCAGGGTCAGATTATTCCTTGTTTAAATCAAAATATTAAGCTAAGATTTAACTAGTATCCATCCTATTCTGATGGTGCAGTCAAATCAGTCTAGCAGCTTGTCAAGGGAAGGCTGCCATCCTGTTGACAAAGAGAAAACAACAGAACCAGTGTCTGAAAACTGCCTGAAGCACCAGGCACAATGGGTTATGAACTGGGAAACGAAGTTCAGCTGGAAGTCAGTAACTAGTGGTTACTGGGGCTGATCGTAAGACTGACAGAGTTTATTCAGCACCTTCATAAATGACCTAGACAATGGTGCAGAGCATTGCCTCCACAAGTTTGTGGATGATGCAAAACTTGGAGTAGTGATTGATACACAAGGCAGTTGTGCTGACATTCAGAGGGATGCTGAGAGAAATGCTGGAGAAATGCTAGGCTAATAGGAACCTCCTGAAATTCAACAAGAAGTGGCACCTGAGGAAGAACAATCCCTTGCAGTGCAGGGTAAAGGCTGATGATCTGTAAAGGAGCTTTCCAGAAAAGGAGCTGGGTGTCCTGGTGGACACAAAGTTGAACATGAGTCAGCAGCGTGGTCTTGTAGCAGAGAAGGACAACAGTGCCTTGTGCTTCGTTAAGCAATGCCAGCAGGTCAAAGGAGGGTCATCCTTCTTTTCAGCTCAGCACCAGTGAGGGCACTTCTGGAATGCTGTCTTGTCCTCAGGGCAAGAAAGATATGGAGTTTCTGGAAAGAGTGCAGCAAATGGCCATG
This sequence comes from Ploceus nigricollis, assembly GCA_013399945.1. Taxonomy (NCBI): domain Eukaryota; kingdom Metazoa; phylum Chordata; class Aves; order Passeriformes; family Ploceidae; genus Ploceus; species Ploceus nigricollis. The sequence continues at coordinate 688,204 of VXBC01010271.1, read as the reverse complement.
AAGACGTTTAAGGGACTAGTGCATCTTCTGTAAGAGGAGAGTCTGAGAGAGCTGGAACTGTTTAGATCAATGTGTATGGATACCTGACTTGGGAGAGGACAAAAGCAGATGGAGAGAGATTCTTTTCACTGGTGTCCAGTGACAGGACAAGAGTCAAGGTCACAAGTTGCAATGTAGGTAATTCCATTTGAACACATGAAAAATACCAAGAATAAACCCCCTTTTATTACTGTGAGTATAATCAAATACTGGAACAAGTTGGCAGAAGAGGTTGTTGGGGGTCCCCATGCTTGGAGACAGTGAAAATTTTATTAGATACAGTGTGAACAACCTGCTCTAGTTTATCCCACTTTGAGCAGGGGTGAGTTTGGACAATATGATCTCCAGAGGCCCTTTATGTCCTCAGCAATGCTATGATTCTGTGAAGAAACTGACAAGGTTGATGCACACTGAAAACTGTTATCTTTACACTACTATTTCTTTTGGGGGTGGTGTAGCCAGGAGCTACAGGATCATTTTGAAGAGAGCAATAAAATCATCTCTGAGCAACCAGACAGACAGAAAAGCTAAGTATGCCCATGAATCTAACACCCAATATTTTAATCTCTGATATTGATCTATTGGCTAGAGGGCATGTAAACAAAAAGAAAATTGGTTTCTTGTTTTGCTCTATGGGGTTTTGTTTACTAACAAAAAGCAGTAGGATACTGTGAGTAAACTGGACACAGGGGTCTAGTTGATAGTGAATTCTTAATGTTTACTATGATCCTGATTTGCCTGAAGATGTACCTATTGGTATGGAATAATCATTTACATATAAGTGCAGAAATTATTGGAAAGTTGGCCTAATTCACATATAGGTTCCAGGCAGCCCTGTGAGTTTTTGGGGGATAAGGATAAGAAGGATAACTTCACATTATGATGCTATTTGGCTGGCAATAGAAAGCCTGAAGGGCCAAATATTTGCCTTGCTGCCAACTTCTCTAGTTCTGCATCCTGCTTGTTTCACTGAGCCTTTTATAACATCTTGATGACTGATTGTAAACAGCATTATCTGCCTGTGCCCTGGTGATTCTGGCACACTCTGTAATAGATATCAATCAGTCCTATGGCATTTAAAAGCATAGATCCTCAGAATCTGACTTAGCTCTGGCAAGACAATGTCCTCTTTTACAGCAGACAAATACGTGTATACACACTACTTAACCACAAATCTGTCTTAGGAGCAAAGTGGTGCCATCAGTATTAATGAACGGCATTGTTTCCTCCTTTGCTGGAGTGGGATTTAATGGGAAAGAGAGAAAGAGTGAAAAGGCATACATCTTCCCCGGATGGATCATTCTTGTTGTCTGGCATTTTAGCCTGCAAAGAATGCTCCTCGCCATCAGCACAGCCTGAACAAAGGCTGCCAGGTGTCCCTGGGAGGAGGCGGCCGCTCGCCGGCGCTGACAGCGGGCACGTAACGGGGGCGAGGAATGCTGCGTACGTGTGGTACCCGAGGGGCAGGGGCGCCCAGCCCGGCCTTTTGAACTCTGCTAACAGGAGCTATGTGTCATCCATCGCATTCCAGAGTCTGCCCAGGCCCTGCCCTCATCCCTCCGAACAGCCTGTGCAGCAGACTCAGAGGTCCCTGAGCCTCAGCACCCCGAGGGCCGAGGTGCTGAACTGTCCCAGGAGACAAAGGGCTGGGAATGGTTGTGGTAGGTGACAAAGTCATGAAGATAAATCTGAAGTATTCGGAAATGCCATTGTATCAAGCAGCTTCGGCAACTTGAGCTGTCAAAGTATTGCTGAAGTGCAGTAAGGACAGAGCCAGACAGACCCTCTGTTTTCAGCTCCTGAAACTGAAAATGCAGGACCATCAGCAAGCACCACTGTGTACTAAATTAAAGGATGCTGCTTATAAATTGCATCATAAGAGAAGAAGCAAAAAACCCCCAGTTATGGCAATTAATGTTCCTAAGATATATGTGTGACCACAAGCAGCCACAAGAGTCCCCAGTGGCTAGTTAGTGGCTGGACTGATTATTTTGCCTGCTATAAGCATTAATGTGAAGAAGCTGGAAGCCAAGAGACTGTAGGGAATAAGGAAGGAGGAAAAAAAAAAAAGATGGTGTCAGGCAGTCTACCTGGTCAGAATGAATGATCCTTTTCATTAAAGGCCAGAATTGTGAGTTTAAGGACAGGGATTCACAGTCCCTCATCCAGTGACAAAGCACAAACAACCAGATTACTGTAAAAAAGCCTGAGAAACACAGCTCCCATATATTACCCAGCTTTGCCTGGGAAAGGTGGCCTCCTGAGGTGGCCTCTGCTCAGAGGAGGGGGCTGAGAGGCCAGATGAAATGACTTATGACTACTTTGAGTTCCTTTGTTAAAATATAGACTGTAGCCATCTGTTGTTTTGCCTCAACCTGCCCTCAGAGCTAGATCTTCCTCCCCAGAAATGATCTAGTTTGATTTTAAGCATTTTGTCCTACAGTAGAAGGATTAATAAGCACAAATTATCAATAATAACTAAAATATCTGGGATGTTTTAGACTCATTACTACCCTCAGCACCCTTCCCCAGTTGTAAGGGGAGTGGTTACAGCTGGTGCCCTGTAAGGGTTATATTTTTTCAGTGCAGGGTTTTCCCCTCAATTGTTGTCCCAAATATCCGTGCATGCTAATAAGAAACATGTTTGCTTTGCAAAGAGGTAATACATCAGAAAGTAATGGAAAATTCCCTTCAACAGGACTGGGAAAATTTTCAGGCTCAACTATTCTCCCAGGTACTGATGGGCTTTCAATTCCTTGAACGGCTGTACCTTGTATTTTGCTAGCATCTGTCTTCAGTATTATCTGGCAGTAGTGTTCAAAACTACTCTTTTTTTCCCCCAAAATGAAGTAGGTTGTCATTTGGGCCCTAGAATTACAGACCAAGGTTTGCCCAAATTTTCCTAATGTCTAAGATGAGTTGACTACAATGAGATTTAATAAGAACTGGAAGCTAAAATGGCTTGGACCATGCTTCTTGAACTCTTTTGAAGGTCAGTTTGAAGTCTGATGGAATTGAAGGACAGAGCTTTGACAGCATTTTTATGTGTTTCAGAATTTAACTAGGTATTAAAATGTATTTGGTTAATTTGTTGCAAGATAAGCATGATGACTAAATAGTAACACTCAACACTTAATATTATTTCTCCTGTTTTGAATATGCACAAGAAAAGTAGCAAAGTGAAATAGTGATTTGTGCCTTCCAGCATGAGGGGGCTTTTCTGCTTACTTGGTCCTTTGGTGTCCCAGCGTGTTTATTGTACAGAGCCAGATATTGTTTGTCAAGACTCTATATTGTTCTCACAATCCAATGCACATAAACAGAGCATGATGCTCAGCCATTGTGTCTAATATTACAGCACAACATGTAAAACACTGCAAGTAAATAATTCCAAGCTGTACCAGTGCTGTGTCTGCATTGTTTACAGTAAGTCCCCTCTGCTTGCAGCTCATGTCAGGAGCACAGAGTGCTGGCATGAGTCCACAGAAGATGCTTTGAAGGGGGTCATCAAAGGATGGGTGTACGATGAGAAGATGAGCAGTCAGCAATAGAGTCCTGTCCTGGGCAAGCACAAGAAATCTATTGGCGTTTTCAGCAAGGTGGCAGCTAAACAAAGCTCTAAAGGCTTTCCAGTAGCTACAAAGAGAGTAGAGAATGGGATCTGGGAACTAGTTTCTTCCCAGATACTGGCTCCATCTCTGAAACAAAACTAAGAAGTGAATTTAGAGGGGTTTTTTAATTATTATTTTGTTTTTTGCCAATCTCAGTACTTTCAAGGTGGTGTTGACGGTAGTCTGTAAACCATGCATTTGTGAGGAGGAAAACATGCTTGGCTGACCTAATACCATCACCAGAATTAGCTGATTCCTAACAAGACACACAGATCAAAACCTGTACATAAAAGTAAAAGAAAAGAGATTTTTGGAGCAGGAGCGGGAAATATTTACCTCACTGACAGTTTGGGGGCACTCTCACCCATCACAGTCAGCGTTAAATCACAAGGAGAGAAAACAAAGCCAGTCTGCAGAGCCCCAGGCTGTTGCTGGCTTTGCAAAGAGGGGTGCCTGTCAGCTGCACAGTGAGGCAGATGGCACTGAAGAATTTATTGTAGAGATGAAGGAAAAAGCAGTATTTTTGCTGCACAGTGAGCTGAACACGGGTGGTGCATCTGCCAGGGACAATCCTTCCCACCTGGGGGATTTGCACAGGGTTACTCAGTAATTCCCAGCTCAGCATATTGAAAAGCAGCAATAACTGCCACAGAACCATTCTTCTCTTAACCCTGCTGCTCATTGTCACTTCAGATTTATTAGAAGCTTTTTTCCCCCTACGGTATTTAAAAGTTAAACTGGGATTGTCCTGTAATCCTCTGTCTGCCAAGGGAGAGTAGCACCTAATCCAGCAGCTGTATCACAGTCATTGCCAGTGCTAGTCCTGAAGGTCTGCAGCCAGTTCCTTCACTTCCCTGAACCCTTAGCGATCACTGAATGTGGAATAAACCCAGTGAGGACAGGACTCCAAGATGCCCCTCAGAAAACAGGTCCCACCTAAAACCAACACACTACCCAGTTCTCCAGACAGCTCTCCTGGACACCACAAAGTGCAGTGGTGGCCTGGAGTGCAGCTCTGCCACTCCTGATACTCTGCTGCACATGGCTCCCCATCCCAGCCCTGGCACCTCTGCGAGGCTCTCCCACACCTGTGCGCCTCCAGAGGTACCACCAGCATCCCCAGAAACAGGGTGTCTGGCAGCCATGCAGACAGCACACTTGTTTTTCTCCTTGATCAAAACAACTTCAAACAGAGGACTTCAGAGAGTCAAAAAGTCTAGCTAGCACATATGCTGTGCTGTGGGAGCCTTTGATTATCCAGCAGATATTTTTAGAGCCCTTTGTAAATGCACTGTGGCTCCATTTGTGTGGCGTATGGCAACAGCTCTGCCAAAAACAGCCTCTGGTTCCCTGTGCCACTGCAGAGCTGGACCTGGCACTGCCCAGATACCTGCCTCTGCCCTCTGATTTAAACATCTTGAGGGGCACCTGTTTAAACCCACCCATGTGCTCAGCTGCCTGTGCTTTTCCTTCTGCCTCAGGAGAGTAAGATAGGGAAGACGGACCCCAGGAAGCACTGCAAACCCCCCTCTGGTTATGCCTGCAAGCTCTTGGCATCATAGGCTCCACACCTCCTGCTTCCAGGAAGAAACATGTCCAGTTTTTTTGCTAAATGAAGTTTCTAGCACCAGCTGCTAACAACAGTCAACTCCATGGAGAATACCCTGGACACCAGCAGAGCTGGGGAAGTGCGTGGCAGGCTTTAATCTTATGACAACCATCACTGAGGAATTTTTCAATTTCCTTTTCACTCATATTGACAGGAGAATCACTGGTCCTAAAAGTGAAGGCCACCTTTAGCCCTAAATCAGATGAATTTTGTGTAAGCTTCCATTCCTGATAAAAGCTCAGATAGTGCACTTTGCTTCAAGGGATCTTGCTTTTAAGTCCTGGTTTGAAGTTACCAGCAAGGAAGCCGATCACTGCCAAAGGTGACTAACCTTGTCCACAGCACAAAATTGCCTGTAGGAAATGAATTACAATGCAGCAATGCATTTCACAAGCAGTTCTGACTCTTTACACATGGTTGAACTGCTGAAAGTGAAGTGTTGTCCTGCCTTCATGCTGTCAATTGACTAGCAAAGGCAAAAACCCCAGAGATGAGGTTTTCACTGCTGACTGACAGGTGCCCAGGAAACCCAACTGAAGCTAAGCCCTGACAACCACCAGGATTTTGCTGGGCTTGCTTACTGCTCAAAAATAAGCAATTTTAAATCACTACAGTGAAAGCTGCCAGAAACTGACAAACTATGTGTAATATGTGGTCTGCTCAATGAAGTGGACTTTGAGGAAGTCACTAAAACAACCTTTCCTATTAGACCTATTGGATGACTAATTTGGGGCAATTTCCACTTCTCAGCCGAGAAACTGCCACTCACTTCAGCCCCAGCGGCTACTTTCCATTAAAATTTGGAGGCATTCACTCTGAACCCAAAATTTCTGCACAGCCCTTCACCTGTGGGGATTGATGGGTCTACACGCATGCTCCCCCTGGGCCAATTGGAAAACCGGGATTCCTTCAGACCGGATTAAAGAGCCAGTCCTGTTGATGCTTCCATCCCTATATACTGAAGCTCAGCAATACTATCAGTATCAACACTCACAGTATGCAGTGCCACACCCAGGATCTACACCCTCAGCTGCACAGCCTGCTCCTTGTTTTCTGCTTCCCTCCACTGCCACATGGACACATTTACAGCTGAGCGAGTAACTGTATGTGCTGGAAGGGCTTTGTTTTCTGCCTATGTTTCTCTCTAGCTATAGCTGTCACCCAGGGATGGACCAAACTTTTGCAAGGTTGTCCCTGCTTGCACTGCCATGCAAACCTGAGCCTCAGTGAAGGAAGGATGATCCATAGTCCCTGTGGTGCCCTTGCTGCGAGATGTATCCACAGCAACAGCCAGACTCAGCCCATGGAGGCAATGTTTTCAGCTGTTTGGACAGCAAACACAACCCACAGCCCAGGGCTAATCCATGGACACATGTACTTATTTCAGACATTGGCTCTCTTGCCCACAATGATTTAGCAGATATAAGACCCTCCATGTACAAAAATACCCTTAATACATTGAACTGTTTTAAAAGTTGCACCTTTAGTTAATCAACTGCAAACCCAGTGTCAAAAAAAAAAAAAAGAATCCAAAGTTAAGTCAGCACTCTCTTTTAAGGATAGAAAAAGCCCAGCTTCCCCTAGATTTAGAGCATTTAGAGCTCAGGAAAAGTCTCTCCAACCTTCAAACCAAACCAGGCACATATGTAAAGCTTTGTCAAGCCACATTACAAGTCCAGCCCACCACAGCAAAGCTAACGATAATGCCACTGTACCTGACTAGAACGGGCATGCAGAGCCTCAAGGGCACCCACTCTGCATCCCTACTCAAAAATAGCATGTGCTGACCCAGAGCAGCCCTGGGCTACTGGGAGGTGCCAGCTCCTGGTCTGCCAGCTGCAGCCTTGGCACAGCACTGGGATAACCCAGCCCATAGGGAAACAAGGCAGCTCCATCACAGGACATGCTGGACCTGCTCACCAAGGTGAGGACTTCAAGGGGCTGCAGTGGCACTCAGCATGTCAGGAGCCAGTCACTCAGGAGGGAGAACTACCAGCACCTCAGGGGGTTGCAACTGACCCTTCTGGATTAATCAGCACTGGATCTGCTCTTTATAGTCCTGGGCTGAGGGAAATGGGAGTGCATCAGCTTAGATGCCCTTTGTCTGGCAAAATGACATTAACCTCCAAGAACAATTTAAAGAATTAGCAACCCAACTTGATAAATTTAAATGTTTTTTTTTATTAACAATCATTTTACATTACAAGGATAATATGACAAAAGGAAAGTTCTTGTGTACATACTATGATATATCAACATAGCTCTATTCGTATCCAGTGTCCTAGGTCCTTTCACACAGGTACTATAAAGCATAGTCTGTAAAGTAATAACATTTTAATGTCTCCAAAAGAGTGATATTAACATATTAATACATNAAACCTCATTTTCTGAAAGTAGAAATGCATTTTTGCTAACTGTCAGGTGAGTCTATGAGGATGCCATGACTGGCAGAAAGCTCCGTAGCCCTCCTGTAGCATTTGGGACATTACAGCATATGAGACATGGTTCCCCCGCGTAGCCCAGCGAGCTTATTTGACATGAGGTGCAGTGCATGGGAGCCCCTCGCCGGGCGGCAGCACCACCAGCAGGGCGGGTGGGAGGCGAGGCCGCGGGCTGAGCTTACGCGGGTGTCAGTGGCTTCGGAAGGAGGGGGCTGGAGCGAGAAAACTGTCTCTGAGGTTTGTGAGGAACAGGTGCTGAGAGCTCCCCGCAGTGCTGCGCGGCTCAGGGGCTGCGGCAGAGCGGGGAGCCGCCGCCGGGCAGGGGCGGCTGAGGTGGATTACCAGTTGTGTGGAGGAGAGAGGCCTGGGAGAGGGCACTGAGGTGTGTGACAGGGCTTGGGGGCAGCTTGCACAGCGTCTGCTCATGCAATACCAGTGTAACGATCCATTCGGATGTCAGAATTACAACTCACCCTTCTCCCGACCAAAGCCAACAAATACAACAAACGGCAAGGAGTGCAGTGGTTGCCAGGCCTGGCTTGGAGCTGCAAAGGCAAACCTCCATGCCTTCCCTCCAAGCCTTGTGGGGAAGCAGCTCGCTGACTGACCACCTGCTGCCAGACCAGCCAGAGGCACCTCTCAGGTCCTCTCAGGCGTCAGCCAAAGGCTTCAGGATGCAGCAGGGCCAGTGTCCTATGAGTGGCTGTGTGAAGGGAGGGATGGAGGGATAAGACAGCTGCCCATCCCACAGGCATCAGGACATACTCAGGGAGGGCTGATCCACCCCCATCCCAGCACGGAAATGCTGGTCATGGGAAAGCAGGTAGGTGCCTCTTTGCACAGGCAGGGTAAGAGGGCTGCACCCTTTGGTGCTTCAGCCTGCCAAGGTCTGAACGCTGTGTTCTGGTGCCCAAAGGCACACGTGAGACACTGACCGTGTCTTCCATACAATCACATCATTCCCTTTCCTCCAGAAAGCCTCCCTGGGCCCCTGGCCAGGCAGGCTGCTCACGGGCTGAGGAGCGGCTGTGAGACCTGAGGGAGCGGAGTGGCTCCTGCAGCAGAACAGCGGCCAGCCTGACCCAACAGAGCTGAGTGTGCCTTCCCAATTGGGATGACACACTCCCATCCCTACTGCTCTGACTTCACAGTTCCCTCTTGTTTGCACTGTTCCAGCTCCATACACTAACCCTGCCACCTCCAACTGCGTGGCCGTAACCCTTCCTCTGCTCAAAACCGCCTTGGCTCTCCTGCTGCCTTTATCCCAGTGCCACGGCTGTGTTGCTGACCGATGCCCACAAGTGCACCCACACTCTCGCTGGTGCCACGTGAGTGCTGGCCAGCGCAGAGTCTCCCTGGCAGTGTGCCGGCGACTGCTGAGGAATGCCAGGTGGAACTGCAAAAAGCCACATCTCCACAGCACCAGTGCCCGCAGCTGCCAACCGCATCCATGCAGAGAGACAAAAGTGCATATGAGGGTGGATATGTGTCTGTCCAAGCGTGAACACACAGGCTCTCAGCAAGAGGCTTTCTTGGGAGAACGACACTCAAGCATTTTCCCCTACCAAGACATTCCATTATTAAACAAACCTTATTTATCACTTGGTTAACATGCCAGCAAGGAAACCCCTTGCCCTAAACACAGCCAAGCCCCTCTCCATAGAGTGCTATACATGTAAATGTAGGCCTCAGTGTATGGCTAAAACCATCCCACAGTCCAAAGTCTTCAGTGTTACGTGCCTTGTGCTAGAACACAGGGCCAGCCTTACACAAGGGTGGTTGAGTCTATCTCTATATTATATCTTTATATCTATTGAAAACATAGAAATATATAAATATATAGGATTTCATTTATAGATATATAAGCATGTGATTTTAATCTTTTGTACTGTGTGTATATGTACTGGGATGTGCGTATATACAATATATAGACCATATGCATATGTACTGTATACATACACTAGCTTACATGCACACACATCATACGTGTCTCCAAGGGAGACAGGAATTGCATAGGCATTACTGCATTGGATACAATGGCGGGGGGATTAACGTACCATTTCTCTGCTTTTAAGACCTCTTTTAACAGGGCTGAAAGGGGAATCTGCAAAAGCAGAGGCTGTCACTGCTTATTTGCAAGCCAGCTGTCTAGGCACTGGTCAAACAAACAGCAATCCTCATGAGATAAGAAAGGAGTGGGACTCCAAAGACCCTGCGGGCCATCTGGTTGAGTTTGTGCTGTGAGAAAGAGATGGACCGAGCCTGAATCATGCCTGAACAGTCATACCAGCAAAAGCGTCACCAGTACGGAGGACATGGCTGCAGTTGGCTCAAGACCCAAGGAAGACACCACACGAGGACCCTGCCCACCGTGTCCCCTCGCAGCCCCCGTGACTTCCGTGTGCTTTTGCTGGTATGGGAAGAGCTTTGGTTTCTTGTGAGGATTATCCCTGCTGAGGTCGGTCTTGTGGCTGGAGGGCCCGGACCCCGGGGGACATGGGTGAGCCCTGCAGAAGGACATGTCTAAATGTGCTTCACAGATTTCTGCTTCACAGCAGGGTAAAAGAGGCAAGGAGCCTGAGCAAAAAGTGGGGAAGGGAAATTGGCAACCAAAAATCCCACGGGATAGAAATACAAACCGAGGGTTTGGAGAAGTGTGCATTATTCACAGTCAGATGCCATAGCTAAGATGGAGGGGAAGGAGACAATAAAGAGCTCATTCAAGAAAAACCAAATCCTCTGTCTTTGCAGCCTAACCAGTTCAAGACACTGTGAGCAACACATTCAAAACAGCTCCTCTCGCTTTGTCATCACAGCAGGAAAGGCATTGATCAAACCTGATGCATGGCAAACTTGGAGCCATGGAGGCCTCCCTCAGCACCCTGCTAAGCCCTCCCCATGCCTGCTGCTGCCTCCTGGCCTCACTGCCACCAGGCTGGGCCCAGACAAACAGGGCACAGAGATGCACCTTCCCCTTCTGGGAAAGGCTTGGGAGCCCTGGGAAGCCAGGAGTGCTTTGCATTGGTACTCCTCCCTCCTCCCAATCTTGTCTATGCTGGTAGTCATGTTTCCATCCACAGACTATCCATGATAGTAAGAGCTACAGATCTGATAGGCAGGTTAACCTGGAGGGAAAGCTTGCAAAGCACCTGCATTACCCTAGGACAAAGGCCAGGTTTATTTTCTGATGTGCGGGTAACAGGGGATTGTGTTGGAGGAGCTGGGATGGGCTGGGCTGGGCCAGCTGCTCTACCAAGCTCTTGTCTATGCTCATCACCAATGTAAGGGGTCTCTAACCTTTCCTATCACGGATATCCACAACATCCAGTGGCAGGGAATCACGGTTTGCAAGCAAAGTTATTTGCTAAAGGAACAAGTGCTCTTCCTGTGTCAGCTGGGCTGCCAGAGAATATCACCACATGCTGCACATTTCACTGCACCATTAGAAATAAAAGCTGCCGGTGAAAGGTGTCACTGATGAAAGCAGGATTTGCAAGTGAACCAAAGGGAAGGAGTGACAAATTGGAAGAATAATTTCTGAACAGGCCACTGACAACTCTCACCTTGCCATTTCCTCCCTGGTGGCAAAAGTTAGGAGGCTTGGATTGAGAGTTGTAAACAGGCCTCTTGGGCTGCTCAACACAAGCCCTGGGGGAGCATTCCTCTCTCCAAAGGTGTCTGGAGACTGTCCCCACATGTTCCTTCCCTCCATGTGGGCCAGGCACTTTGATGGGCCTCTGTGCCAAGGAGCTTTTGCTGCTGCAAACAGAAAGGCAGGTGATTTTTCCTCTCCACCCACGAAGAGCTGTGGAGTTCTATGGATTCTATGATCTATGTTCACCTTGCCCATCTCCAGTCAGAAACTAATGGAGCAGCAGTTTTTCTATCTTTTTTTTTTCTTTTTATCTTTTTATCTCCTCAAATTTTAAAAGAAAGGGAGCCTGCCATCTCCCTGGCAGGCAGAAGCTCCAGAGCTTTGTGGCAGCACCCTGAGCAGAGCCAATTCACCATGCCTGGAGAGCTACGAGCACCTTGTGTGGAGAGGTCCCTACTTTATGGTCAGGCAAACAACCACCCGAGGCTGTACAGCTGGCAGGGGGTTTCCAGTTTAATTTTCACTCCTCTGCATGAATGGATCAATTTGATCATAAAACTTGTAAGAAAATACAGGAAAACATGAAAACAAAGCTGTTTTTCATGCCTCCTAGGTGTGTCATATCAATGCCCCTGTGTTGCAACTGTGTGATGCCCTGACCTAGCTTGTGACATTTCCATGAGGACCACAAGGAAGAGCACCTAGCACCTGCACCCCTGGCAGCGGTTCAGCAGCAGGTGGGTGGCCCTGGTGCAGGTGCCCTCTTCTGCCCGAGCCAGCCTCAGGCTGCACGTGCTGTCAGAGGTAAGGCAAGGGGTAAGTGCTACAGAGGGTGCTGACCAGCCCTCGCTGCTACATTCACAGGGTCCACTCTGCTCCGCTCAGACCATCTGACTGAAAGGCCCTGTTTTACAGCAAAGGGGCAGTGTCAGGACAAAAGGACAGGCCACCACTTGTGCTTTGGGTGGGCTCAGTCCCTCCTCAGTCCCACAGGGACAGAGGCAAACACTTCCAAAACCCTGACCAACACCAGCCTAGCTGTTCCTGTGTGGTCTGAAAGTTGAACCAGTCCATAGTGGCTTTGCTGCACACCTCTGCCAGTGCTGGCTGTGAAGTTCTGCTGAAGGCAAAGGGATTAGCAGGAGGTGAGTGAGACCTAGGTAGAAGTGTGTGTTTTCCTGGGGAAGACAGTGCGTGAACCCTGGCAGTGAAAGTGACTCAGAAAGAGATCAGTTCCAAACATGCTACATCTCCATTGAAAACAAACAAAAAAGTTTAAAAAATAAAATAATATTATATATATATATATATATTTATATAAATGAAAAGCTATTAACTAGCAGCAACGGTTCTAGAGATATCTTAGCACCAAGACCAAGGGCAGGGGGGTAACAGGAGAAAGGAAAGGTTCAGTGTTGCTGATACCACCATCATGTTTCCAAACAACACAGCTTGGCACAAAGCTCATCCCTCTGGGAAATGAGAACATGTTGGCTTGGACACCTTTTGGACCACACGTCTCACTCCCATGATGGTCTGGTCAGGTTGGTGCTGTCCATGCCACATCAGCAGGGCAAGGCACTAGCATCTGTGGAGTTTTTGCACCTTTTCTGTTTGTGTGGTTTTTTTGGTTGGTTGGGGTTTTTTTGTGGTTTTTTTTTTCTCTTTTCTAACCTGAAGTGATATTGTGTGGATGGAGCTTGTTTACTTTAAAAGAATAAAACAAAGAAGAGCCCCAAGCCCACAAAACAATCTCTTTGTGATGGAAGGTGCAAGTCCCCCATTCACATTTCAGCTGGACTCTTCATTCCTTCAAGAAAGGAAGAAATATTTTGCAGGAAGAAGCAGAGCATCCCTTCTTCCTGCTGTCATCAGTCTGCTGTGCTGTGGAACATGTTACCTTGGTCACAAGAGAGTAAGTGAACCTTTGTAGGACATCACACATGAATATAATCCAAGATAATCTTGCATTGATAGCTCCTGCCACCAAACTGCAGCAGGTTTTTCTTTCAGTCATTCCAAACAAAACAAAACAAAACAAAACAAAACAAAACAAAAACCCCACAACAATCTAGGATTATAAAGACATGGTATAAATAATGTAAATTAGAATATAATTTTTTAAGCCTTTGAATCTCCACCCAGAGGTGGCTCTTGACTCATTGGCTGTCTAGCTTCCACAGCAGCCCTGGTTTTGAATGAATAGTTGTATATATATATATATATTTATCTCATACAATATAAAAATATAAATGCAAAAATTTCCCCCTGCCTTCTCTATTTTGCTATTTTATAGTCTGCACATGACATCATGTTATAACATATGTATGATAGACTGGTACTATGGTTATAATAAAAGGAGCTGAAAGCCAAGTATTACTCTACAGCCCAAAGGTAGGGAGAACTGAGAAAGGGGCATCACAGTTTAGTGGAGGCATTTGTTTCTAAATCAGAATAAAAACCCAAAATAATACCCCCAGCCCTTCTCTCCTGTCAGTAATTTTTTGAGTGAAGAAAGCTTCCACTCAGCTGAAGAGAACTGGGTGGAGCTGGGGGCAACAAAACACACGGGATGCTCTGTCGGAAATCAGAAATCTGACGGTTGCCAACAAAAGGCTCAAATGGCTCAATAACTGGGCTGAACAATGGAAAGAGAGGCAGAGATTGAAACCAAGGGGAAAACAAACAAACAAACAAACAAACAACCCCAAAATAAAAACAAAACAAAAAACAACCCAGCAAACCGACAACACACATACAAAGGAAACTGCTGGGAGGATGAGGCTGACAAAGACCCGTTGTCTAGCTTATAGGTTGTTAGGTTTGAACATGTAGAGTATGGCCCCAGCACATGCTTCTAAAGAATGAAATGTTGCCACCTACATTGCAGCTGCCATGGTTGGAGACACCAGTAAATGTCTAAACATTGTCTCAATCTTTAAAATTCTGCTTAGCTTCTATCAGACGCACATCGTCTTAAATTTTCAGTGTGGGTTTTTCCTTAATATAGATAATATATATATATTTTATATAATATATCAAAGTTTAGAGTATAGATTAAAAAAATTATCTGATCTGAGGCATTCCTTCCTAAATATCAGGGTAAAACTCAGAGCCATGGTCCATGCTCTGCAACATCGGCTTCTGGTCAAGAGATGACATCCTGCTCAGCATTTCGGCTGAGAGCGCGTAACTATTGCCTGACTTCTCCTCGAACCAGCTATCGAGTGCCCTTTTGCAATCGAAGTTGGCAATGGGCGGCCCGTTAACAGCAATTGTCAACAGGTCACTGAGCTGCTCCAGCGTGAGCCTAGAGCGGTTGTTCTTGCGCACTCTCTGCAGGGCGGTGCGCCCCTTCTCACAGCAGGCCGAAGAGGTGGGAAGGACTTTGAGGATCTGAACTATTTTATTTAGGAGGGGAAATCTCTGTTTGTATTTACAAATGTGACTGAGCAAGTCTTTAAAACCATTTTTGGTATAATAATCCACCTTGAGTTCTCGCCACTCCATCAGCAGACTCCCTCGGGTGTCCATCCCCTCTCGGCAAACCTCTCTGGAAAATGATGGGACTGTCTCCAGGTGTTCAAATATTTGTACCATATCCTCCTTCCCATAGCTCATGAGCTCATCAGTGCTTCTGGGCCAAGCTGCAAGGTCAAACACCTGACAAGCCTTCACAAATGTCCGGCTGCGGGAATCGAACCTTTGGGCTAGGATCACTTGGGTCTTCTGGCAGATCTTTTCTCTGATCGACTGGAATTTGGCTTCAGCCACCCGTAGATTNTTTGAATCTCCACCCAGAGGTGGCTCTTGACTCATTGGCTGTCTAGCTTCCACAGCAGCCCTGGTTTTGAATGAATAGTTGTATATATATATATATATTTATCTCATACAATATAAAAATATAAATGCAAAAATTTCCCCCTGCCTTCTCTATTTTGCTATTTTATAGTCTGCACATGACATCATGTTATAACATATGTATGATAGACTGGTACTACAGTTATAATAAAAGGAGCTGAAAGCCAAGTATTACTCTACAGCCCAAAGGTAGGGAGAACTGAGAAAGGGGCATCACAGTTTAGTGGAGGCATTTGTTTCTAAATCAGAATAAAAACCCAAAATAATACCCCCAGCCCTTCTCTCCTGTCAGTAATTTTTTGAGTGAAGAAAGCTTCCACTCAGCTGAAGAGAACTGGGTGGAGCTGGGGGCAACAAAACACACGGGATGCTCTGTCGGAAATCAGAAATCTGACGGTTGCCAACAAAAGGCTCAAATGGCTCAATAACTGGGCTGAACAATGGAAAGAGAGGCAGAGATTGAAACCAAGGGGAAAACAAACAAACAAACAAACAAACAACCCCAAAATAAAAACAAAACAAAAAACAACCCAGCAAACCGACAACACACATACAAAGGAAACTGCTGGGAGGATGAGGCTGACAAAGACCCGTTGTCTAGCTTATAGGTTGTTAGGTTTGAACATGTAGAGTATGGCCCCAGCACATGCTTCTAAAGAATGAAATGTTGCCACCTACATTGCAGCTGCCATGGTTGGAGACACCAGTAAATGTCTAAACATTGTCTCAATCTTTAAAATTCTGCTTAGCTTCTATCAGACGCACATCGTCTTAAATTTTCAGTGTGGGTTTTTCCTTAATATAGATAATATATATATATTTTAT
>VXBC01010271.1:631828-672187 GCA_013399945.1 Ploceus nigricollis | reverse complement strand
CCCCTTCTCACAGCAGGCCGAAGAGGTGGGAAGGACTTTGAGGATCTGAACTATTTTATTTAGGAGGGGAAATCTCTGTTTGTATTTACAAATGTGACTGAGCAAGTCTTTAAAACCATTTTTGGTATAATAATCCACCTTGAGTTCTCGCCACTCCATCAGCAGACTCCCTCGGGTGTCCATCCCCTCTCGGCAAACCTCTCTGGAAAATGATGGGACTGTCTCCAGGTGTTCAAATATTTGTACCATATCCTCCTTCCCATAGCTCATGAGCTCATCAGTGCTTCTGGGCCAAGCTGCAAGGTCAAACACCTGACAAGCCTTCACAAATGTCCGGCTGCGGGAATCGAACCTTTGGGCTAGGATCACTTGGGTCTTCTGGCAGATCTTTTCTCTGATCGACTGGAATTTGGCTTCAGCCACCCGTAGATTTTTCACAGCAATGCCATTAAAGCTTTCACGGAAGTTTTCCTCAAACTCCTGCAAGTACTCCCCAGGGGAGTCTGCTAGCCGGCTGATCTCCTGGATGGCCTCCTCTATTTTATCGTCCACCTGCGACACAAGAAGGTACTCCCCTTGGAAGACGTAGGCAAGGCGTGAAAGCACAGCAATCACGTCCAGCAGGAAGTAGATGAGTTTAATCGACTGGTAGTCCATCAGGAACTGCAGGAGGGCCAAGGCAATGGCAGAAGCATCTGCCCTTTGGGTCTGGCCACTGACATCTTTGAGATGGGCCACAACCTCAAGGTAATCTTTGATGAGAGCGTTGAGCACGTTCTGTTCCCCAATGATCCACTTCACTGCTCGAATGTCCCCCAGGAACTCGGTCTCCTCACACAGAGTGGCAGCAGTGACCCTTAACTCGCACATGAGTCGAGGAGAATAACGATAGAAACTGAGCAGTTGCTTCAAATTGTTTTCTAGCTCCTCCAGACATGGTAGTTCCTTCCCACTAATGGCATCCAAAATTTCCAGGTGGGGCCTATGCACCATAAAGGGAAGGCAGAGAAGCCAGGGCAAGGTCTTTCTGATTGTCATGAACAAGTTGGCTCTCAGGCTGGCGGTAATGTTAGCACCATCAACTCCCAAGCCGATAGTTGGCTTCTCATCCTGCAGTCGTATTCCCAGGCTGGAAAATGCCCGGTCTAATGCTTGAAGGTAACTGTCTGTCGTAGAAAAGCCGAGTTCCTGAAGAGACAGGAATTCAGTTGCTGGAGGCCCATCGCTGCTCGTGTACTGCACATAGACCGCAACTGTATCTGCAAGCAAGTCGTCGCTCTGCCCATCCAGAATGATGCTGAGGAAGGGAGACTGCCGGATGCGCTCAACCAGGTCCTCTCGGAGAGCCCGGGCGATATGGTGAATTAAGATCTGGCAGTCTCCTTCATTCATGTACTGATCCACCACCTTGAGTTCACACTTTCTCAGTAGTTCTGCCAGAGGCCGAAAGTCATAGTAGGGCCTGCCCTCCAGGGCCAGGTGGTAGGCTGTATTGAAGAGCAGGGTCATATTTCGGCACATCTCTTCTGTCTTCTCTGGGTGCATCCTGAGCTTGTAAAGCTGCAGGCACTTCTTGTGGAGGTTGCTCTGGCTGTGAAGCTTTATCGTGTGTATCTTGAACTGCTTAGAGCCAATGATGAAGGCTGAAGTCCGAGAAGACTGCACTGTGTACTGCCTACAGACATGGCACCACATCTCATTCAGCGTCGGGGAGTACCGCAGAAACCAAAACTTTTTAAGCCACTCTTGCTTGAACCGCCGTATCCTCCGGCCCGTCGCAGAAGACATCTTAGAAGGCTCATCTGTAGCAGCAATCATGTCATTGGAAACTGATTCATCAGCAGAATCCACCTCTTGGTCATCGTCCTCCATGATGGTGGGAACTGAGATGATGCTTTCTGAAGCTGTAACAAAAAAATAAAAAAAAGGAAAAAAAAATGATATTTACAAAGTTGCTGAGCTAGAGAAGCATCCTACTGGTGACAGTAAGAGCATTGCCCAAAGAGCTGGCCACAACCTCTCTTCTCCTGCCCGCAATACATTATGGATAGAATTTGAATCATGACTTTGAAGGGAAAAGAAATCAATATTTCTGCATAAGACCTTTGTCTCCAACATGCCATAATGAACAGCAAAAAAACACACTACATCCTGGCCACTTGAACAATACACTGTGTGACCCAAATATTCCTTTTACTGAAGGCTCCTGGCTGCTTGACAGCAGGAGGAAATGCTGGCGGAAATGAAATGTATCTTCAGAAAGGGACACGTGGTTGTGTTAAGGCAGCGGAGGAAACAGAGAGAGATTTCCAACAAGGGACACAGCAGGACATAATTTCATACACAAAGAGAAAACATTTCAGCATTACCACAGAGTCATTCACACTTTCTTGGTAGCATGTGAGGCATTGTGGAAGGTCTTCCGCTGAAAGAGAATGCATCAAAAATACAGCAAACAAACTGTCTGCAATGGAATGTCTTTTTTATTGGTAGTGCATTATCAATTACAATGGCAACAAATAGAGCAAATTGTCATACAGAGTCTTTCCCAAACAGCGTTTTCCACTGTACCCACAGCATCAGCTCCTGGCCCACCCAGTCACAAAACCTAACAAAGAACCTTCCATGGAACCACAGGTTCACCTGAATACTCAGAGCAAAATGCTTTAGATGGATACACAGCACACAGGCATCTCACTACTCTCCTTAGGCAGGGTTTGGAGAATGCTCTAACTCGGCAAGGCTTACCTGTGGGGTCTGAGAACTCTTGGAGCTCGGGTACCTGGGGCGGTAACACGGGTGCCTCGGGTAACTTCCCAGATCTCAGCATGTCTAACTCAGCCTGCAGCTCCCGGATTTTCTTCTTCAGCCGGATGCAGTTGGGGCAGAAGGATGTGGTGGGGATTTCATGGGAGTTGCCTTGTGCAGAGGCCAGTGACAGCTCAGTTGGGCTGTCTGCTTTAAGTGACAGGGGCTCTTCTTCCTCGTCTTCAAGGATGCTCATCTCCTTGGCTGAGATGAAAGAGGAACTGTGAGGGACCCTCCATTCGCTCTCACTCTGGTTTCTGCTGAGGCTCAGGGAGCCATGCTGCATGGCATTGCCACACTGCTCAAAGATGTCTTCAGCCTGGTATTTAGATGCTCTTCTGAGGGAAAGTGGTGTACTTGTTGCTAACTGGTTCTCTTCAAACTTGGCAGACTCCAAAGAAGCCTCCAGGACATCTTTGAAGATGAGGTCAATTTTTTTTTTCTTTGTTTGGGGGTGGGATTCCCCCTCGTCACAGCTGCGCTTGTAGGGGCTCTTCCCCTGCTTTAAGGTAGTGAACTGGAGTGCTCCCCTCGCATCCTCTTGATTTTCTACATTCTTTTCTGACTTTTCATTCTGTAACATTTTGTCTCCTAGAATGGAAAACGAGGGGTGGGGATTATCACTGGGAACTGAGCAACATCCCTCAATCTAAAACCCAAACAAAAAAGAACAAAAAGGCAGACTGAATCCCTGCAGGTCCGCGTATTATGTTACAAGCCAGGGAAATGACACAACTCAGTGGAAACTGAGGCTTGCAAGAGGAGAAGCCCCACTAATGGGCATGTCTGCAAAAACAGAGACAGTCCTGGGTAACCACAGCAGAGTAGAACCCACACACTTCAAAGAGAAGAGAAACTACAGGCAGCTTGTTTAACCTAAAGGTATAACCAACCTGCGTTGGAAGAGGACTATGAGGTGAATGACTGATCATGGTGGAAACTATACCCAGAGCCTAAGTGCTATTTTGGCTGGCTGGAAGTCCTGTGCCTGTTTTGACTTGGTAAAAGGTATCAAGCATACAGCAGTGCAGCGAGAGATTTACACCATTTCATGACAGTCCCAGTGTCTGTGCACGCCATGGCACAAAGTTTGCAAGCCCCTTTACTCTTGTTCAGTTTGGAGGCTGCTCCAGAAATGCAAAGCTAAAGGAGTAAAAACAACTTGCACACTTAAAATCTAAGGTACACATTGTCAACTGAGCTACAACAGGTGAATGCCCTCCAAGGATGGGACATCTAGCTTGTCCTGGTGGAGTCTGAGAGGATGACCATTCAGTAATTGAAAAAAAACTATTAAAAGCAACCTCATATAAATTATTAATTGCTTAAAATAAAGGGAATAGCCAGATTTCCTTACCTGGAAATTCAAAAGACGATAGGTCTGGCTCAATTTCCATCACTCTTCTATCTTGTAAATAACTTCAAGCATTGATGGCTTCCCAAACAAGACGCTGCTTTATGCTGATTTTTGGTTTTGTTTGCTTAAAGTGTATTCATGCTTTCATAAGAGTTATGGAGCAAAAGCTACCATTCCCTCTCTAAGGAGAGCAATGCTAAGAATGCAAAAAAGATGCAAGACTTGAAACAGTTAGAGTAAGGCACTGTATAAAAGGGCTGGCCTGAATGGATGGAATTTTGCACTGGTTTGGATGCTGGCTGGGAAACCCAGCCACTTCTTTAGTGAATCCATAACAACAGATCTCATTTTCAACACACTGATGAGAATTTCTATGGACAAAGCTTTCAGTCTCTCTCTTAGTATTTCCCCTGTTATGGACCATAGCAACTACTGTGAGAGGTAGTGATTTAGAGAACAGGTTCTTCTTTCTCGGTGATTTTTTTTCCCCCAACCAGCTGAGTGCTTCAGCCCTATGGAAAAGCTAGAAATCACAAGACGATCCCTCATATTATTGGTCTCAACTCCAATGATGAGGCAGGTCAGAAACTATCAACAGAAACAAAACCCAGGAACCATGTTATTTTTCTGTGAGTTCATTTCATTTGACAGACTCATCTGCAGGGATTTGAAATCTTTTAAATAGAAAGTGACTCAGAAGATTTTTGTGCTGCTTCCTGACCACTTCCCAGTGCCCTCCCAGCTGAGGCTTCGATGTCTCTCTCAAGTCTAGCAATGGCCCAGGTGATGCTCCGTTTTAACAAAATCTCCGTGCCCCTTTTGTGAAGGCAGGCTGAGCCCAGCTTGCAGCAGGATGAGCTCACCAAGATGTCAGGGGATTTCTGGAATGGTCTCTGTAGCCAAATGAGTTTCTACCTGAGGGTACATTAGGTTGTGGCAGGTTCTGGAGAGTCCTGAGGCAGATCTTCACCACACTTGTAGCACAGAGCAGGCTGTGAGTTACTGTTTCAGCTCCCACAAACCATGGCACCATGACAATCCAGGACTAAAGGCATGTCTGCATGGCAGGGCAATAGCTTGTAACCTCGGTGCCCCTGTAGAGCAGCTGCTCCAAGGGCACAGACTGTCTCTTGCTGTACCTTCAGAAAGCACTAAGCCATCTGGATGACTAATGTGTACATGTTACTGCAGCAAAATCACTGCAGCCTGTACCTAATCACTCACTGGTGTTCATTAACATAAAAAAGCAAATTCATACCAATGTTAATTCAGAAGTGGGAATTGCCCAAGTACAGCCACCAAGATGTAACACTGCAAGTGCATAACAACCCTAAAGTCATAGAGATAACCAGCTTTTTCAGGACTTCTTGTCCACCCCATGACTGAAGAGGAGACACCTTTTACCAAGTCAAGGCAGCAACAGCAGCTGTGTAATAATATACTCAGGAATCGTAATTACAAATTATATTTAGTGTGGCTGCCCCTCTGAGGCCCTGCCATTCTGCATCTAGCCTGGAAAGAAATGCTCCTAATTCACTTCAGGTATCAGCATTGTACAGATGAACAGATGCATTAAGAATTTTTGCTTTCCTCTAAAGCAGCTTCCTATATTGCTGACAATATGTGGGCCCAAAGGACTGCTGGGTTTGTTTCAACATTGCTACTCTTTAGACAAGATAACAATTTTTATCCAAGGAAGAATCAGTCTGACAAGTACAAAGCCTCCTGTACGTTGTATACACATTCTAAGGTTGTGAGACTAAGGAGCTGATGTCGCGCTGATCCCAAATTATCTTTCTGAAGAAAGAGGAGATAAATTAAACGAGGAAAATGGACATACAAACACACCAAGGAAATCTCATTCATATGGACACAAAACCAGACAGAGCTCCCTCAAACAGGCTGCTCACAGGAGCCAGAGAGAGCAGCATGTTCAGAGGAAAAACCTAACGCTGTCTTGTAGGATCATCAGCTTGGCAATCTTTGGGCCAGAGTCTTGTGACAGGGGTGCTCTGTGATCCCTGGGTGTTGCATCAAGCCCTTGCAGCACACACACACACAGCATGGCACAACACAACACATGACGTGACACATCACAGCACAAATCTTTCTTTCATGATCTCCATGACTGTGGGTATCTTATTCTTCTTGTACACCCATCTATCTATGCCAGGCAGAGCTGGTGGCTCTCACCCGGAGGTGCTCTGCTTCTAGAAATGCAGCTCTCCTCACACAGCCTGTGCAAAACCTACTTCACCCACCACACTTGGCCCAACTGTGGGGCAGCCTGAGGGGGATGAGGATAGAGGATGGAGAGGGAAGGGACTCACCACTTGTAAAATTTCTGTTCATGGTTTCCTGGGACATACTGTGCAACCGCTTCATGTAATCCTCACTGTACCAGACCCGCAGCTTCTCCCCAGGGTGGATGTCACGGCAGGCACGGAAGTAAATCCTCTCGCTGTGCTGAAAGGCCATCAAGTTCTGCTCCCTCTCCTCGCGGGAGATGATGACGTATCTGAGGGCAAGGGGATAAGGCAGGTGTGAAGCACAAACTTCTCTCCTGTGCCCCCCCTTGCATCAGAATGATAACCATGAAGAAGCCAGAATGACCTTCAGAGAGAGACATCAACACGGCCAGGCTGGAAAGCATGGAGTTATAAGCAATGGTGTGCAAACGAGCATGGACACCCAGGGAACAGTAAGCCAGTGGGGCCATTTTTTGCTGGGGAAGGGATGACACAAATGCACATCCAGTCTGAAGGGATGTCTGCCAGCAAGGGTGACAGTCTCTCCCAGTCAGAAATATCTTTGCCTAGTGATGGAAACAAGGACTTCTGGACTCCCACCATCACTTCATGTCCCAGGGCTCCCTCCCTTGTTCTCAGGAATATCTGGAATACGGCAGGGTTCCTCTGCCTGTCTGTTTCCTGATAACACTGCCTTCCTTTTTTAGTTGGTAACAGATTGGCTTGCTTCTGTTCTCTCAGGCAAGCAGAATTGAGATTCTAAGGACAGAAACATGGATACCTAATGGGCATGGGAGTATGTGCTGGTTGTCCAAGGACATGTCAGTATTGGAAGGTTTTGCACTTTGTAGTTCAGCAGGGTGTGACATAAAAAAACAATTCAGCTCTGCAAGTGGAAACCCCAGCACCACATTGTGGGGATCTCCTGGCAGTGCTGACAAAAAGATCACTTTCAGGGCATGGGATTTATTTTCCTGATTCAAAACAGCTTCATTTCAGCTCAGCAGAAATGTATTTATTCCTACTCCAAGCAACTGGCCCTCTGTGCAACTTGTTAAGACAGAGATCTATCACTAGGGTCATATTATTTGCTCTCACACTCCTCATATTCCTGCTATAGGACATGAAAAAGGCTTGGTAATACTGGTTTCAGTTGCCATCAGCATGAGCTCACAACACCTACTGAGGAAGAAGGCCCCATTACAGCATGTGTAGACCCCAAATCAGACGTGAACAGCTCATAGCTAAAACTTATTTTTCTCATACGCCATTTGCCTCTGTTGTTCAGCACGCCCTGCTGCAGCAACCTCAGCAAAGGGAAGGAGCCTGCAGGGGAGCATACGGCTCCTCTGACACCTGCTGCTATCAGTCCTTGCCTAAGTTCCCTAATGTATGTACAGGTATTTCTTTGGCTTAAGAATCTGTCAAATTTTTTGAATATTCTACCTTCTCTAGCCATGTGAATGCACAGATAAAGACACAAGTCCACCTGCACGTGATCCCACTAACCCACAAAATAAGGTCACAAACTTGGTGAAACCTCCCACAAAACACAGAAGACAAGTCTGGAGTGGCAGTGTCTCAGACTGCCTGAGGCTCTGGTTTTAATGTTAAGCAACTGTGCATGTGCCTGCAAGCAGTTGTATTTTTCCTAATGTGTGCTACCCAGGATTCTCTGCCATCTTCAGTAATTATTTAAACAGCAGACTGGTATTGCCAACATTGGCTTTTATTAACCCTTATTTACCTCTGATCACAAAACAAAGGAAATTTTGAAGTACCAGTTTGTGTGTTTGAGAAGGAAGAGAGACCTGGACCAGTGTGGTGGGAAGGAGGTCCTGCAATAGCACACAGCTGCTATTTTGCTTTTATCACTCCTCAAAAGGTGTATCAGGCCTTCAGCCAGCCATGAGATATGCAACCCTTGAGACAGACCAATGTGCTGATGCCTTCCAGCACAGGAGATCCTAGAGGATGCTCTCTCCAGTCCAAACAAAATGTCAGGATGCTTCCTAGCAGCAGCTAAGGAGAGACCCTGCTCTGCATCTCACCTTCCAAACAGATCAGGCTGCCCCTGTGAAGATTTATCAACCTAAAGACACTCAGAGGTCCTTAATATAACATACATGACCTGTACGTCCACAGCCAGTGGCACCGCGGAATTCATGCAGCAGTGGCAGGATGGTCTAGTGCGTTTTCAGCAAACTGTATTTGACAGTGAGATGTAGAAAATACAACTTTGAATGTTAACTAATAGTTAACTATTCCCACCAGGGCTCACTTTTATTATGAAGTATTTTGTTAAGCATGAGCATGAACTTTTTCTGTTCACTGCTCTCCTTCTGCCTCTACAGCCCTCCACGTTTCTGCCCGAGTATCCTTCAGCTCTGCTGCCCGCATCCTGTGGCTCTGACCACCTGCTGGAGCAGCAGGGAGCTGGGAGGAGAGTGCAGGCTGGAGGGCATGAGCTGCAGCACTGCTGCAACACTGCAGCAAATGCTGCCTGGCTGCTCATCCAGCCTCCTGCAGCCACTGGCACAGCCACTCTCATCAGGAGCCCCCAACAGAGAGTTCTGTGATAATCCAGTCACAAACATGCTTCTTCACAGCTGCACTCAGCTAGCAAGTGAGTGAGGAAGCTGTGTATCTGTGATACTTCCCTGAGGTAAGGTAAATGGGATGAGATCATCCACACAAAAGAAACTGTTTTGAACGAGTGCTGCCCAGCCCCAGGCTCCAGTTTCCCCAGAGGCACAAAAGACACAGGTTACAAAGGACTGCCTAAAGCCCACATTCCAACTGCTGGTCTGAGACACTTAGTGCCACTGCACACCACAGCTGAGAGGCAGATGCTTTCCAAGGATGGAGAAAATCATTCCACAAAAGTGCAGCCAGCTTGGTGAACCAGGGGCACAAACAACCTGCTGAGGAGAGACCGCATGATCAGCCTTCACTGACATACATCCCAAGGCCAAAGTGCTCACATCCTGAACAACCCAACCCTTCCTGTGAAGGCTGCATAGTGTCCAATCCCCTTCCCAATGCCAAATACTCCATTTGGATTGAAGCAAGGAGGCTACCTTGGTTTGGACACCCAGGCCAGGCATGGTTAGGCTGACCCAAGCACTGCACACTCATGGGCAAGGCCCCGCTTGCAGAGCAGGTTTCCCAGGGGAGGATCCCGTGATCCTCAGAGGAGGAGCAGTCATACTGCTCCTTTGGGAGACCCAGACACTCTCAGCTGCACCTGGTCCTGCAGAGAGGCATTGCCACCAGCCACAAATCCATCATTTCATGTCCTGTCTAGTCCTTGGGACAGGCCAGCCTCCAGAACACCACAGTTCCTGACCAGGCTCCTCAGGACCAGACATTGCACCAATGGAGACCACTTCTGACCCATCTGCAGCTACTGGGGCTGGGATCAACCCCATAGCTGTCAGAGGCACAGCCCCTTGCTCTGCAGGACCACCTTTCCCACAGACTCTCTAGCTAGCAGCAAATAAAAATCATAGTTTCATTTTTACTAAGGCCCAGCCACTCAGGACACCAAATTCCCAAGTTTTGGGATGGGAAGTGAGCATGCCCAGAAAAAATGTCAAGTTACTTTTCTGCAGCTGGGATCATTCCTTGCTTTCCAAGGATGGAGGCCTCTGGTGAGGATCCAGAAGAGACGGTGAGGAACCAGAAGAGACGGTGAGGAGGGCGGAGACCTCTGCAGTTGGAGGGAGGCTCAGGCTTCTCCCCTTCCCTCTCCACTATCGCCCTGGACTTGCCTCATGGCTCCCTGCTGCTCACTCCATAGCCACTGGCCTTTCTCAAACCAACTTCAGGCACAGAGCCAGGGCAGGAGATCCCATGCAAAAGAGCAGCCACCAGCCCAAGCTGATGCCATGGGATGCCATAACCATAAACCCTGCCTCTGTGCTCTGATGTCAAGTGTCTCCAGGAGACCCACATCTGTGACAGGCTGGTTACCAGCTCAGGCAAAAATTGTAGAGAGAAACAAACGACTCAACAGCAGCTGTGTTAAAAGTGTTATATATTTATTGCATTCTTAAAAAAAATACTTTTAAAGAGAGAATTTTTTCAGCAGGTACAAGACATGGAGATACTGGGGTTGAGCACAGCAGTTTGCTTTGACACAGACACTTACTTCAACAGCCAGTTAACATGAGAGGTGCAGGAAGAAGTATCCTTTGCGAGCCAGTACAGAAAAGCCACTGCACCGAGGGGTCTACACAGGGCAGGAGATATCTCCCCAGATCTGGGCCAATCTGTAATAGTCCACAGAGGAAGCTAGGGGAGACATCAGGCAGTTTATAGTAAAAGGTCCTTTCTCCTGACCAGTGCCCAGCCTCTGGGGATTTGCATTAAGGGCTGTGCATCCAGCACCAGGATGCTCTCTGTAAATACATCTGTGTGGTCAAACTGATGACAGTAATGATGTTAACTCCCTCCAGCACCCAGCACCTGCAGGAGTCTCCTCCTTTGCAGACCTGAGGGTTCCCAGAAGAGATCCTCCTGGACAACATCAAAGGAGCTAATCTTACCATTATACCCATGGGAGGGCATCAGTAGGGACCAAATATTATAAAAATATGAAATATTAATATATAGCAGCAGCACTATATTGACTCAGCCTTTAAAACATATCACCTTTTTTTCAGCTCTCTCTGATTCATAAATTACATCCACTTCTGTCACATTTCCCAATCTCCCCTTCATCTGAAGAGAGGCTGTGACTTTTGCAGAATACAAATGTTTCAACAGAAGTAAAAGGACATCCTCAGTGGAAGGTGAGCAAATTCTGCCCTGGTGTAGCACCAGCATTAAAGGGAATGTCCTCTTCATGAAACCAGTTGGATCATTCCTCAGGAATGAGGCTTTTTTCCTTGCCTGACCACTACTTCCTTGAGCAATCTTTTATTGCACCACTAAAAACAAATTACAATGAACTTTTCAGGAAAGAAGCTAGTGCACTATACTTTCAAAGGAGAGGCCAGACAGGTTAAAGATGACCCTTGAAGACCACACAAAACAAGCCATCCTTCTGCTACACTGTGCTGCCTATGTTCAATTCCACAAAATTTTCTGTAACTTTTTTGCCAAGTCTGTAGGCCAGCCATGGCATGATGATGCACACTCATATTAACTGGAATAGTGTCCTGCAACCAACCTCCAAATACAGTAGAAGAGCCTGGAGAGCACAGTGTGCTGTGTGGTTAACACCTTGACCCTCCTCCCTGCTGAAGCTTATCAGGATAATGGTCTGGCTTTTTCCAGAGATGGGGGCAGCATGCTAGATGCAGAGGTGAAAATTAAGGAGAAGACAGACATATTATAAAAGAGCTACCACATACATTATCACCACCTGCAGTGACACTATTAAAGCCTAGTTCCAGATTCAGTGTTGTACATGGGAACCTTACACAGCTCTAGAGCAATTCAAATGTTGTAACACAGTTCTTTCTTGCATCTATATTGGGAAAGAAAGCAGTATAAAACCAACATGTTTAAGATTTCAACCTATGTAGCTGTGAATTTAGACTGTAAACCCTTCATGACAGGAAAACACAGTACAGATCCCACCCTAAATAAAACTAAGTGCAAAGTAACTCTACTGAAGCTGACAGAGTTACAGTAAAACAAAACCAAACTGGCTTGATGTCAGAAGCAGGCCCTACATCTTTTCTGGTTTCTGTTCAGTCTCCCGTATTTTGAAGGTGTGAGGTGGTTCAAAACTGAAGATTTGACAACATTTAAGAAAATAATGATACAATTATCTTTAAATGTTGTCATATGATGAAACAATTGTATTTTAACTGCAATTGTGAAAGGTAGGGGTTTCAGACTGGAGCAAACAAAAGTTGAACTGTGGCACTGCAGATCCTTGCAAAGGCCTATGCCTTTAACTACCCTTTTCAGCAGTCTAAAACCCCATGGTGCTCAAACCTGTCCTCAGAATCGTGCCTTCTGCCCTTCCTTGCACAAGCTCTGCTTTTACACTCCTCTCCCCAACGCTGTGTGTAAGTCACAGTAAGCCCCGGACAGCCCACTATTGCTGAATGAAAGATAAAAGCAATGATCAATAAGAGTTTTTATCATCATAAGGCTGTATTTCTGCACATACTGCATATACTAATAATCAGGAAGATGATGGGAATGCAGTAGTAGGATAAATTTGTGAGTTGATTGCAAAGGGATCTCTGTAGCATGCTGTTTCAGTAAATAATATTTCACAGGCATGGGAAGAGATCAAGATAATGATTTCTATTGCATCTCTTAGTTTATACAGCATTTAAAGCATGGGGAAGCCAGTGAAAACTCTTAATCCCTATGAACCCAAAGATGTCCTATTTCCAAGCTCTACAGTATCTGAGATTCCTCTTGGCCATTGCAGAGTGCCAGTCATACAATTAGCTGCCATACTCATACTGCTCTGTTAGTCAGCAGGGGAATGGATGGGTCGGGTCAGCTGTTGACCTTCCTACAGAATACTGATACACATGGAGAAGCCATGAGAACATGCAGCAGCTCAGGAAGGGGCATCCTTCTTCACTTTATATGAAACAGACTAAAAATGATGTTTTCTTTTTCGTGACCTGGTGGCCCATGCAGGAGTAGTCCGTTTTAGAGAGTTTTGGTTAGACTCTGCACTGGGCTTCGGGGGCTGTTTAGAGCAAGCTGCTTGCAGACAGGACCCTGGCATGACACTAGGATCTTGTATCCTATGGAAAGCCTGGACCCCATCACGTATTTCTGTCAGTGTCTGACACATCTGGCCAACCTGGCTGGTGAGGTCAGCCACGCTCTGGCTGATGGCATGCATGCTATCTGCCATGTCCCTATGAATGGCCACCAGCTCCTGGCAGAACTGCCTGAACAGGTCTGTTTGCTGTGCATGGGAATGGAGAAGCTGGCGGTCGAAGCTGGAGAGGGGCGGGCTCCTTGTGCGGGGGTGCGGGGGTCTGCAGGCCGAGGTGGTGCGTGGGGATGGACAGTGCAGGTCCTGCCTTTGGCTGGCAGCTTCTGAGGGCTCTGATGAGGAAGAAGTGTGAAGCACGGAGGGCCTGGAGAATGGATTGACATCTGCACCAGCCCTCGGCAGCGAAGCGAAGTGGTGCTCCTGAGAAGTGCCTGGCATCTCTTCATCTTCATCAGCTTAAACAGAAGAGGAAGCATGAATTATTAATGTGAAATCCATCTCAACACTGGCTTCAGTTTCAGGATATCTCAAAGAACATGGAAAAAGGGTTTTCCCCTCCCCCCAGTCTGCCAGTTCAGACAAGCCTGTAGCTTCTGATGCGTAACTCAACATGCAAGTGCTGCAATGTTAGCATCTGTGTGACAAACTTAGCCATGAGAAACCTGAGACTGGATGAACCCAAGCTATTGTGGTATTCTGTACAAAGCACTGTTCATTACTAGAATATGAATCCATTTCAGACAGTAGCAATGACTTCTCTTCCCCAAACCCATAGGGAGCTAGCACAAATATTCTGGAGGGACACAGACTTCTCATGGAAAAATCCTGCTCCCCCGTCATTTTTCACATTCTCTGCACTGAGAAGAGCGTAGATGTTGTATTTGCTGCTCTCAAAGTGTGCTCTGCAAAGCCACTAGGTGGCTTGGTATCACTAAGACAATGAGGCAATCAGACAAAGCAGCAAAAGGACCCTATATTAATCAGGCAAATACACTTGATACAAAATCAAAACTGAAGCAAAATGCCACAGGAAAATTATCATTAGTCTGATAAATATCTAGTGATGTGCCAGTTCACAGGTACAGGCACGTGAAGAGTAAGAAGAGACAAGGTTTCACTTGATGCAGCTGCCCACTATTTCCTTGCATAACCTGTATTCTTTTCACCTCTGAAACAGTGCAACTGGCTTCCAAGACAGATGCAAAGAATGACCAAGTCCCACCTTGTCCGTTCTGGAAGATTTTGTCCTTGCTTTCCCACTAACAACTTCAGATATGAGATCAGACCTAGTGTGGTAGGACAGTACCACCCATGAGGTGTTAGTTGACTCACTTCCCAAGAAGCTATCGTCTCCTTCTCTCCTTTTTATCCCTAAAAGCTCACAAACAAGAAGCCACACCTCCACAAAAGAAAACAGTGTACAAAACTGTGGAAAGAACCTGCACAGAGCAGCTTGTGGTTTAGCACTGGAAGGTGTCTGAGAATTGTGGTGTAAGAAGATTAACTTCAAAAGCAGGGCGAGCAGTTTCTTTAAAACCAGTGAAGAAGGAGTCATTATTGTCTACCTTTTTCACAGCGTTCATGCTGATCCTTCAGATCACTACTGAGAAATCATTAGTAGCCCAGCCTCAGCAATGAACACCAGTGATAACTGAGACCCTAAAGCTCTCTTTGAAGTGATCCATCAGCAACAGACAGATGCCTTTCAGTTTGGTAGCATTGCTGTTTTATCAGGGTGAAGATATCCTAATCCTTTACAAGCACTTTTTCCACAGACTGGAGGCAGTCATACTTCAGCTACAGATGCTCCCTCACTTGTAGGATAATTCATACTTATAATCCATTATCTATTCTCAGGCGACAGTATGGAAAAGAAATAGATA
Source organism: Ploceus nigricollis (assembly GCA_013399945.1). NCBI lineage: Eukaryota > Metazoa > Chordata > Aves > Passeriformes > Ploceidae > Ploceus > Ploceus nigricollis. The sequence goes on along the minus strand of VXBC01010271.1, from coordinate 657,184 downwards.
AACACATAAAGATGACCTTAACTTGGAAACAATCCATCTCAACACTCCACAACCACCAGAGCAGAAACCAACCACAGCAGAAGGACAGGCAACCCAGCCATCTCACGCAACACACAATGCTCTTCTGGTGTCAAACTGAGATATGCAAGCAAGAGACAAAGAGGTGTTAAGGCAGTGATACTTACAGCTCGTGTACGGGCTGTCAACCACGTCCAGATCCGCTCTCCGGCAGCCGTGCCTCTGGTGTGACGAATGCAGCGCCGACTCGATGGCTCTCGCGTGGGCGGTCAGGACGATGGCTGAGGGCTGCCCCCCGCTGCCGGGGCTGGAGAGGGACCTCTGCATGAGTGCCAGTTTGTCCTTGGTCCTTCTCTTCATGTCGTCCCATCTGTGTTTAATGTCTTTTACAGACCTGGGGACCTGGCTGACTGACGTGATCTGCCTGGCTATACCTTCCCAGATCTTGTCCCTGTCAGCATGGGATAGACGCATTGTCTCCCTCCCAAACAGCATGGCTTCATTTCGGGTCACCTCAGTGACCAGAATGTCCAGTTCTTCCTTGGAAAACTTGGGCTTCCTCTTTCGTTCAGCCATGTTCCTTGGGTTGAACATCCCGCAAAGCATAATTGGGTAAAAGGAAATCAGCGCAAAGCAACCCCTTGCATCCAACCACTTGGCCAGTGCAGTACTGGGGCAGAGGAGTTTGGTGGGATCCAGCTCCCCTGACCCACAACAACCTCTCACCAGGAAAAGGCAGCTGTTTTGTTTTTAGAAGGCAATTTTCAAGCTTAAGGAAAAAAAATACCAAGCAACACTAGTGTGAAGGAGCCTTCTCAGCTTTAAAGTTAAAATCAAATTTTACACATCATCTGATGCCCTGACTTACATATGAGATTTTCAGTTCAGCCTCACATCATTTGCCATAGTTTGTGCACAGAAAAAAACATGAGAACTCACAATCAGAGCGGTGAATTAGCTTCCAATGTGACACTGCTCGAAACTTAGAGGAAATTTAGAGGCCTGAAACATAACTTATTGTTCTATCTGGCATAACATGCAATAGAAACTTTTACACCACCCTCTCTGTAACAACTTGCAGGATGTCATTAAAAGGTTACATCAAATTGGATTTTTTTTAGGGTAGGTAGGTTTTGACTAGACTGGTGGGCAATTTCTGCAACTTGCTTTCCCTAAGGAAAGATCTCTATTTTCAGCATTGGGGTAGTCTACATCCAGCATTTGTTTGCTTCACAGCAAGCTCTTGTTTCACCCAGAAATGGCTGCCATTTCCCATTGTTCTCAAAAGGAATGAGGCCACCCACTTGATTTTCCTGGCTACGCTTTCTGTCACTGCCACCAACATGAGCCTGCACCCAGTTTCTGGTGCTTCAAATGAACAACTTGTAGCCTCAGCCTATTGAGAAAAAGAGGCAGCCAACCTGAGGAACAAGCAATTTTGTCCAAAGGGGGTGTGTGTTAATTTCTCCAGCCACAGTCTAAGAAAACTATAAAAATAAACCAAACATTAGTCCTAACTATGTTTTGTTATTGGGAAAAAAAAAAGAAGGCAGTAGATCTATTTGATAAGGAAGGAGAAAACAGACTGTCTGAACCTACAGAAAGGTGCTGACCCATGTCATTCTAGTTCCTTCCTAGTGCTGTTAACACTATTGTTTAATCAATCTCACTGACACTGCTGCCTGCCATCAGGGCAAGTGTCAGTTTGGTTAAAGCTGGAAAATCAGTAGGAGAAACTGCTTAAATCCAGGCCACATCAGGGAGAGCTGGGACCTAAGTGCACAGATGCATTTCATGGGAACAAACATAAATGAATGCTGAGATATTGTCTTGGTGGAGCTTCATTTATAGAGAGAAAGAAGGAGTGTTTAGAGAAGATGGTAATGAAATGATGGAGAGCCAGCAAAGCACCTGTTAACCCTGAATCTCAAAAAGCCCCAACAAAAAAACTCACTAAACTTAAAGGGAAAAAGGAGTTCTCCCAGCTGAACACGAGAAGAAAAAGCTACACAAAGGAAAAGGCTACACAAAACATTGAACAAGGGAATATTTACAGTTTAACTTTTATTGCATTCAGCAAAACTGGCCTTGGTGTATCTCCTCATCAGGTACGCATGACTGCACAGTATGGTCAGTGCCTCCATGAGGTGGCAACAAACCTCCACTGACAAGCTGCTCTGGCAAAAAAGAGTAACAATATTCTGCAAAGTGCTCTGGGTAGGGGTGGGCCTGCAGAACAGAACAGCACTCTTTGGAGACACAGGGTCACAAAACCTGGTGCCCCCTCTTCTCTGCTGAATGCATAGCTGCGGTCACCAGCAAAGCTGCACTGATGGGGAATTAGAGCCCTGTTTGCTCTTCCCAGACAGGATATCCCATCAAGTGCATTTAGGACAGCTTATGGTAGGCCTGGATATTCAGATTTTAGTGTTTCCACTCATATGCTCCAGTACAACTTGGGTCAAAACAATTTAACTTACATATTCCAATAGCAAACTTGCCACACATCGAGTAACGAACTCTGGCTAGTTTTAATCACAAATTCAATTAACCTTAGGTTCCTAAGAGGCACATCAACCTCCTCCTAATGAAAATGCAGACAGTATTACTGTCAGAGGGATCCTTTTCTCCTCTAGCATGCCGTATGTCCCTACAAGCAGTCACTGATATCTACAAGTATCTCTCTGGTGATGCCATGAGGGTTTCAGCAAGCTCCAGAGCAGCCCCAGCTGTGAGGTTGTGAATTCACACCTCAGCCCAGGCTCATCTGAAAGTGCAAGACACACTGAACAGTAGGCACTTAATGATTACCCCACAAAAATATCAATCAACTCCACTTTTCTTGGCCTCTAAGAAACAAGCATGTAATTTTTCCCAGGGCTTTGTGAGGATCACAGCCCCACAGTAACTGATGATCCCTTCGCTCTGCATAAATTTGACTCTGTAAGAGATAAGAACATTTGCGCCACTTGCTGCAAGGTAGCAGAAATCAGTTTATGATGTTCAAGAAAATGATATTCATAGGCTGGTGGCTTTTACTCACCCTGAACACAAGGGCGGTCACAGTAACCCTGACTGTTTTTTAAATGCTTATTTTTAAAAGGTCCTGTAAAATTGAAACAGCAGCTCCATACTTAAAAGATCTACTAGTCAAAGTTGGTCCTGCTTTAAGCAGGCTGTTGGAACACCTGACTAGAGCTCCCTTCCAAGTTCCATTATCATATGAAAAATCAAATCAGAGATGCCTTCATTATACGGAGATACAGGAAGATTTACAGGACAGTCTGGCTCCCCAGGATCTCTGTCACTATGTTTGGAGAGGAAAGGGGGCAAAAAGGAAGGCAAAGGAGAAAGCAGTGAGCAAGTCTTGCTTCAGCCTTTTCACACTAGCTAAGGCAAAGAATGAATTTATACTGTGCCAAAAGCCTAAGAATTCAGGAACTCACATGTAAGAAGGGTTACAGACTATAAACGCTCAAAATATCCTGGAAACCCCAAACATGAGGCACTACACTTCAACAGTTCAGATAGGCACTGCCAGTTTCTATCCCACATCTGGTTCTGGGCGAAGTGATATATACACAGAAGGATGGACTTTCCTGGACTCTCTGAATTACTTTTGGTTTTTTGTCAGATCCATTATTTTTAGAGGACACCAACAACTGAGTAAGAGAATTTCCTCAGAAGCTACCAGGAAAATGGATGGTCCTCTGCAATCCTTCAGAAGCCCCAAGAACTGCCATCAGCAGCAATTGCAGTTTGTGTCCAAAAAAGCATTAATTCTGCTTGCTGCAATCCATTGTAAACAGCCACCAGAAAAATAAAAACAGAGGAAGATGTTTGCGTATGTTGAAGTCACAGAGTTTTATGAAGTATTGCAAACAGCAGGGCTTTACTCTGGACAGAGATGAAGGGTGCATTAGCCATGTGCCAGCAGCCAGCTTAGGAGAACATGCTCCCAGCACCAGGAGTTTGTCTTGACCAACTAACTGATGAGGGAAAGGACAAGAGGATGTTACCATTGCCATGCCATCTGCTGCACTTGTTACTCCTTCCTCCCTGTCATCCACTGCCTTGGGTAAACAGGCACTTGAAATTAAACCAGGAAGTGCTGCAGTGTACATATTGTCCTCAGGCAACATGAAAATGGACTCAGGTGTGGTATTCAAACAACAGAAACAATAGCCAGATCTACAAGAAGAGAGAGGAGTCAGCCCAAGCTGCCCTCCCCATGCCATACCCACCTACCCAGAAGGTGAGTAGATCTGCTTTGCAAAGCACTCCATCTGTGAGTGATAGCAAAGAGCACCATCTGAAAAACAAAAAGAGCGCTGTCTACAGCGTCCTGGAAGTCAAGCGTGGTTTCTGTGTGTGAGCTCAGTGTCAGGTGATGTTCTAGCACAGAATATTGAGCACACCTTAGTCTAAAACACACTAACAAACAAAATCAAGGCTTTTTGAGGACTCCTATTGCCACTTGAACTGCCAGTCAGACTCTACATAATACTACTGGTTATAAGCACTTTTCAAGAGTAAAATCAGAAAGGTCAGTAAGATTGCTATAGCCTGCAGAGACCCTTTGATACACTCTTCCATGAGGGGGTCACAAACATCCCCTTTCCACAAAGCCATAACCTCCATGCCTTTCAAGGCTGTACACAATGGCCCAGACCACACTTATACTGAGACTGAACCATGGCAAATACAAGTTTAGGCAAGAATATTCTGCTCTTTGGTGTTAGCACCATGAGTAATGCTTATTTAAATCCAGACAGCAAACTTATGTTCATGGCAGTAGGAAGAAGAGCTCATCATAGAATTTTTGCTTTCCAAGACTGTGTTTTGCCCCCGCTTCACTGTCATGCAGATCACAAAGATCAAGATCTATGTAGATTTTTGAACTTTTCATTCTTTACTTCTAGATATATGTCTGCCTACCTATCTCTTCACTGTATCACTGCTTCTTTTTGAAGTGATGACTCCAGCCTCACTTGAATACCTCACTGAAATACCTCATTGACTCACCTCACTGAATACAGCCCTGGTCTAGTATTTTATCTCATCCAGCAGTGAAACAACTGTAACAGCTGGAAACCTCACAGAAAAATGAAATCCTTTGCTGAACTTTATGAACATAAATGTCAGAATAGCTGCTATCCATGTGAAGACTGAAACGGCCAAAAGTGGTGCAACCAGATACGGCCAGTTAGGTCAATCTTGCATTTACCTGTACTTCATGCTTTTTATCCCCATAACAAGGGATAACTGAAAATCCTAGACATCCAGGCCAACAAACCAGGTAATCCCACTGCTGCCTTATTCTTGTAGGAGGTGCCTTCTTGATAATAGCCACTTTCAAAGTTCCCTGCAGAAGCAGCACCGGTCTGACGGGCCTCACAGTGCAGCAATGCCCTGTTCTGGTGACTTGCCACACGTACGAGGCCTCAGTGACCGACGTTTTGCAGATATATGCCAACACTTGAAACACTTCCCCGTGGTCACACATGGTCCCTTCCTGCTGCAGTTGCCGGAACAGAGCCAGCCGCGCTGCCGGCTGCTCTGCGGAGGCGCGGGGCCAGCAGAGGGAGCGCAAGCACACGCGTCAGCTCTGCCTTCAGTCGCCCAGCTCGCCCTCCTCCTCGCACAGGACAGCTGACACTGCCAGCCGACAGCCAGCTCGGACAGCTGGCTCAAATGCAGCCCAGAAAGAAAGCAAAAAAAAGCACCACTTCTAGTATCTGTCAAATCAGTAGGGACAAAAAAAAAAACCCAAACAGAATCAAATCTACCTCGGGGATAATGCAAAGCATTTTGCAAATATTTGAACATAACATAAAAAAATGAGTAAAAAAATGGAGTGAGACCTGTCAGTGCTTGTAAGAGTGAATCAATAGGATCATCTTTAACATTTATTCTCATTCCAGAAAATAGCAATCCTCCATATACACATCCTTGTCTTTTTTTAGACCCTTTCTTTGAATCTGACATCAAAGATACTCATTACAATAAATACTGAAAGAGTATAAGCGTACCATTTGCAAAATGGTGGTGACATTTTGGTTTGGTTTTGCAACACACAAAACAGTAAGGAGTATTTGATGGCCTCTCTCTGGAAGACAGAGTCCCAAAAGGGAAGGCAGAAGAGAACTGGACTCACCTCATCCAGTTTGCTTTGGTTTCATCTGTCCCATCAATGGATTTGTAGCGGTTGTTCTTATCAACGATCTGTGGAACAAGAGAATGGATGCAGCACGTCAACCAGCTGGTCCAGGCAGGACAAGGTCTATGAATCTCAAATCACGGCTTCAGTTCTAGCCTTGAGTCATGATGTGAAACTCTATGCTGTGAATCTCAGCTCTCCTGGTACTACAGGCTGCTGACCTGGAGTGTGTAGGGGCTACTCTGAACTGACTGAGAGTCATTTTTCTACATACAAATATCTGTAACTATGGATGCAGCTGACAAAATCATTAACAATCCTGGGATAAAAAAATATTAACTTCCCTTTTGGGACAGGGCTGAGACACACATTTATTTTACAGACAGAAGAGTGTGAGGAGCATTTCATATCAGCAGCTCTCAATTTTTTCCCAATAATAACTCAAGTCCTACATTGCAATTCTCATAATTAATATGTGTTAATCCAGTGATCTCTATCTCATATGCTAACCATGTCATGTAGTATGAGGGGAACAAAGTTTTGGTGCTGGAATCTGCATGTAGATCAGTTCCTGATGGACTGGATCTTTTTTCTGGCTTCTTGGCCACCTCCTCTGCTCAAGTAGGCTGGGCGGGAGTGCTAGAGGCCCATGAGAGAACTCTGCAATCTCAGGATCATCTATCTAGACCCTTAAGCTGCTAATATTTACAGCAGGTTGATGCTGACGTAGTGCCCATGGGGCCAGTGGAAGACCTCCAGAGAAGGGGGAAGATGGCTAAGGTTTGGCTCCACAAGCCCGTGACTCTCCCAGCTCTGAACTGCATGGCTGAGATGTCACTTAGTTGGGGAAACTTGTCACTCACCAGCCACGAGAAGAATCCTGCAGACCTGTCCTGGCTAGAGATCTGCCCCTCATATGGCCCAAAGATGTGACCTTTGGGGATCACCTCGTTCATACAGCGCACGTCGCTCTCCCCACTGGGCTCTTTAACCACCTCCATTCCAGGCGGGGTGGTCAGCGCTGCCCGGTCCGGAATGCCAATGGGCACTGGGGTGTCAGACACAAACACTGGAGGGCCATGGTTCGGACACTCATCCACAAAGTACTCCTGGCAGGACTCACAGACTGCAGATGTGAAGGAAACAGGGGTTAGGTAGGGCAGACACGATGCACATGATGCACAGGCTCAGACAGCGCACCAGATGCACAGCACTCAGGACAGCTCCCTGTCCTCTCCCTGGCCCAGCTGAGCCCCCTCCCCAGACTACAGCCCATACATACACAGATGCTTCACTCCCTGCTCCCTTGTTCTGCCACGCCTCTCAACACAGGCTCCGCCCCAGCCCACTTCCCCAACCAACACCTGCACCTGCCTGAGCCCTGGTGCCCTGCATGCATTTGCCACTGACGGCTGAACACATGGGGAAAGGCTCCATCACTGCCTGCAGAGACAGAGGCTGAGGGCTCCTTGCACACCCCCGGTTAGCAGTAAGTCCTCCAGCCAAAAGGTTTGATTCCCCACACATCAGAGGGGAGCTAAAACAAGCATCCCTGAAAACAAATACCCTCATCATATAGCCTTCATTCTGTGCTTGGGAGAGAGACAGCATCCCAGGCACCTGTCCTGTGTCCAGACAGAGACACAGGTCTACCAGCTGATAATTCGTAGGTATGCCAACATAAATGGCATCAGTTTTCTTTCCAGAATATGAGGGAAAGAGTTGTCATCTGCCCAATGCTCCCTTTGTAGTTTCTGAATTCAAGTAGTTGGGATTTCCAGACTCTCAGGGTTTTCCAATGTGCATTTTCATCTTTCCAGCTTGCTTTCCTCCCACCTCCCTAATTCTGCCTAGCCCCTTCATGGACAAGCTGCTTTTGTGCAACAATTTACCTACGAACCATGCCAATGTTTTCAGGTGAGAATGCAAATTTATCCCTGGATTTTTTTTTCCCCCCTGCTTCCTGACCCTAACTGACAAGGAAGACCAAAGCCTACACACGCAGCAGTGGTGCTTTTCCCTCACTCACAAGACACTTACACCAGAAATCCACTTGCTGAAAGCTCTTGGTCATGATAACATCCCGTTTTCCTTTCAGTTTCTTGGGTTCCATCTCGATGGACTGCAGGTCAGGCCTTCCAGAGCTGAGAAGGGAATAACAGAAGGATGATGTTAACCTAGCAAGATGGCGGGACTGCACACAGAGAGAAGCTGAAGCAATGGGGCCTGACCAACTCCTTCAGCCCCACAACTGTAGCAAAGAAATAACCAAACTTGCCACCCAACCTGCCAAAAGCTGGTGTACCAGATGCTTAAGGCTAAAGCCCACAACAGAAAATGGCTTCAGCTAGAATAGGTGCACATGAGTAGGGAATCACTCCTATCAAACACCCCAAGGCAGACCCCACAAGGAAGAGCTTTAATAACTTCAAACAGCTTAAGCATATTCCTCAAAACTACCTTTAAGCTGGGAGGTAGGTGAAGAGAAGGGGTTAGAGTACATCAGACCAAAGCTTGGCCACATACCAAGGCTGTCCATACTCCTGGTCCCGGTGTGGAGAGCAGGCCTCTGTTTTTATTGTCACCATCTCCCCTAAGGAAGCCTGGGTCTGGATCAAACAGTCCTTCAAGTTCTCACTCATGTTCTGAAAAAGAATGAAGGAAGAGAGTAGAAATATGAGTAGCCGAGGAATGACAACCTTGTTCCCCCAGGAACCACAACCTTCTTCCCCAGGCCGAGATGCAGCCAGCAGATCAGGCATCAAGAGCTGCCATCACACACCACAGCACCCACACGTGCACATGGAAACCTCTTCCTGCACTAGGGAGGGAAGAGCAGCTCAGCTGCAGGTCAGGTGAAGAGCGTGAGACACCACAGAGCAACCTGAGGCATGGAGAATCTGAAGTATGCTTCACAGAGCCCATTAAAACATACATGGGATTTCCAACTGCACATGGAATTTAAGAGTGATGGGTGTGCTATGTTATGGGAACATGAAGCACTACTACCTCAGAGCAAGTCTTTGGGGGCAGAAGGACAAGAAAGAGGAATGCAGATTGGGGCACTGAACCAGGATCTGCCTACAAACCTTACGTATGCGAGTCTCCATCTGGGAACAGAATACAATGTACCACACTCCTGCAGATAGAGCTTTCTATGTGCTTTGGACACCTCTGAGGAACAGGTAAGTGCCCACAGCGCCCTTTGGGACTCCACCAAGATTACACAAATCATACTTGTGATGCTCCTCTACAGCAGCCAGAGCTGAGCCACCACCACCCTTCTGGCACACGAGGCTGCCATAGTGAAAATGCCTCTCCCCCTGTTCAACACAAGAGCCAGAAGGCACTTCACAGAATCATCAATCACTTAATGATGTTTAAGGACAGCAAGCTCCAGAACAGTAACACTTCCCTCCCCCTCCCATCATGGGGTGGTGCTTAAAAGAAAATATAGATATGTCAAGTGATAATAATTTGGAATGGATTTAATTTAGATTTTTGGAAGGGCCACTAAACATAAGAGCATCTCAGCGTGAGAAAAGGAATAAATTAGAGTGCTGCTCATCTCTTCATTTGCATTTATCTTAAGACTTCTTCTAAGGCACACAAACTGTCTGCTCTCAGGTACCACAACAGATCAGACAGATTTCACAGCTGCTACCCCCAAATCCCCTGTGATGGCCCCTTCTGTGTCCTCTGCCCAATGACATGCTCTGTTATGCTGCATACTTGCAGTGCTGACAGAGGGGCCTCCACAGCTCATCAGACTACTTCCATCAGGGAAACTTGGCTCAGGGTATTTCTAAATTCATGTTCACAAACCCCTGAAGACAGGAATTTTCTTATTCCACACATGCTTGTATGGGCCTGAACACCATGGAAGTCTGGTCTGCATTTCTGCCCTATTTACTGCAAGAAGGAATGCCATTCCCAACCTCTCTGGCTCTTCTTTGTGCCAGGGGACAAATGATTCGTTTTTCCAATCAAACTTCTCACATGCCAATGTGCAGCCTGAAAGATGTTTATCAAGCCTTTATCAAGGAGTGTTACTTAATACTCATACAGTGGTCTGAAAGCAAAGCCCCAGCATAAGTACAACTAGACACATGCAAACACATGCACTTTTAAGCCTGTACAGGACGTGCAAAACACATTTTCTTTCAGAATTACCACAGCCATTCAGAAGGAAAGCGATAGTAACGCCAAAGAAGGGCTCATTATTTTGGCAGGCTGAGTCCCTTGTCTGCGCTCTTTGAAGCAAGAGGAAAGCTCTGCAGTCCTGTACCTATACATCAGCCAGTGCTGCAATCAGGGCCTACCTGGCCTTCTCAGAAAAGAAAAAGTCTTTTCTGCAAAGCCTGCAGTAAAGCAGCTGAAGAGGGAGAAAGCTTGGGGAGTGGGAAAATGTTAAAAAAAACAAGAAGAGATAGGTGCTGCCCCAGAGCTGGTTGGCTGTGGGGCCTGCACTGTCACAGGAAGGGTGGATGCTGGCTGTGGGGCAGATGCTCTCAGTCAGAAAAACCACCCGTTTTGGAAGCCTGGCAGATAGGACACCTGAACACCCATATCCCCCAGTCATTCAGTAGAAAGAAATGCATGCCTTTGTTTCTGAAGATAAAATGACTTTTCCTTTCCCACTCTTGCCCCATGGAGTCTTACAGAGTGAGAGAAACCCTGTGATGACACAGTCTGACCTGCCAAAGAAGGTCACTGTGCTTCCTTCAACTACTGCATAGCTCCAAATAAAGGGGAAAAAAGAAGAAGAAAGAAACTGTGTTGATTTTACACATGAAGCTCTGTTTTACCGTATAGCACATTATGCAGCCCGCCCCTCTCCTGGTCCTCCCTGAACTCCCTCCTACTTATCAGCAACATTCCTGTGCAGCACACTGGCAGGAGCAGCACCTTGCACCAAGATAAGGCCCTCCCTGCCCCTGCTCAGGATTGTCATGTTTGTGTCCAAGTTCTGCATTCACTTTCTGGTCACCGTGCCCAGCTGGGGTTCTGTTTCCAGTGAACTACCATGCTGCTGTAAGAGCCCTTGCTCCTGCTGCAGCTCCCAGGCCACCACGCATCCTGCCAGCCCTCCCACCTGCTCTGAGAGTAGGTGACTGCTATAAGAGTGTCACACAGCTCCTTGTTGTCCCACCCAGCACACACACCACCCCAAGTTCATCACTAACTCTCCTCTTTTCACTACCTGCGACTTGCCCAGATTTTATGTTGCCCACAAACACAATTCAAATTAACTCTGTGCTTTTTTTCCCAGGACACCAACACTCTTAGAATCAAGAGAATCATTTAGGCTGCAAATGACCTTTAAGATCATCGTGTCCAATGTAAATCTAGCTCTGCCAAGTCCACCACTAAATCATAGAATCATTTAAGCTGAAAACGACCTTTAAAGTCATCCAGTCCAACCATAAACTTAGCATTGCCAAGTCCACCACTAAACCATATCCCTAAGTGCCATAGCTACATGTCTTTTAAATAACTCCCAGGGTAGGGGATTCAACTACTTCCCTGGGCAATTTGTTCTAATGCTTGATAACTCTTTGTAATTTCCAATCTAAACTTACCCTGGTGCAACCTGAAGGCGTTTCCCCTCATCCTATCACTTGTTAATAGGGAGAAGAGACCAATTTCTGCCTCTTGATTTGCATTGAGCCAAAAAACCAAAAATTCCCAGCCAAGACTACTACACTACCAGCAATGGGGCTCCTTTTGTTGTCACACTGTGACCCTTTATTTAGTCAGGTTTCCTTTTAAGTACTGAATCAGATAATAGCTTGGGTTGGAAGGGACCTTAAAGATCATCTAGTTCCAATCCCACTGCAGAGACAGCTTCCACTAGACCAAGCTGCTCAAAGTACCATCCAATTTGGCCTTGAACATTTCCAGGGATGGGGCAGCCACAGCTTCTCTGCGTTCCAGTGCCACACCACCCTCACAATAAAGAAATTTTTTCTAATATCTAACCTAAATCTACCCTCTTTCAGTTTAAAGCCATTCCCCCTTGTCCTACTGCCACAGGCTCAGGTAAAAAGTCTGTCCCCAGCTTTCTTAAAAGCTCCCTTCAAGTACTGAAAGGCAGCAATCAGGTCTCCCTGGAGCCTTCTCTTCTCCAGGCTGAACAACCCCAAGTCTCTCAGCCTGTCTTTGCAGGAGAGGTGCACTAGCCCTCTGATCATCTTCATGGCCCGCCCTCCTCTGGACTCACTCCAACAGTGTGTGTGTGACACACTGAATCATCCCACCTATTTATTCCCATGACTTGTTGCACAATTTCAGTGCATTAAACATGCTAGACTTACCAACAGTTCTACCTTTAGTAAAATTATAGCAACACCAGAAAATATACTACATTAGAAAAGAACAATTTTAAAAAAATCTGTACAGACTGACTATTACAATTAATACCCCCTTAAATCATGACCAATCTGATCCATATCAGCTGTTACATTGTTTTACTGGAAGCGAACATCAGACTGCGGGTAGCCTAGTTTAATTTGTCCAGTTGAACTTGAAATTGGCCTACTTGCTTATGAGTAACAGACAACCTTTTTTTAAATCTAACTCATTATACATGCCTTTTTTTTTTAATTATTTTTAAATTAGCATTTATGGCTCAGAGAGCACTGCTCAACCAGGCCTTTTAAAGTCCCTGGATGCAAGAAAGCCAGAATAGCAAACTTTAAAATGTACTGCGAATAGCAGCTGTAGTAGCTGCTATTTGCTAATTTCCCAAGCTACTGCTACAACACAGAGCATTATACTGCTGCTGTAACTGGTACCACCTTCTAGCTTTTCTTCCAGAAAAAAAAACATATGACACTTCTCCAGTTCCAGACTTCAGCAGATGACCATGCTTTTAGGACTCTTTTAGCTTCTGATGTATTCAGAGTGGTGTTTAATTTTTTGTAATTTCACTGCTCATTAGTTCCTCTTTCTTGCCATTTCTCCTCCCCCCTTAGCTTTCTACAGCTACAAGAGTCTAGTTCACATTCTGCAGCTTTCACTCCCTCCACTTCATTGTTTTGGGGTTTTCTTGGCAGTTTTTATAATTGTGTTTGTTCTAGCACCTAAATATGAAGAGCCTCTAAAGGTTTCAGATGATGTAGAGAAGCACCATGTAAGCATAAGCACAGCAGGCTCCTTGGTTACTGCTGAGGGTATTCCCAGGGTATACTTGGGCTCACCTGTGCATGTCCCTGTGCCTACCAGAACATTCAGCCCTCTGAATATTCAGTGGGCACAGAGCCTACTGCAACGTCCTAGCAGCATGTCAGCAAGGCCAATCCTGGGTGAGAGGGATGCTGGGATGACCCAGGTGCTGTCTGCACACAACATCAAGTGCTTTGTACAGCAAAGGCAGTTGTGCACAGTGGTCCTTGGCAAACCCAGGACACCAGCGTGATTGCTACAAATCCCAAGAGGCATCCCTGGATCATGCCTGGATTCACAGACAGTGCCATGTAACCCCTCCTGTTTTCTTTACAAAGCAGGCAAGGACTTGTCACGTTTCTGCATGACACATGTTAAGATCTCCAGTGGCTCTGCCATATTGCTCAAAATCAGGGAAGTAGAAAACACAAGAACATCTGAGCTATTAATCTCCAATGCAGGAAAAAACCTCCAAATGGGGTTAAGCATGAACAAACCTGTGAATTCCTGTCCTCAAGCATGCTGCCTTTATCACTGCCACTCTCGTAGTTATTAGTTAACAGTCACAGGCTCTTATCTGCATGGATCAGCCTCCAAAACAGAGCTTTAATTTTACATTTTACTGGCAGGTTTCCCAGACTGGGGCATTCCTTCATGTGAAACAGCCATATAGGAATCCATCCCCTCCTCAGCACACAGCTCCTTCACTCAGCTTCTCACTGCTGACCTTCTGGAGGTCATCCCCTCTTGTTTTAAGGCAGATCTTGCATAGCTTGTACCACATTTTAAAGTGCAGGCCCATGGTGAAAGATGGACATGAGTTCATACACTTTTTCTACAGTTGCATATTATTACCAGAAATAGTAATCCGGAACAGTCAGCTACTGACAAGCTGAGAACAGGGAATAAAGCACAGCATTCAAGGCTGTGAGCTGCCCCCCATACAGCCATGGAAGACCCAGGCTGACTGCTCTCCCGGAGATGAATGCCCTTACCAAGGTCCTCAGCCATGCCAACCACTTCAGGTCACTTTATGAAGTACCAGCTGGCTATGCAGCTCATGCTTACAGCCAGCGCAAACTCTGAAAGATCAAAGATCCCACAAAGTAAGAAGGAGAACCAGCTTGCTTAGAGGATGACCACTGTCCACAGACAGATATAAGCCAATGCTCCACTGGGAAAATTGGTTTTGCCTAGACGGTTTTACCACAGCATTTTCTCCACAAAAGTACAACATTTTTGTGGGTGAGGCTGTCCTCCACCCGGGGGTGCAATGAAGCAGTGTCCTGGCACAGAAAGGGCTGGTGGCAGCAGGTCAAGACCCCATGACCTGCCTCCCAGCCTGCTGCAAGGCCAGGGCTCTTCTCTGATGGCCACAGAGCAAGGCTGAATGCAGCCAGCACACCTGGCAACACGCTGAAGCAAATTCACACTTAATTAGTGAAAATTATAGGTCACACATGATGTAGGATTTGAGCAGTCATGGGCTGTGACCAGGACTTGTTTAACTCATTGTCAATTACCCCACTACACTCAGGAGCCATAAATTCACCAGAAGTATGAAATATTTTGTTTGATTTTCAAATTCTGAAAACACAGAAGAAGGTAAGGACTACCAGAAAGATACCTGGAAACACCACCAGTTTTTCTGCAGCTTTCTGAAGAAGCTTGGAGAGTAAGCTTTAAAACAACAAAACTTAAACCTGTTTTACAGCAGGGAGGGCTGAGCATTTCCAGTGGTTTTAACTTGCCCAAGACCAGCAACTGACATGACAGGATGGGGTGCCACACCACCAAATTCCCACTGCCATCCTCACTGCAGATAAGTTTGGAACAGGGAAATTCCAGTTTGCCAACCTGGAACTCCTCCTGTAGTCTCAAATGGATATGAGATGAGTTCACACTGTCACTCTTACATGGTTCACTGGCAAAACATGCTGTCAAAACCCTCCATGATCTGCTTCATGACAGACACGTTTCAGAGGGGGAAGAAGACAGAAAACCTCTGAAATAACCCCTGAACCAATCTTCAGTTTGTTTTATGATGGCTTCTAGTGAAGATGGAACATACTGATAACTTTACAAGATTTTTCACAAAATTTTGTGCTGTGGCCTCAGAGCATTTGCCCTTTGTTGATCTCAGAGACAGTAGGAAAAGGATCCATGTGCTGGTCCATGCACTGCCATGGATCAGCATAGCCTAAGCAAAGCAGGTTATTACTCGATGAAATTTCTCCATGTTAAATGTTGAGTAAGGACTCAAACAAGCAGGATGCTGACAATGTAAAGCTCCCATGCAGCCTAAAAGCCTCTGAAACAGGGCAACATGCCACAGAACTAAGTCAGGTACTTACTGCAGCTGAAAGAATACATAAGTGACTTGCATTTTTAAAATACATGGAAACTTCTCATTTTTCCTGTACTCAGCTCCCTGCATTGATCTCACAGATTCACAGTTTTAGGGCAGAAACGAGAATTAGGACAATCTGACTGACACCCCTTATGTCCCACTCCTTTCCTTTTAGCCTACAAAAAGGACAAAACCTCTATCTGAGACTAGCAAGAGGAAGAGAAGCCAACATTTCATGAGTTTACCACAGTTGTTAATCCTCATCACAGACAAGTCATATATGCTTCTTTTTAGTTCTGGGCACCAGGCAACAGCTCTTTCAAAGGTCCCTGGAACCTGATGGGAAAGGCTGAAATATCCAGGCATGCTGGGACTCTGCTTTGAGCAACTGGAAAGAATTGCTTCCCAGGTTAATGGCTGTAATAAACCTCACCATCTTTGGTCAGAACCGCCAGTTGCACTTCTTTGCCTCTGGCTTCAACATAAATATATACCTACATTTATAAAGTTAAAACAAACAGACACAAAGCCCCAGTACTAAAACTAGATGTTATTTTACCATTTTTCTCCCTAAGGACAGAATAAGAGTACAACTAAGTGGCAGCTGTAAGCCTTCTTCCTTAAGGCACTACTGAAAGGTGTTTGGATAGCAATAGTGATAAGCACTGAATAAAACCACATACATAGCAGAGCCCTGGATATGTACCCATGCAGTATCTTAGCTTTCCAATAATTTGTATCATTCTTCTGTGTAACTCTTCCAATTTTCTCTATATTACTTCACGATGCTGGCACTAGAAAGCCACGCTGATGTAAGACTAATTCTGAAGTAAATATAAGGTTTACAGACATAAAACTACCTCCTCACCCTGATTCATTACCACCCTGCTTGTGTCCAAAATCATGGCTGTCTTCTCCCACTAGGACCTGGCACAGAAAGCTCCCCAGGGCTGCCTGCCCATTCTGACCCCCACATTCTCACATGGGACTGCTCAGGACACAGCCTCCCTTCACAGATCACGTTCAGGACCTTTCCAGGATGCCTTTCCAGGTTGATAAATCTCCACTTGTCTGCATGAAAATGATTCGGTTTCAATAATCTCATTTACCAAACAAACTGCATTACACTGTCCTGCCCCTATCAACAGCTACAATTCACCAAACATGCTTCATCTACACAGTTTGCCAGTGATGAGTCATGTCTTCTGCATCACTGAGTTAAGTGTCAGGCAGAAGTGGCTTCTCCCTTCCCCTATCTGAAGAGAAGGGTCACCAAGTCTACTTCTTTGAAAACACAGCCTCCACATATCATGTTGCAGAGACTCTTCTGTAAAATGATCAAGCTCTAGCTTAAAATAGCTGGATTATTTGCTCCCCTCATCTAAGGTGGCAATGCCAGAACCATTATCTTTTGATGTTGAGAAGATATTTTCTACGTTCATCTTAAAGTCAATTCTCAAACAGTTGATTTATTAGTGTGCTAGTACTGTCCTTTAGCTTAGAGTATCCTTCATCCTCCTTACTGTTTATACTGCCGCTTCAGCTTATTTATTGGATGCTTGTTCTCTATCAATCACTACCTTCACTTCCTAAGCCACATATATTTTATTCATATTCTCTGGCATTGGATATTAATTGGGTTCTCACACACTGAGTTAGCTGGCTTTTATATGTAATTATATATCACACCTAGAGATGTCTCTTTAAATCAACAGTAAACATCTCCAAGAACTAAATCAGACCTTTTTAAGAAGTACAAAACACTTTCCATGACACCAATTTTCAGGCATGAATAACTTTATATTTACCCAGGATTGGTGTCGTGCTACCCAGCTTTTATTTTCCCGGGCCATCCACTTGGCAATTGTCAAAACTGTCCCAACACAATCACTCATTCAGTCTCCTGCATTTGCTGCGATCCACCAAGACTGATTAAAAGTGAACATGAGCAATCTAGAGACCTCCTCTCACTCACCCAGTGCTCACTATATTTCAAGGGAATGTGCTCTTTTCCTTAGCACAGCTGCCAGCAAAACTGCTCACTGACAGGACCCCATGCTACACAACTCCCATGTGGGTCCCTGGATCCTGACTTGTAGCACTCAACTTCTGAATAATGAACTTATCTTTCCCTTGCTGCTGGCCCAGCTGTCAAACCCAATGGCACTCAAGGGTACACAGTTCAACAAAGGGAAGCGGAGATGTGAATTTACTGCCCAAACGACTTTTTACTCTCATTCATGGACAGACAAAAAAAGCTGGAGAGAGGAAGTGTTTGGTAGGCACATGAGGCTGGGTCACTGTCACACTCCTGTTCTTCTGCTGTGTTGGGAGAGGGAAACGACACTGGAGCGTCTTTAATGTTTTATAAAGCACATGCGGGAAATTCAAGATGCCCTGGTCAGGTCTTGCCAGCACCACTGTGCACCCAAGACCCTGCCACATAGCACTGAGCATCTGCCTGCCACCCCATTGCCCACAGTGAGGTCACATGCACTCAGAAGACCCCCGCACCTGTGCAGGCTGGTCAACCTAAAAATTTTTGTAGATGAGCAACACTAGTGATTCATGTATTTCAATGATGACGGAGGTAAAAAGGGAAAGGGAAGGGAAGGCATGGGGGTGGGCAGGAAGCAAACCCCAGACATTAGTTTCTAAATAGCAGATGTGGCTATTCTGGCTAGCAAACTTCCACTTTAATTTCTAACCCACAGAGATGGGAAATGATTCATGAAAAATCAACAGGATAAAATTAGCTGGAAGGCAGAGGGATAATTCATGCAACCCAACCGTCATGGGCTGAAGTGCCAGCACTACCTGGCATTTCAGCCTCCGGTGCCCTTCAGTCACTGGCACCAGGCCAGCAATCAGCTCTACATATATTTCCTTAGTGTCAAAATTAGCCCCTCTGAAAGCACATCCATCTTCTAACAAGACAGCCTTTCACTCAACACTTTTCCAGAAATTGCAGCTTTTCCTCTCTTTAAAAAAGAAAGATTACTTGCAGTATGCTGTCTTTTTCTTCCACTGGTCTAGCTGTGTCAGAAGACCAAATGGATGGACAGGCTTGCACACACGTCTGTGAGCCATGGCCAAGCTATGCACTAAAATCAAACTGCCCCAAGAACTCAGAAAATTCAGTGCATTATGCCAGAGCTCCTTTTTCCTGCACAAAACCAACAACCCACTTAACAGCAACAACCAGGTGCTGGCCTGCCTTTACATACACCAGTGATTTTTTTATAAGACTGCTGCTAAATTCTGTCAGGAATCACAAAACACTATTTCACTCTTGATACAGTCACATGACAGAGTTTCTTGAGCAGACTATCACTTACAAATCACAACTCAAAGCTCTTTATCCCAAAGGCCAATGAGAAACTTCCACTCCTACAAGAGACCTCTGGACCTCCAGGAGGCACCTGGTTATTGAACCATGCCCCCTCCCACCACCCAATTCAAAAGCTTCAGGAATCAAATGTAAAATTGTCAAGCCTCTGGAGCACCAATACTTCTAGGCAGGCAGTTGTAGGGGCAGGGGAATCCCCATTCCATTGGGACCTATGAGTACAGATGTAAAATAAAGCTAAATTCCTGCTTTGGCACCATTTATCTAGTTGGTGCCTGTTTCTGTGGAAGGATGTTACAGGACAGTTCCTCTATGCTTGTTACAGTGGTTTCACTCTACTTGGACTTCGGGACACAACAGGCTGCTTCTTTCTTTTTACTTGTTCAGCAAAAAGGGAAAGAGTATGTGGAAGAAAATCAGAAGGTAGCAGCAGATCTTACTTTCACTTGTTCCCAAATTCTGACAAACTAGCTCAGTCCTTTAAAAGCACTAACAAACACAGCAGGCAAAATGAGAACACATCAACTGTTCCACAAAATGCAGAGGAAGCAAAAGCAAGAGCAGTATTTATTTCTCCTCATTTGTACCCTCTTGCAGGCCATTAGGAAGATAAGATCTCACAGCACAACAGACATTATTCAGAGCTGGTAAATCTGTCTACAGGTTAGGCACTCATGTTACATGGCTTGGATGAGTAGTGGCTGAGCATGGGTCACACCGACCCCCTTTTCCTTGGGGCAGGCAGCAGTCCAGATACTCCCAGTGTCAGATCTGCCAAGAAACCAGATATCCGTGTGCTGAATTCACCACCACCACAATTTGATCTGCACATTCCCTTCCATACAGAGAGAGGGGTGTTCAGACCCTGTATATCCTAACACAGCTAACTAGAAAAAAATTTCCAGCAGGGGCCAAGCACTTCTGGTCTATACGTGCAACCTTAAGTGCATCTTCTACATAAAGGTACTGGGTTGCACAGAAATACCTGGTCCTTTACACTATGGATATTTTTAAAACACTGATTAGCAGAAGCACAGAAAGAGCCCAAGAACTCATTCGATTCCAGTCCAAAAAGCAGAGGGAGCATGTCAGAATAACATCATGCGTGCAAGTCACTAAGGGACTAAAAACATTCACCAACTATCCTAGAAGAATTCAAAAGCAACATCTCAACACCTGACTAGTAATGAGACCTGGTTAAAAAAAAGACCCAGCCAATCACCAGTTAACTCCATTACAGCTAGAGAGGCCATGTTAGCATCTGTGTCAGCACATCCAGGAGATGCAATAAGTGGATCTGCTGTTCTGGAGCTACCACCTTTGCAACAGCAATGCAGCATTAGGTGGTGGGACTTTGCACTGAGGGTCAGGCACCTCTACGTCCACGGCCGGCCCTTCACCACCTGAGGTAGAATTTTCAAGGAAAAAAGCAACTTACAAACACACCATACATAATAATGTTGTCTTCACAATCACAAATGGAAGAGAAAATTAGTATTTTAAAAGCTTCTAGGCTTCAAAAGCTGATTGAACTAATTTGATCCCAGAAAAGATAATCAGCAAGCCTAGGTGTGAAACATGACAACTATAGAACATATTTTATTGCTCATAAAAGTATGCTTTTGTGTCATCAGTATGGATTTTTCCCTCAGTCAGTTTCCAAGTGTTTTCATTAATTTCCCCTGAACTGATAAAAGGACTGGACTCCACAAACTGTGGCATATTTAGTATTCTTATTAACATTTCCAAGCAAGGAGTCTCCAAGTCAAAGAAAGCAGCAGACCACATGAAGTACTCCAGCAGCATCAGAAGAAATTTAAAAACCCAAGCAACAGCAAATCCCCTTGATATACATAGACATGAGGAAGTCAAAGTTTATACAAATGAAAGGTGTAAAGAGGAAGATACTGGGTCAAACTCAGGACATCTTCCAAGGAAGATACTGTGAATTTTGAGTCTACAGTTGAAGGTCCACATTTAACTCCACCCAGCATATTATGATGCAGTTAATATGATACATTTTCAAAATAAAGCTTCATTGTACTAAAATAGGAAAGCACTGGAAAACATTTCATATTGATTATCAGCCTGCAAATGACTGATGGCCCTGACCAGTATCAGCTCCAATTAGCAGCCTTCAACACTCTGAAAAGGTGTTAGTGGAGGACCATTGGAGCTGTGTTCCCCAGATGCCCTGATCCATACTCAGGAGCCTGGAACCAGTGCCCTGCAGCCCACAGAGATGACCTGGCTTGGGGACCAGTACAGGATGCTCAGTGCCTCAGCTCCCACTGCGCAAGGCAGGAGCACTGCTGGCTCTCAGGGAAGCTAATTACAGCAACCCTAGAGCTGCTTCAACTTAACTGTGAGTTAATCCCCCATATCACCTCCCATGAACTTTTACCACTTTGTCCTTATCCATCTCCCCCACTACCCACAGCCAGGTTTCCACAGGCAGAAGCCAGCCCCAGCTGACAGCAGCACAGGCAGCAAGGCAAGTGCTGGGAGTGGCAGCCCCAGTAGGGTTTGATGCCAAGACTTTAGAACAGCAGCCCCTCCTCTGGGACAAGTCACTACAGGCGAAGGAATACCAGCCTTTCTGAAAAGCCAAAGCCTGAGGAAGGGAGAAGAAAGGGGGCAGAGAAAGGAAGCCATTTATCAGAGCATGCTCAAATTGGACAACTTGGCTTATGACAGAGCCTTCTGATGGGCCTCTTACTGACAGCTGTCCATGAGCGAGGGACTGCATTGAAACTGCTCTGCAGTATGCATTACTGATTGACTGCTGGAGGCTGCCAGTTTCTGCAGCTTAAACCTTAAATTATATCTATAATGCTTTTACCTTCTGACTGCAGAGGAACTGTTCTGAGCCCGAGTACTGCCTTTCAGCCTTGCAGAGAGAAGTGCCCTTTCAGCAACAGCTCTGAAGGATACAATTATCCTGCCCCCACAAATGGAGCCATGACCAAGAAACACTACAGCAAAGCTTTAAGTGTCAATATTTTGAATTGTTTGACTGTCTCTGCAGAATCATATGTTCTTGCGCTTATGAAGAGCTTGGGATGGAAGTTGGAAAAATGCCTGTGCTAGTACCACCTTCAATTCTAGTTGAACTTCAAAGCCTAGGTGCAGCGGACAGCGACCAGACATCTAAAAAACCACATGGAAAATGTCATTCTAGTTGCCAAGTCAAAATTTTCTCCTTCATCTCTGCTTTTTTGCTCTCAATTCTCCCAGTCTTTTCTATCCAGTATTGTCTCTCGTGGTGTGCATTAAAAACTTCTCCAGCATGGCATACTTGTGTTGCCCTCCTCACCAGGTTTCTTGTCCATCCACCTTGGCTGCCTCTACCTTTCAAAAATGCCACAGGATTGCTCTGTTTTCCATTGCTCTTTGGCCTCTTGTACCTGAAAAATTCTTCCTTTTCCTTTTCCCTCATCTTCTTTCCGAAGATGCCATACAGGACTGCATGAACCTCTCACCTTGTCCTCTGCTTTTCTTAGTGTGGTTGGACTTGCTATTGGAATCCACTTGCACAGACAAGTTTAACTAGCAGGAATTCCTGAAAAGCCACATTTTACTATGTAGCTTTAGAAGGAACATTTCTCTAGAGGCTTTATTTAAAAACATCTTTGGTAGCAGAGAAGAGGTCACAGGGAGAACAGAAAACCCTGTGAAATTAAAGCCTTCTTTACTCCACTACTGCAGAGGCATCAGTGCAAGAGGAGGCACTAAAACTGCCTGCAGCTGCACAGGAGCTGTGGTCCAAGAAACTTCACCCACTACAAGAGAGCCTCAGGCAGGAGCGCTTACAATGAGAAACGCCACAAGCATGACAAGGGGTGAAACGTGAAGCAGCAAAGCCAGCATCCCACAGCAGGGCTGCCCAGTCGCAGGCCAGCAGGAATTGTGCCACTTGCTCAATGCCAGCAGATATTGCACGTGCTGACTCCCCACCACTGGCTATGCCTGTGCCTAGACCCTGAGCAGCTCTCAGCCCCAGGGTCTGAAGGGTCTGTGCTCAGGTGAGAAAACAGATCAGGCAACGCAGCACTGATGCAAGAAGATGCATCAAGCAAACCCTGATGCGTATCCAGTTGACTCCAGATTTCTTAAAATGCCAGAAAGCTGCAATGCAAACTGAAGAATAAAAGTGATATTTGCTTGTTTTGGCTTTACTTAGGAAAACCACAGGTCTCAGGTACACATATTCCCAGTGCAGAGGAGGCATCAGAAGTTCCCACCTGCACTCACTCCAGGAAACAACAGTCACTACTTCTCACTGGTCCAGTCTTCACATCAAGTTTTCGCAGCTTATTTCTTTGTTCTGAAGGTCCCCAAGTTAACTTATAGCATTACTATTTGGTTATCAAACAAAAAAACAAACCCAAACCATTTTGTCTTTGGGACTACATTTAGTTTCTCCATGCAAATTTTCATATCCATGTAACACCACCAAATTGGCAGTAATGATTTTAAATATGCTACCCCAAAATGTCACAAATATTAGGCAGAATTTTAAGAGCTCTGGAAATGGTTTAGTAGCATCAAGGGACAGGCCCTGCTAACAGCAACTTTAAGAATAAAGAGTTAGGTAAAAGCATATACTTCTCTTGCATAAATGGACATAGGGAAAAAAAATACTTAAAACCTCACAATTCCACTTGGGAATTAACCAGCATGAGAAAGAAGTTACAAAAAAAAAAAGAATATTAAAAAAAACCACAGAAGGATAAAGTGTACGTGGCACTCTATAAAAAGACCAAAGACCTCTCTTGCCTAGGCTTGTTGTATTTCTCATTGATATACACACTTTGATTCCTGACTCAGAGTGGCAACTTCCACTCCCCACAATACCTGTATCTCCCTGATTGTAAAGCCAGCCTGCTGCAGTGCAGAAGCCCTCCTGCTTCAGGCTCCTCATGCAGTGTTCACAACCTTTACACTGCTCCTACCAATTTCACGCAGGTCCATCACTTTCCAGCAAGGAATACGAGTAACAAGCTGCCCCCATCCCATCCCAATAAGATGGACCTTGCATGAGTTCATAAAATATCAGGTTTCAAAGAAGTCCTTGCTTTTGCCCTCATTATTTAAAATCAGGTACTATCCTCACAATACTCCTCCCCTTTTCTTGTTAAAAAAGTGCAAGTAATTGCTATCAGTGAGCAATAAGGCTGATATTGAGAATCCCCCACAAACTGCGCCAGAAAGCACCATGCTTCATGCATGGTCCACAAAGATGCTAGAGGAACAACAGGCCAGTATCCCAAAACCAGAGAGCTCTGCATCAAAACCAGAGAGCTCTGCACCAAAACCAGAGAGCTCTGCACCAAAGACAGCACTGAGTCAGGAGCCACACTCAGGAACTCCTTCATGCTCCACAAACAGCTGGAAGGAGCAGCAGCCTTTGACATGACTCCCGGGCAGGAGAGAAAAACAACTTGCCCTGGTCCTGCTACTCCATGCCACAGTGAGATTGGTCAATTCAGCATCCAGCCAAGAGCCAAACTTCAGCATCTCCCATGGCTACCTCAAATCCTCCCTGGTGAGTGGTTCCAGCAGCCAACCCCTCCTTTGCTAATACAGTCCTTGGCCACACCAACATTTGAACTCTTTGCAGGCTGCATGTATATCAAGAGCTCCACGCCACTCAGCCCTGTGCTAAACTATTCCTTCTAGAGCAGGAGCGCCTTTGGTCCAAAAGCACCCCTTGCAAGAAGCAAACACCCATCATCTCAATACTTTTGTTTCTGACTGCAGCTTGCACTTGAAAAGCAAAAGCAGTTTATACACAATTCATTAGAAAGTCAGGAGACTCATTTCCTTTTCCACTTTCACTGCTTATAATCTTGGTCATCAGACAAACGGAAATTTTGGGGACGTGAAGCCCAACCCAGGCAGTGAGCTTGTGCTCTGCCAGTCTCACAGGGAGTTAAACCTTGCCGGCAGGACCGGATCCAAGGGGCTGCTGGATATATCAGGCTGGGGCTCCTTTGCTGCTCAACAAACCGCTGCACACACCTGCAGCGCTGGAAAACAATCCTATCTTACAGTTAGACTGGTATTTTTTTAAGCTGGTTCTGCCAGTTCTCCTCCCACTAATGAGAAGCATTAATCACAGGAAAAAGAGGAAGCAACAGTGAGCCAACAGTTTTGCCCACAGGCCACTTTTTTTTTTTTCCGGGATCTGAAAAGGGGACTTTAGACGCATCTTCCATTTCCCTCTGAAATATAAGCGATATAGCACCATTTGCAAAGAAACTTGAAAAATTCTGTAACTTAAAAAAAAACCCCAAACCCACAGAGGGA